>CM041631.1:67496003-67565240 GCA_023333625.1 Bothriochloa decipiens
CTTAGTGGTCACTAATGGCCACATCTAACCCACATGGACACACTAATAGATGGACCATCTACTCGACAAAGCTCTCCTATTTGTCTACGAGAGCATCAACCAGGCATGTTGGTTGATGCCCCTGTTGTAGTTGGTAATTAACATCGAGTTAGGTGTATGGTACGCAAAATTAACTATCTATCACTACTACATAACAAGTCATCACAGCTGGCCTATTGTCGCCACCGGTTTTTATATAAACCGGATGTGATATCCTTTCAGCACTAGTTTAGTAGCAAATATGACCAATAACTTTATAATCATCAGTGATGCTCCATTCTACCGCTGGGTGAAATGAGACGCAGATGCAAAAAAACTCTTCAACCCACTTAACTCTTTTCTCATGTCCGTTAACCCCCTCTCCCCCCAAAATCTCCCAAAACCCTCACCCCTGGCCCCCTCAGCCCCACTCCCCACCCATGTCCGATCCCCTCTCTCTCACTTTGGCTTTCCTCTCTCCACTAGGTCTGTCTCCCGCAGCCCCTCCCCAGTCTCTTTTCGCCAGCCCCCTCTTTTCGATGGCCCCTCCATCTGTGACATTCGACCCAGTTTGTTTGGCCTAGTTTGTTTGGCCCAGTGTGGCCCATGAGCGTGAGATGCACATGTTTGTTTAGTACCACATTACTAGTTGAGCAAGGGTGGAGCCAACTTATAAGCCTTTCTCAACTAACCATAGCACCTTCGGGTTTACCCTTTTACACGAAGTGAGGATGTAAGTGTAAGCAGGGTACAATGTGTGTACGAGTGCCCCTCCTACGAAAGGGCTAGATGGTGCGGCTTTTTTTGATAGGGTGTTACACAATCCCTCTTTCTGCTAGGACCTCCCACAATTCATCTTCCTCCTCGTTCACCCCTCACTCGTGACAGCAAGGAGCAATGACGGGGCGAGAAGCAGTGGCAAGACACGGGGTTGCGATGCTGGCGAATGTGGTAGTGCGCTGGGCTGTGCTTGGAGCATATACGGTGAAGGCAACAATGGGATCTGGCGTGCAGTGGCCGGCGGGCCGGATCCAGTGAGGCTATGGCTACCTACGACTAGCGGGGCTGCCTCTCAGCTCCAAGTGCACCATCTTTCTCTAAGTGTGTGTGTGAGAGAGAGAGAGATGGGGCGCATTGGCAAGGCGTGCTGCTGGTGGTGGCGGTAGGATGGGGGCGTACGACGTAGGTAGTGGCTGTGGGGCAGCTGCGAGATTTTTATTATTTTTAATAGGCCTTCACTGCTGGTTTGGAGTTGATGGGATATCCTGTCACTGTTAAACTTCATATGACGGATCCTAAACTGGTAATGAAGGCCGGTTTGGAGTTGGCAGTGATGAAGCTCTATTGAGTATTGTATATGATATACAATGTTAGATATTCGCTTAGGTTGCCCATTGTCGTGATGCCATGCTCCAATCACTTGAGCTGAGAAGCCATTCGATCCACTGAGGCAAACCATGCATGCACGCCACCAACCATGTTACTATCGTATTATTCATTAGAATTTTACACAAGTTGTTGATTTATTAGGGGGTTGGTGGAGAGGGGTTGAAGAAAAACAATGCACACCACCAAGGTAGTCTCTTCTTAGTGATAGTGAATTGAACTCCTTGCTCAATCGTCTCTTCTAGCTCCTACAGCTAGATCCATTGCATCGCTAACTCGATCTTTCGGGAACCCATTTACAGTGCACAATACTAAGCTCGCCCCTGCCATGACTTCTCCGGCTGGTTGTCTTCTGCCACCTCAATATACAGGATGTGCCTGGCTTGTCACATCACCCAACAACTGTCGATCACCATCGGCTTCCATAGCGCTGCAGCCATTCCTTCAGCCCACAATACTCCAACAAGACCAAAACAATCAACCCTTGGCAATACTATCACAACACACTGGCTCGAACATAAAGACTTATACAATACTAGGCTATACTTAGTATGAAAGGTGTCGGTGTTTTGGATCATGACCAATGAGTAATTGAGATTGCATGTCACAGGATGAGATGGTGCACAATGAGACACGAGGGTTATAATGGTTCGAGATTTGGGTCCCTATGTCCAGTCCGAGCAGATCCTCGCGTTCACTATGCCAAAAACTTGTAAAGGGTGAGTACAAGTTGGACGAGAGAGGGAAGAGCTCCCAGTCTCTGTGTATGGTGAATGTGTGTGTGTTCGGTGAATGAGTTCGTGTGTTGTCAAATCTGTCTACCTTTTGTTTCATGGCGAGTGCCTCCCCTTTTATAGCCCAAGGGATGCACTGTACAATGACTGTTAGTAAATAGGAGTTTTACATATCGTGTTGTATGAGGAAAAAAGAGTCTTTCGGCTTTCCATTGGTCGCCCAGCAGTGAGGACATGTCTTGTGGCCAATGCCGAGCCTCTTGGTGGGCCCTTTAGTCTTGGAGAGCTCCCGTGCCCAGAAAAGGTGGCATGATGGTCCTGTTGACTGTTGCCGCCCTGCCTCGAGGCGTGCTTCGATGTGCGCCTCCAAGCCTGGCGACCAGTAGAGTCCTCACTGTTATCTGGTCCGTAGTGTGGTTTCTGACTGCTTGCAAGCACGGTCCGAGCACTGCCTCGTTCGGTCGAATGTCATTGAGGTGGGAAATGTCACAGGGTGTGGCCTGTAACGATGTTCCACACCTGTCATGTTAGATTCTAGCATCCTGCATGCCTAAGCGTGCATCTAGGTGAATCCTTTCACCACAGTCCCATTAATTATGGCGTGCTCACGAAAGCCCATAAGCGGGATTCGCTCAACTAGGAGGGGCCCCACCTGTCATAACGAGACGAAGAACCTCCCCGTGAGGCGAGGTGCGGGAGCCCTTGACCCGGGGGTTAGATGTGTGGGGGGCCCCGCCTGTCATCGTGACAAGGGGAGATTGGCACCCTCTGAGGTGTGGTGCTGGTTCACACGACCCTTGAAGGTCGACCATCTGCATGGCCCACCTGCCCTTGTGGCGAGGCAGAGAATGTTACCTTGTGAGGAGCGGAGCTGTGCGTCCGACCCCTGAGGGTCGGCCTCCTGAGGATCCCACCTGTCATTGTGATGAGGCGGAGGTCTGTTCCTGTGTTCGTATGGTAGACTCGTTCATGCATTTGGTCAAGTTAGATGGTATATGGATTCTACTAGAGGTCGACCCATTGGAGTTTAGAAGTTTAATCGTTAGTTAGCTCTCATAAATCCATTCTCTGGTAAGTGGGACCGGGATCCATTTGTCATCCCCTGGACAGTAGCCCCTGAGCCCGTGTGGGAGTTCTTTTCAGGGAACTCTCATATGGGCTCATCTTCGCCCGTTCCCATGCGCCGAGCCTTTCGTGCTTTGCTGGGTACGCGCAAGTGCACTCTACGAGTATAACCCCCGAGTCTGCAAAGGAGCAATTCATTCCACTTCTTTAGAAAATCATTCACACAGGGCTGTCTCTCATTCATTCGAGAGCTTTGCTGAGTTGCTGTCATCCACATTTTTCTCAGCCTTATGCAAATGGGTGAATCAAGCCATAGGAGCCCTTGATGGTCGGTCCATGTGGAATTCAAGCAGGGGCCCCTTTTTTCTCCCTCGAACAGGATCAGGACATGGTCAAGCTGGTGACAGACCCCCAACATGCTCAGCTTACCATCCATATAGTTCCCAGGATGTGTCAGTGCATCGTGAGGGCTTGGTGCCATCCTAGGTGGATAACCATGGGCTGGCTACAGTAGCGAACCACACCTGAGGAGTCAAACACATAGGAGAACATCCCTGGCACTCGCGTGCGCTAGGTAAAGCCACTAGTGGGCCCGCTCTCTAACGCCCCTCGCTCTGTTTTGGGCCCGTGCGGCTGTCGAACCCTTAGTTTGGCTAGCCTTCGAACTCGGGAGGCCTTTTGCAGGCGGTTTGGACACCCATGCCAGATGGGTATCTGGTGGAGATTTCCACAAAAGTCATTCAGGGCAGTTGATGCCTTGTTGTAATGAGTGGGTAATGTATTTGAGCGTGGACTCGCCAAGATGCATATATTGATCGAGACAGCGGTGCGGCTGGTTACCTGGTTCGATGGGTGCTCTTCTCTCGGGTTCTTACCAAAACCCAGGGCATATTCCGATGTGCTACCTCAACATCGGGGAGAGCATGGCAGAGGCATTGTGGTGTTAGAGGTGCTGACACCTTGATTCATTCGGTGGGAGCGAGCCATTTTTAATGCAGCCAGCTTGACGAGACAACTCGCTGTGGGGTGCGGTGCTGCCCCCACGTGGGCATCGCCCCTTCCCTCGTGACATGGGGTGATGGGACAGCTCATCCCGTAGGGGCAACGAGCATCACTTGTAGGAGAATTTGATAACTTCTATTGCTACTGGCGATAGGACAAGTCGCTGTGTTGATTCTTGAGGAGGAACCCCCTCGTTGGTTGCAACGTGTTTCAGGGAGCATAGTTACTTGTCCGTGAGCTACCCCCAGCAAGGGGTGGAGCTGGGGAAACACTGTTGTGCTCGGCCTATAAAAGGCGAGCCTGTCCTTCTTCAAACGACACCCAAGCTCCCTTGCATTTTTCTCTAGTTCTGTTGAGTGAGGAATGAAATGGTCGCCGGAGCCTTTGAGAGCAAGTGCCTTCATCGTGCTGAGTGGCCTAAAGAGCCAAGAGGAAGATGTCAAGTAGCTGTACCTCAGGGTATTAGGCATTTCTAAATGCTAGTCTGTCAAGAAAGTGGCCGCAGATCAGGGTAGTAGGGTTTCTAACCTCTACTCCCCTGATTTGGCTTTCTTCCTGGTCGACCAAAGGGGGTGCGGAGCACTCTAGAGCAGCGTGCTCGTCCACCTAGAATGCCTCACCGGCCACAGGCGGACAGGGAGTGCTCTATGCCCCGTCCTCCTCGCAAATACCTGCCGTGCCTCGACTGGCCGACGGTGGTTCCCGGGGGATCCAGATGCTGCTGCCACGAGGTGAAGCACCTGGACTCAGGGCGAGGCTGTCCTGGGAGTAGGTGCAGTATGCCGCCGCCAACTCCCGATCACATGGGGGTTGGGGTCAGTTCTTTGAGGCCGCACCTGCCTTGTCTTCACTTTCTCCTATGGTGACGGCATCGTGGCAGAGCTTCGTCCGCCCTTGCTCGACGTGTCATCAAGGCAACGAGGTCCCGGGGGAGGTGTCTGCACGCCGTGTCCCTGGCGGTGGATGAAGCAAAAGCTGATGGTGCGCGCCACCCGCCCCCTTCTTTCACCTAGTTTGAGACAACAACTGCATGTGCTCGTTTCATGGGCCCTGTAAACCTGCTGTTAGCAGTAATAATAATAAAAAATAGACGAGTCTTTCTTTGCCTTGCATTTGTAATGTTTTTCTTGTATGTTCCATGACTAGGATTATGGTTTTTCTTGTTGAGGCGAGCGAAGGTGGCATTTGCGTAGCGCTACCCTAGTGCTTGGTCCGCACCGATCGGGTGCGGTTTATGACGCAGATGGGACCCAGTGGTGCACATCGCACTAGGTCGGCCACGTCGATCCCTCGACATGAAAGCAGCCATGTGGTGGAGCAGGATGGGGTAAACTTGAATCGCCTCCCGGGCATGGGGGACAAAGTTGGAGCGTCGTACGGAGGTGACGTGGGCCGTGGCTGTGATTTCTCAAGAGGTGAACCACAGCGCAGGAGTGACGTGGGCGCGGGCACCTCGTCTCGGGAGACGAACCACCGTGGCTATGGTGTCTCCTCGTCTTTGCTCACGGTGCTTCGAGTGCTTGTCTTGCACCTATAAAATGGGGTCGGCGAGGGGGATGGATTCCCAATCCTGTTCTATCCTCGCACCCCGCTCTTCTTTCCTTCTCAATTCATCCTGCCCCAAGCGCCAGCCACAACACCACCAGTTGCCATGGCCGCTCGGAGGGGCCTTCCCAAGGATGGGTCAAACGGCTATCCCCCTAGGCCGCACCACCGCGTGGTGGAAGACGAGTGCGGACACATGATTTTCCATATCATAGTGTAGCATCTTTTGGTGTGTGATGAGTGATTGTCAATATGGCCAACACTTTGGTTGGTGGTTCATCTTGGTGGTTCACTGATCCCCTGGCACAGGGTTACGTGCCGAAACGTGTCTCTTGGCTGGTGATGTGCAGGTGTGGAGTCCAGAGGCAACGACAGTGGTCGGGTGAAGGTCAAGTAGAGGCGTGCCGTGCTAATGGACCAGGTGTGGTGAAGGGCGGACGTGAGGCTTGGACCGAGGGACCAGACGACCAGGTGGTCGGTCGCGGTGACTGGCACTTGGGACATTGACCAGTGCAAGTGTACATGGCGGGGGACGCGTATGGGCTACGCAACTCGCGAGGAGGTTTGGTGGTTTATCCTCAAAACCATCGATGAGGGATGCGTATGGCTACGCTACTCGCGGACGGTTTGGTGGTTTAGCCTAAAACCATCGGTGGCGGGTTTCGCGGGTTTGGGCCTCAAAACCCGGGTGGTCCTAGTGTGGACGGATGGCACGTGGCGGCATCAAAGAGATTGCGTCGAGGCAAGGCTACCGGTGAGAAGGCGCGGTGGCCATCGGATCAGGAAATTCTGAGTTGGACCACAGTGCCCATGGCTAGGTGGTTCTCTCCAATAAAAACCTAGGGGTAGTTGTGGTATAGCATAGGGACTATAAATATAGGTGGGCAGCACCTGGAGTAGGTACCTCTTTTCACTATCTTCTGTTACCCTTATTTTTCCCACCTACGCCGCCGCCGCTGCCGCTGCTGTGTGTGCGTGTGTTTCTGTTCTTGTAGAGGTCCGAGAACAAGAATCTTTCCTATGTATCTGTGAGATATTTTGTAGGAATGGAGGCCCGAATCCTCCTCGTGCCCTCTGACCTTTTTATGTTTGATCTTTGAAGTTGTCCTATTTTTGTGCCCCATAGACCTTCTATGAATGAACTTCGATTCATTGCTTTTGAGGTGTTTTGGCTCGATATTTTTGCATTGATCGATGCTTTGTCGAGTGACGAAATAGATCCGCTGAAGGATTGGATCAATTCCACTCGAGCATCGCAATTTTGGGAAGTCGGCGGAAGTTAATTGTTTTGGGTGAAACTACGTGTTTTTTGATAGTTCTTCGATGGAGTACAAACTAGGTTTCAATCTCTCAGAGCGAAGCCCTAAGTCAATCAGTTTTGCTTGACTCGAGGTCCTCCTGGTTTTCTTCTCTGTTCTTTAAAAGAGCAGTTCATCTTTCGGGGTTTTCTAGGCAGGGATCGAGGGTCTAGAGTTTTCAGTCGATGGAGGTGTCTTCCAGTAGAGCCTTCCTAGGTTTTCTCGAGGGTCTAACAGTCGAGCGGGTTGTTTCTTTTGCTGAGTTCCTGAGGTCAGTTGTTTAGGGTTCAAGGATAGAGGGGTCGAGTGTTTTGAGGGTCAAGAGATCAAGGCTGTGACTCGAGTAGCTTTGTCGAGGGTTCGAGTAGATCTAGTCAAGGGTCTAAAGGTTGAGATCGAGGCCCAAGCGAGGGGTCATTCTATTCGGATTTTTCTCTGTCTCCTTTGTCGAGGCCCACGTCGAAAGAATTTATTCTAGATCATCTCTTCGAGACAGGGTCGTTCGAATTGGAACTTTTCCGTCACTTTTGTCGAGGGTCCCCCGATAGGCCTCTCTTCCGTTCGAGGGTCATTCTCTTTTCGTTCGAGGGTCCCTCCTTACTTGTCGACGCTCGAGGGCCTCTCTTCTGTTTGAGAATCTCTTCTCTACTCGAGGGTCTCTCTTTTCCGTTCGAGGTCTCTCTTTCGCTTGAGGGTCATTCTCTTTTCGTTCGAGGGTCCCTCCTTACTTGTCGACGCTCGAGGGCCTCTCTTCTGTGTGAGAATCTTTTCTCTACTCGAGGGTCTCTCTTCTCCGTTCGAGGGTCTCGCATTTATTCGAGGGGGTCCTCGAGAGTTTTTGCTTCTCCGTTTGAGGGTCTCGCATTTATTCGAGGGGGCCCTCGAGAGTTTTTGCAGGGAAATTTTTAAGCTCCCATTCACCCCCCTCTGGTCGCCTTTTCGGTCCTTCAATTGGTATCAGAGCCGGTTAAGGATCACTCCACCTTAATCGGTCCGTGATCCAGAAGGTGACATGGCCTTGAATCACAGATCGTGCAAGCCATCCCTTTTCAATGGGGAGAACTACTCATACTGGAAGATCCGGATGCAAGCGCATCTACAAGGGATCGACTGGCGTGTCTGGGAGATCATCGAGAATGCCGATTACCAGGTGCTTCAAGCATGGGTAAATCAAGAGCAGATCGACCAGCACAATGCCAACAATATCGCTCGAGCTAAGATTTATGCTGTCTTGTCGATTTCTGAGTTTGATCGTGTTTCCGACTGTGTGACGGCTCGAGAGATCTGGAGGAGACTTCAAAGTTTCCATGAGGGTATAGCCCATGTCAAAACCAGGCTCTACAAGACGTACAAGCGGGAGTATGAAAATTTCACCCAAGTCGATGGGGAATCTGTTGATTCGATGTTTTCTCGCTTCACCACTATTGTGAACAACATGCGAGCTAACAATGCAGCAATGCCCTATGATGATCATCAGAGAGCACTCAAGCTTCTATATGCTCTAGATCGGAGGGTCTGGGAGGTCAAGGTGCAGGCGATCATCGAGTCAGCCAACTATGAGACACTCACCGTTGATGAGCTGTTCAGCAAGCTCAAGTCCACCAAGATCGACCTCAAGACGCAGGTGAGGATCAAGAATCCGACGGCTCCTAGCATGGCTTTGGTGTCAGGTACCTCGAGCTCGAGCCCTCCTTTGACTAACCCATCAAATTTTTCTTTTGCCTTGTCTTCTCTTATGTCTGCAACAGAGGAGCAGATGGAGGCTCTTGGGGACGAGGAGCTGGCACTTGTCATCAGCAAGTTCTCACGGTTTCACAACAACCGCTTGAACCGTCGGTGTGGTGGCAGCAGGCAAGGCTACTTTGGGTGTGGAGAACCCGACCACTACGTCGCCAGCTGTCCCAGCAAGCACAAGAGCTACCCCAGCAAGCATGACCACTCGAGGCGTAAGGACAAGCACAGACCCAAGAAGAACTTTGACCCCAAGCACATGCAGAAGAAGTTCTTCGAGAAGCTGAACGCCAAGCAGCAAGCCCTCGTCGTAAGCTTCAGCGACATCGACTCTGACAGTACCTCGACCTCGAGCCTCGATGAGTCGGAGAAGAAGGTCGAGAACAAGTTCAACGGCCTGAGCTTCTACGCCAACAGGGGTCGAGGAGGCTTCTGTACCATGGCGATCGATGGTACCTCGACCTCGAGCGGAAATGGATCTGAGAAGAGGGTCGAGAACAGGCTCGATGGTCTGAGCCTCTATGCTAACAGGGGTTGAGGTCTCTGTACCATGGCGGTCGATGATACCTCGACTGAACACGACGACGAGGATGACTTCGAGCCTGAGGTAGAACATACCGTCGAATCTCTTCTCTCTGATCTTGAGTCTGCTCATGATACTATGCACAGTCTCGATGCTTCGCTAGTTTTGGTAGCAAAACAACGCGATAGAATGAAGGCTAAATATCTCAAGGTCTTTGCTGAGCTCGAGGGTATTAAGAAGGAGAGGGGTGTTCTGTCTGACAAGACTGAGTGCGATGAGTGTGCTGTTCACATGTCGAGCCTTGTTTCTTTGCAAACCAAGTACTCTGCTTTGGTCGAGGAGTTGGATAGGGCTAGAGCTGAACCTGTTTTGTCGAGCCCTTGCAAGTCTTGTGTTGAGTTGAGCTCTGAGGTTTATGAGAAGGCTGCTAGGATAGCTTTTCTTGAGAAGTCAAGTGTGGGCAGGTCCAGTACTCAGTGCTCTAGCTGTGAGGATCTAGAACTAGAACTTGTCAACTGTAGGCATGACAAGAAAAAGACCGAAGAGGAAAACACATGCCTTTGGCACATGTTGAGCTGGCTTTCCTACAATGAGCCACAGTTAGGTATGATGATGAGTCAGTACAAGAGAGGTACTGACACCACGGGTTTAGGCTTTGCTTCAGGTGGAAAGGGTAACAATGTCTTTGGTAAGGTTGGTGAAAACAGTGGTTTGAGCTCAAGTGAGAAACCCACCAATAGTTCCAAGCCCACAAAGATTGACCCACCTAAGCCCTCTCAGCCAACCACACCCATTGTGAAGGATGGAGTGCTTAAAGAGTCTCCCAAGCCTCCACCTCAAAAGCAAGTGTGGATTCCAAAATGAAACTATCTCAGGAACCCACTTGACACTCTACCAAACATCTCTGATAAACCCCTTCCTAAGGTCAAACCACCTCCGAGAGTGAATCATGCCCACATCAGAGTGAGTCACCCACCACCCAAGAGAGAGGTGTACCACTGCGACTACTGCAAAAAGGATGGTCACCTGTTTGAGTTCTGCTTTAGGAGGAAGAGAGATGAGAGGCGTGAGGTTGAGCTCCACCAGCAGGACTTGCATCGTGTTTCTGATAGCATGCATGGGCCACCTGCTCAGAGGCATACCACAAGATCGAGAGAGGCAAGATCTCAAGGTACTAGGCCTCAGTTTGTATGACCACGTGATGGTCGTGCCCGACGTGGACCTAGTCGCTCTCAATACGACTCCAGGTCCCGTAGCTGTGGCTCTCAGTCCTACACTTCTAGCGGATCACATTTTCTTTCTCGTGGTGATTGCTTCTCTCCCATGGGATATGGCATGTATGGTGTTTTCCCTAACCCCTTCTCAGGACAGATGACCCAGCACTGGTATTCTCCTCAATTTACTAACCCCAATGTTGGATCATTTGCTCATCCCATGTCTTTGTTTTGATACAGCATGCAGGGCTGGAGGACATATGGCTTGTTGACTCTGGCTGTTCGTGCCACATGACTGGTAATTCAAAATGGTTCTCCAGCCTTAGCCCTATGACCTCCAAGGAGTACATCACATTTGGAGATAATGGTAAGGGTAAGGTGCTTTCTCATGGGTCAGTAAGGCTCAATGAAAACTTTGTGCTCAAGGACGTTGCTTTGGTTTCGAGCTTGCATTTCAATTTGCTCTCAGTTTCGCAACTACTTCAAGATGGTTTTGAAGTGCGCTTTAAGCTGGGCCTTTCTCGTATTTTGGATTCTCGTGGTGATCTTATTTGCTCGATTGTGCCTTTTGGACTCGTCTTTCGTGCCGATTTTTCTTGCTCTTTTGGCATTTCTCGGTGTTTGGTGGTAGGCAATTCTTCTGAGCTTTGGAAGTGGCATAGGAGGCTGGGTCATTTGAGCTTTGACTTGCTTGCAAGGTTGAGTTCTCTTGATCTGATTCGAGGATTGCCTAAGCTAAAGTTCAAGAAGGATTTGGTTTGTCACCCGTGTTGTCACGGGAAGATGGTTGCCGCTTCTCATTCCCCCATAAACCAAGTGATAACCAAACAACCCGGCGAGCTTCTTCACATGGACACTGTAGGTCCAGCTCGGGTTCGGTCGGATGGTGGGAAGTGGTATGTTCTTGTGATCGTGGACGATTTTTCTCGCTATTCTTGGGTCTTTTTCATGGAGCCCAAGGATGAGGCATTTTCCCATGTGCAAGAATTGATTCATAGGCTACAAAATGAGTTTCCCAAGAATGCCATGAGAGCTATGCACAGTGACAATGGCACCGAATTCAAGAACTCTCATTTTGAAGCCTTTTGCAAATCTTTGGGTCTCGAGCATTAGTTTTCTTCACCTTATGTGCCTCAGCAGAATGGGATTGTTGAACGTAAGAATTGGACCCTTGTTGAGATGGCCAGGACGATGCTCGATGACCATAGGACTCCTAGGTGGTATTGGGCTGAAGCGATCAACACAGCTTGTTATATTTCAAACAGCATCTTCCTTCGAGCTTTTACAAAGAAGACATCTTATGAGTTGCGGTTTGGTCGTCTTCCCAAGGTGAGCCATTTCAGAGTTTTCGGGTGTAGATGCTTCATTCTTAAGCAAGGTAACTTGGACAAATTTGAGTCTCGTTCTTCTGATGGCATTTTTCTCGGTTATGCTGCTCACTCATGTGCATATAGAGTACTTAATCTTGAGACTAACCGCGTCATGGAGACTTGTGAAGTTACCTTCGATAAAACCACACCTTATTCTTCTCCTGTCTTTGAGCGTGCAGGTGATCAGGAGATGGGTGAAAGCATCTTTGTGGAGGAAGAGCAGGACGATGTCGATTGGGTGCTCCCAAGCTGACTCCACCGGCTGCCCCTGTCAACCCTGCGACGACTACGTTGGTTCAAGGCCCTGATCCTTCTTCTTTGACTACATGGGGGCCGAACGACCAGTTTCCCTCTCTTGCACCTGAGGGAACATCAGCTGCGGTTGAGGGGGAGGCTACCTCGTCAAGAATGACGCCTGTACACATTCAGCATCGTCATCCTCCCGAGACCATGATCGGTAACCTCAACCAGCGTGTCACTCGCCATAGGTCCTATGAAATCTCTCATTTCACATACTCTGCTTTTGTTGCCAATTTTGAGCCTAAGGATATTAGACACGCTTTATCTAATTCTGATTGGGTCAATGCCATGCATGAGGAGCTTGAGAACTTTGAGAGAAACCAAGTTTGGGTCCTAGTTCCTCCACCTCCACAGTGTCATCCCATAGGTACCAAGTGGGTGTTTAAGAACAAGCAGAGTGAGGATGGGGTGATAGTTAGGAACAAGGCTAGGTTGGTTGCTCAGGGGTTTTGCCAGAAAGAGGGGATAGACTTTGAGGAAACCTTTGCTCCTGTTGCCCGTTTAGAAGCCATTAGGATCTTTTTAGCCTTTGCAGCTTTGAAAGGGTTCAAGCTGTATCAGATGGATGTCAAGAGTGCTTTTCTCAATGGGTACATAGAGGAGGAAGTGTATGTGAGGCAACCCCCTGGTTTTGAAAATTCAAAGCACCCAGACCATGTCTACAAACTCCGCAAAGCCTTGTATGGTCTCAAACAAGCCCCTAGAGCGTGGTATGCTAGATTGAAGTCCTTTTTGCTTGGGAAGGGTTTTTCCATGGGCTCTATTGATAAAACTTTGTTTCTCCTCAAGCAAGGCAAAGACACTCTCATTGTACAGATTTATGTGGATGATATAATCTATGGTGGCTCTTCTCATGCCCTCGTGGCAAAGTTCTTTGATTTGATGAGCAGGGAGTTCGAGATGAGCATGATGGGCGAGTTGACTTTCTTTCTCAGGTTACAAATCAAGCAAACTCGAGAAGGGACGTTTGTGAATCAAGGCAAGTACACCAAGGACCTGTTGAAGAAGTTCGACATGGGCGAGGCCAAGCCTCTTTCGATGCCCATGGCGACTACCACTGCTCTGGATGCAGATGTTGAGGGTGAAGCCGTGGACCAAAAGGAGTATCGCAGCATGATCGGGTCACTACTATACCTAACGACGACGAGACCGGATATCCAGTTTGCGGTCTGTCTTTGTGCGCGCTTTCAGTCTTCGCCGCGCACGTCGCATCGTCAAGCCGTCAAGCGAATCATGAGGTACCTCCGCTTCACTCCTGAGTTCGGTCTTTGGTACTCGACCGCTTCCACTCTCTCGCTCTCTGGTTATTCTGATGCTGATTATGCTGGCTGTCATGTTGAGAGGAAGTCAACTTCTGGTACTTGTCAGTTTCTTGGTTCGTCTCTTATTTCTTGGTCCTCTCGTAAGCAGTCCACCATAGCCCAATCCACTTGTGAGGCTTAGTATGTTGCTGCTGCTGCATGCTGTTCACAGTTGCTTTGGATAGTTGCTACCTTGAGAGATTTTAGCCTAGAGTTCACCAGAGTGCCTCTTTTCTGTGATAGCACCAGTGCCATAAGTGTAGCCAAGAACCCATTGCTCCATGCCAAAACCAAGCACATTGAGGTGAGGTACCACTTTCTGAGAGACAACCAAGAGAAGGGAACCATAGACTTGAGACACATTCACACTGAGCGCCAGCTAGCTGACATCTTCACCAAACCTCTCGACCAAGCCCAGTTTGCACACTTGCGAGGGGAGTTGGGTGTTTGCTTCCCATTTTAGTTGTGGGATACTTTGTATCTTGTATAGTTGTCTTTCTTTCTTTTTGCTTTTGTTTTATATCATATTGCATTGCATCTCATCATGTATCGTATATCATGTGCTTAGCTTCACTTGTATAACTTGTTGTTTCACTTCATGTTCTTGTTGGTGAGGCTTATGGATACATGATGGCTGTAGCAGCTTAGGCTCTTTTTGATCATCTTGACACATATTATGAGCTGAGCTTGTTTTATGAATGAGAACCTACTTAACTAATGATGAAATTTAAACCTTGTTCACCCTTGGGATGGCAACTAGCATGTGTAGGATGTGTTGAGATCCATGCTTCTTTTACATGGATGCTTTTGTTGCTATGTCTCATGTTTCTTGAATCATACACTTAGCTCGGATCATTTGATTTCTTTGTGCTAAAACTTGAGAACTAAGCTAAGTGATGATGAAAGTTCTTTTGAGTTGAATCTTTACTGTCCCACGTCAGTGTCACGAGACTGCTTCTCATTCAGTCGAGTGAGAAGAACTTGGGCATTGTAGTGATAGTCCACAACCACTCGTGATGAGACGACTTCCCATTTGCACAAGGGATGAACTCGGCGTGGTTGAAAAACATGATAAAAACCTTTTGGTGGACAGTTTGATACTCTCACATACACATGTCTAAAAATAACCTTGTTTTCCGCTGTAAAACTCCGATCCATGTTGCAGCTACAAGTATTAAATGATTCCTTGAGACATGATGTATGATCGTTATATGGGGTAGTTCACTTTTGTATACATGTGCTAGCACTAGTTTGATCTCCCACTTATATTTGCTATGTGCTATCCTCTTTGGTGAACACCCTTTTATGAATTATGCTTAAAACTGATCAAAATGCTTATGATTCATATTTCGTTCAGTTGATCAGTTTGAGCATTGGCCTTGTCTTGTGCCTGTTGTAATTCATATGTTGAACCACTTTGAGCATGATTTTATTCAACTTGCTATACTCCTGAAGCTTTGTATGCTTGCATTGTATATTTTTTTTGCATTTCATGGCATATTCTTCTCTTTTGTCCACTTCATAAGTGCATTTGTCAACAAGGGGGAGAAGATTTATCACAAATTCAGAGTGTGCATTCATGTGCATTTGTGAGGTTGATGCACTTGTTAAGGGGGAGTTGCACTCTTACTGTTGCTAGATGTGTCGAGCCATCTGCCTCTGTCTGGAGGGTCTAGCAGTTTGTTGTCTTGATGTTTTGATGCTTGTCTACTCGGTGCTTTTTAAGCTGCTAGGCAGTTTTTGAGCTTGTTGTTATCGCTCTTCGCTTTGCTCATGCCAAGTGACAGTTTTGAGCTTTTCTCTGGCTTTGTGTTGGTGTTGACAATGCATTCATCAAGGGGGAGATTGCGGACACATGATTTTCCATATTATAGTGTAGCATCTTTTGGTGTGTGATGAGTGATTGTCAACATGGCCAACACTTTGGTTGGTGGTTCGTCTTGGTGGTTCACTGATCCCCTGGCATAGGGTTACGTGCCAAAATGTGTCTCTTGGCTGGTGATGTGCAGGTGTGGAGTCCGGAGGCGACGACAGTGGTCGGGTGAAGGTCAAGTAGAGGCGTGCCGTGCTGACGGACCAGGTGTGGTGAAGGGCGGACGCGAGGCTTGGACCGAGGGACCAGACGACAGGTGGTCGGTCACGGTGACTGGCACTTGGGACATCGACCAGTGCAAGTGTACATGGCGGGGGACGCGTACGGGCTATGCTACTCGCGAGGAGGTTTGGTGGTTTATCCTCAAAACCATCGACGGGGGATGCGTATGGCTACGCTACTCGCGGACGGTTTGGTGGTTTAGCCTAAAACCATCGGTGGCGGGTTTCGCGGGTTTGGGCCTCAAAACCCGGGTGGTCCTAGTGTGGACGGATGGCACGTGGCGGCATCGAAGAGATTGCATCGAGGCAAGGCTACCGGTGAGAAGGCGCGGTGGCCATCGGATCAGGAAATTCTGAGTTGGACCACAGTGCCCATGGCTAGGTGGTTCTCTCCAATAAAAACCTAGGGGTAGTTGTGGTATAGCATAGGGACTATAAATATAGGTGGGCAGCACCTGGAGTAGGTACCTCTTTTCACTTTCTTCTGTTACCCTTATTTTTCCCACCTACGCCGCCACCGCCGCCGCTGCTGTGTGTGCGTGTGTTTCTGTTCTTGTAGAGGTCCAAGAACAAGAATCTTTCCTATGTATCTGTGAGATATTTTGTGGGAATGGAGGACCGAATCCTCCTCGTGCCCTCTGACCTTTTTACGTTCGATCTGTGAAGTTGTCCTATTTTTGTGCCCCATAGACCTTCTGTGAACGAACTTCGATTCGTTGCTTTTGAGGTGATTTGGCTCGATATTTTTGCATTGATCGATGCTTTGTCGAGTGACGAACTAGATCCGCTGAAGGATTGGATCAATTCCACTCGAGCATCGCAATTTTGGGAAGTCGGCGAAAGTTAATTGTTTTAGGTGAAACTGCGTGTTTTTCGATAGTTCTTCGATGGAGTACAAACTAGGTTTCGATCTCTCAGAGTGAAGCCCTAAGTCAATCAGTTTTGCTTGACTCGAGGTCCTCCTGGTTTTCTTCTCCGTTCTTTAAAAGAGCAGTTCATCTTTTGGGGTTTTCTAGGCAGGGATCGAGGGTCTAGAGTTTTCAGTCGACGGAGGTGTCTTTCCAGTAGAGCCTTCGTAGGTTTTCTCGATGGTCTAACTGTCGAGCGGTTTGTTTCTTTTGCTGAGTTCCTGAGGTCAGTTGTTCAGGGTTCAAGGATAGAAGGGTCGAGTGTTTTGAGGGTCAAGAGATCGAGGCTGTGACTCGAGTAGCTTTGTCGAGGGTTCGAGTAGATCCAATCGAGGGTCTAAAGGTTGAGATCGAGGCCCAAGCGAGGGGTCATTCGATTCGGATTTTTCTCTGTCTCCTTTGTCGAGGCCCACGTCGAAAGAATTTATTCTAGATCATCTCTTCGAGGTAGGGGTCGTTCGAATCGGAACTTTTCCGTCACTTTTGTCGAGGGTCCCCTGATAGGTCTCTCTTCCGTTTGAGGGTCATTCTCTTTTCGTTCGAGGGTCCCTCCTTACTTGTCGACGCTCGAGGGCCTCTCTTCTGTTTGAGAATCTCTTCTCTACTCGAGGGTCTCTCTTTTCCGTTCGAGGTCTCTCTTCCGCTCGAGGGTCATTCTCTTTTCGTTCAAGGGTCCCTCCTTACTTGTCGATGCTCGAGGGCCTCTCTTCTGCTTGAGAATCTTTTCTCTACTCGAGGGTCTCTCTTCTCCGTTCCGAGGGTCTCGCATTTATTCGAGGGGGTCCTCGAGAGTTTTTACTTCTCCGTTCGAGGGTCTCACATTTATTCGAGGGGGCCCTCGAGAGTTTTTGCAGGGAAATTTTTTAAGCTCCCATTCACCCCCCTCTGGTCGCCTTTTCGGTCCTTCAACGAGGTCACCAGCGCCCAACGTCCTCCATCCCTGGAGATGTCGGACGACACGAGGGCCATGCTGATGAGTTATCGCCAGGAGGTGGCGAGGGCTTGTGGTGATTACTCCAACCAGTGCCGTCGGACCGAGATCCTTGAGCACCACATCACTAACTTGGACGAGCTGAGGAGATCAGAGAGGGAAGCCATGTCGGTCGTGCGGGAGCAGCTGGCGGAACCTGACTCTCGGGTGATCGGTAAGTGTCTTCAGAAAAAGCCTTGCCCTGTTTCCGAATGTCATAACGACATTCTTCTTCCTTCTTGGTAGATCTGGAGAAGGAGCTCTAGGTCCACATCGCCGACTGCCTGCCCGACATCCCCACCAGCGTCCTCGATGTTGCAGGCCGCGGTGTTTGACAGGGTGCGGCAGTGGCCCTCGCCGCTGTGGAGGCGCTGCTCGACGTCGACCTGTCGGACTTCATGCCCGCCCTCCTTGAGGATGAGGACCAAGGGCTTGTCGATAGGTCCTACGAAGCTACGGTTGCCATGATGAACATGGTGGACGCCCAGGACGTGGTCAACGAACTCATCTTAGAGGATTATTTCATCGTTCATCTTCTATAAACCTTAGAGCGAATGTCCATGTAGCACAAACAAACAAAGTGGAATCATTTCCTTTTTTGTCATCAGTGTTGCTAGATTTTTTTGACCGTGTTTGGTTTTGATCTTCCTATGGTGCACGGGGCTCCATCGGCGATTGTTTGAGTTGCGCATGTCGAGTGTAGCTTGTTGGTGGGATGCTTCGCGTGACGCCACTGGGACGGTAGGGTTGAGAGGCTGCGCATCACCTTACGACAGCCACGCCTTTTTGGCGAGTCCGTTGCGTGAGCCCATTTTCGCCGGGGTCGCCGCCGGCTGTTGTGATTCCATCAGGAGCCTAAGTCCAAGGGATGAGATCATGTCTTCTCGGGAGCCCCCGATAGCGTCTTTGGAGCCACAGTCAAGATGGGGCGGGGGAGTGCGGCGGCCCACCCCGGAGCTTGTGAGGGAAGCCAGGCCCTCTAGCCACCCACATGGGCGGGGACCGAGGTGACATCTCAAAGGGTCATTCCTGACCCTGCGAGACTGAGCAAGAGAATTGAGGCCCTTAATGATGGCACCAAGGCTGCCATCAATGGGGATGGGGTGAGAGGTACGGTCTGTCCCGCGCTCCCCCTCCTCATCAGCGAGGAAACCAAAGCCCCTGAGACACAAGTAAGCGCCCGGGCTCTGACTTGTGGCACGAGAAGCCATCTCAAGAACCTGCAAATTAAACGAATGTGACACGCAAAGCCCCTACCTGGCACGCCAACTGTCGATGTTTTAGATCGTGACCAACAAGTAATCGAGATTTCATGTCACAAGGATGAGATGGTGCACAATGAGACACGAGGGTTATACTGGTTCGGGATTTGGCTCCCTACGTCCAGTCCGAGCAGATGCTCGTGTTCACTATGCCAAAAACTTGTAAGGGGCAAGTACAAGCTGGGCGAGAGAGGGAAGAGCTCCCAAGTCTCTGTGTATGGTGAGTGTGTGTGTGTGTTCGGTGAATGAGTTCGTGTGTTGTCGAATCTGTTTACCTTGTGTTTCATGGCGAGTGCCTCCCCTTTTATAGCCCAAGGGGTGCACTGTACAATGACCATTAGTAAATAGGAGTTTTACATGTCGTGTTGTACGAGGAAAAAAGAGTCTTCCAGCTTTCCGCTGGTCGCTCAGCAGTGAGGACACGTCTTGTGGCCAATGCCGACTCTCTTGGTGGGCCCTTTAGTCTTGGAGAGCTCCCGTGCCCGGGAAGGGTGGCATGATGGTCCTGTTGCCTATCGCTGCCCTACCCCGAGGCGTGCTTTGATGCGTGCCTCCAAGCCTAGCGATGAGCAGAGTCCTCGCTGTTATCTGGTCCGTAGGGTGGTTTCTGAACGCCATCAAGCGCGGTCCGAGCGCTGCCTCATTTGGTCAAATGGCGTCGAGGCGGAGAAAGTCACGGGGCATGGCCTGTCACGCTGTTCCACGTCTGTCGCGTTGGATTCTAGCGTCCTGCGTGCCTGAGCACACATCTGGGTGAATCCTTTCGCGCAATCACATTAAATGCGGCTTGCTCGCGAAACCCCATAAGCGGGATTCGCTCGCCCAGGAGGAGCCCCACCTGTCGGCGTAACGAGGCGGAGAACCTCCCCGCGAGGCGAGGCACGGGCGCCCCCGACCCGGGGGTCAGATGCGTGGGGGGCCCCGCCTGTCATCGTGATGAGGCAGAGATTCGCGTCCTCCAAGGTGTGGTGCCAGTTCGCCCAACCCTTGAAGGTCGGCCGTCTGCGTGGCCCACCTGCCATTGTGGTGAGGCGGAGAATGTTACCTTGCGAGGGGCGGAGCTGTGCGTTCGACCCCTGAGGGTCGGCCTCCTGAGGATCCCGCCTGTCATTGTGATGAGGCGGAGGTCTATTCCTGTGTTCGTATGGTAGACTCGTTCCTGCATTTGGTCAAGGTTAGATGGTATATGGACTCTCCTAAGGGTCGGCCCATTGGAGTTTAGCAGTTTAATTGTTAGTTAGTTCTCCTAAAGCCATTCTCTGGTAAGTGGGACCGGGATCCGTTTGTCATTCCCCGACAAAAGGACTAGTATAAAAACATCCAACTGTCAAAAATAATTATATACTACTAACTTCACATGTGGTATACGTAGTATACATAAGTAGTACAAGGGTATTATGATAAAAATACAAATGGTATCATTATAATATTTTTTGACACTAGCGTATAGTCTAAAAGACTTTTCCATTTGAGATATCAAATTTTACAATGTGATTAATTACTAAATTATATATAATAATGAATGGTAAACCTTATATATAGTATATATCACTTAGCAGTAGTACTGTGTACCGTAAAAGAGCTCAAAATAAACCAACAACATTTTACTTCAAATGGTATTCAGATACATACAGGGACTAGGCATACCAAAGAAATTAACATCTGAAGCATAGATGGAACATCTCACATCGTGCGTATATAAGACTTATTAGAATTCTAGTAAGATGCCGACAAGTGTACCAATGATACCGAGAACTGCAGCAGCGGCGGATAAGGCCGTGTGGATGGTTTTCTTGTTCTTGTGAAAAAACGCATGCCCCTTGATCTGTGTCGGGTTGTCGACCTTGTATTTCTCAATCTTGTACAAGACGTCGGCAATGTAGGATCTTAAGGGCATGGGCAGACTCTGAAAGCTTGTGAAGAAGTCGAGCGCTTCGTTGTCGGTGAGCCCTCCTTCCAGGATACCCCTTGTTCGCAGTTCCTGCACGTCCTCCTCCCTATGTACCAACATGGACAGTAGGTGAAGGTACGAGCAGACAACGGAGTGTTCTCTTTTAGAATGATCCGTGCATAGCTCGTGAGCTGCCATGTTGACAAGCCAGATTGCGCGCCCATGAGTGAGAGATATCGGCGACAACAAGAGCTCGGGGAAGAAGTTCCCTTCGTCGTTGAGGGCCATGCCAATGAACTCTGCTGTCTTATTGGGTCTGAGCTTGATGCCGATTTCGGCAAGCTCGATGGCACTAACAGAAAATGATAGTCCGTCGATTTCATCAACATCGGGCTCCTCGGTGGTTTTTCTGCTTCCTACAATGTAGTGCCAGAGGAAGCCAAGGAGATGTGGTGGTTCGTATCCGTCATCCAAGTCGTCACGTTCCTCATTGAAATCCCTGCGGTTTTTCAGATCGGCTCTCATGTGAGAAACGAAATCCACCAAGTCGACGGGCCTGAACCTCATGACGGCCTGGACTACCCCCCAGGGGAGCTGGTTCTCAAGAAGCATGAAATCATTACGGAGTACTTTGCGGTTCAAGTAAAAGAAACTCTGCAGTGACGGATCCACCTTGTAACGTTTGGTCTGATAGAGCATATACTGCACCAAGAAGCAAGCATCAAAGAACATCATGGGTAGGAAGTCACGGTCACCGATACCTGCCGTGACATCCTTGTTGTAGAGGCTTCGGGCATCGTCCGCGGCTTCGACCACCGCACCATAGACCTCCTGGAGCGAGTGGTCGACGTCGGATCCCCAGATGCAGTAGTAGGCAGCCACATGCTTCACCTGCTCCAGCTCCTTCAGTTGTGGTCTGTCGTGGTGGTAAGGTCCGATTGCAACAATTCTTGGCACAGTATACGAGTCACCGAGATCTCAAATGACTGATGGGTATCTATGCATCTTCATTTTGCCGATGCCATCCTTGAAATCGCGCACTACACCCTGGAACACACGAATTGTATAATGGTATATTTCCATTTCCATTCTGTGCAAAGCTACCTGAAAGGACGACTCTTGTTCTTCTCCTTTCTCAGTCGGATCATCCTGCGAGGCTCCTTCGTAGTACTCAACCAGCTGTTGATGTTGTTGATGCTGAGATTGATGAACATATGCTTGGAGGCCGAACATACAAGGTATGTCGATGGACGCATACTCCATAGGCAGGCTTCTGGCAGCTGGTGGTTCTTCTTCAAAGGTCCAGTTCGCCAGCTGAATCCGGCAAGGTCCCCATGATCCAGCGGGTTCCATTCTGCAATATTAAGCACTGCAGGAGAACAAAGATGTGAGGCAGCTATATGCTGGCCTATTTGGAGATGCCGTAATCATGTTATTTTTAATGAAATAAAAACTAACTCTATCATGCAGGTAATTTTTAGGGGAGCATATTGTTTACGCTCTTGGGCCCAGTTATAGTGTGACGAGGCAGCCGAAGACGCACTCTCAAAGACAAGAAAGAAATTAGAAATAATTGTTGTAAAGATATCTAATAAAGGATGAAAACATTTATATTGTTTGCTTTGGCGTCCTATGATGGGATATGAGGGTGCTACGCTAGCTAGAAAATAAAACTTTTCTGCCTCATAAACCAGGATCTACTGCTAGTTACAGGTCACGGGATTACCACTTGACGCGCGGATGCAGCGGAAGACGACTCGATGTAGTCGTACGCGTCGCAGCAGGCAGTGCAGTTGCGTGGTCGTCCATCACGTCAATCCCTTCGTGCGGTTCATCCCAGTGGTCCAGATGCAGCACCTCCGAGGTATCCCACACGTACAGGGAAGAAGCGATGCGCCTCCGGACTGCTAGGTCCACGAGGAGCAGAAGGCGCGAGCGTGGGGAGGGCGATGGCGGCTGTCCAGGACGTGTAACCCTCATTGCGCGCCCTACCCCTTGCTTATATAGATGTCTCTAATGAGCTCACGAGTTGGAGGCCCATTAGTAACCCTAAGCCTTATCTAATTCGGATCCAACCCGAATTAGGCTTCCAGTCCCTTAAGCGTGCGACCCTATGGGTTCACGCACACACAGACATGGGCCGAGTACTCATACTGGCCCAATAGTCGACAACGGCCTCTAGCAAGGCCTGACAACTCCTACGTGCATGCAAAGATCATATCAGACGAACCACTACGACCATATACAAGTTATTCCCTTTGTCACTCGATATATGGTTCAACTCGTCGGTTAACACTTAACCCAAGCATGGCCATGCATTTGTTGATCCAATCACTTGAGTGATCCAATGATATCTCTCTCGTGTAGAGAGGGGCAAATTCCATCTTGATTGTCTATGTCTCATAGCATGCTTCCCGACCATCCAAAGACCAACTTTATAACTACCTAGTTACGGAGTAGCGTTTGATAGTCCCTAAGTAGGCCGTTTCACATCTTGAGTACATACCACAATCTTAGGTCTAAGAACATAACGTATATGACGTAAATAGAGACTTTCTCATGTCAGGTCAGTCTAGCCTACATGTCTCACATGTGCCCACATTATTAGTTTGACATCTCTATGTCCATGACTTATGAAACATAGCCATCAACTAATACATGTGCTGGTCTAATATTCAAGTGTGTTCTCACAAGAACGCCGACCAGGGACAACTTTAGAATAACCATTCAATTAATTGAGTTCCATAAACTATTCACATAATTGCCAATCAATACATGTTGTCTATAATGGATATTCAATGAACACTTTATTAATCATGGATACAATCGGAATATCATCATCTCATGATTAGCTCTAGGGCATATTCCAACAGTCCCCCACTTGCACTAGAGTTAATCTCTTAGATGTCTAATCCCCATAGACCTCATGTGCGCCTCGTGCTTAGGCTGTGGAAGAGCCTTTGTCAAAGGATCTGGTATATTCAAATCCGTATGTATTTTGCATAGTTTGATCTCTTCTCGTTTCACAAACTCTCGAATGAGATGAAACTTTCGGAGTACATGTTTGTTCTTCTGGTGATCCCTAGGCTGCTTAGCCTGTGCAATTGCCCCATTGTTATCACAATGTAAATTCAATGGGCCCAACGCATTCAGAAACACAGCAAGATTAATGAGGAACCTCCTCAACCAGACACCTTCCTTTGCAGCACCAGAAGCTGCAATGTACTCGGCTTCTGTTGTAGAATCAGGCACCGTCTCCTGCTTGGAACTTTTTCAGCTAACTGCACCACCATTTATTGTGAACACAAAACCTGATTGAGATAGTAAATCATCCCCGTCGGTTTGGAAGCTAGCATCGGTGTAACCGTTTACAACGAGCTCCTTCTCACCTCCATAGATTAGGAACACATCCTTAGTCCTTCGTAAGTACTTAAGAATGTTTTTAACCAACGTCCAGTGACTCTCACCAGGATTGGCTTGATACCTGCTCGCAACATTTAGAGCATAGGCTACATCTGGACGAGTACATATCATGGCGTACATGATGGAAACAACTGTCGAAGCGTATGGAACCTTACTCATGCGTTTGCGCTCAGCATCAATGGAATGACACTGCTTATCACTGTAGCGCACACCATGTGACATAGGCAAGAACCCTTTCTTGGACTATTCCATATTGAACCTCTTCAACATCTTGTCAATGTAAGTACCCTGGCTTAATCCTATCAGCCTTCTGGACCTATCTCTATAGATCTTAATGCCCAAGATGTATGTTGCTTCTCCTAAATCCTTCATAGAAAAATTATTATTCAGTGAAGTCTTTACATATTACAACATAGGAATATCATTCCCAATCAATAGTATGTCATCCACATACAAGATTAGAAACGCAACAGCACTCCCACTTTCCTTCTTGTAAACACAAGGTTCTTCTTCATTCTGACAGAAGCCAAACCCTTTGACGACCTCATCAAAACGAAGATTCCAACTCTGAGATGCTTGCTTTAACCCATAAATAGATTTCTTAAGCTTGCATATCTTTCTAGCCTTATTAGGATCAACAAAACCTTTGGGCTGTATCCTATACATGTCCTCTTCTAAATACCCATTTAGAAAGGCTATTTTAACATCCATCTGCCATATCGCATAATCGAAATATGCAGCAATTGCTAGAATGATCTGGATAGATTTAAGCATCGCTACCGGCGAGAATGTCTAGTCGTAGTCAACCTCTTGAACTTGCCGAAAACCCTTTGCGACAAGTCGAGCTTTATAGACGTGAACATTTTCGTCCATATCCTTCTTCTTCTTGAAATCCATTTGCACTCAATGGGCTAACCCCATCAGGTGGGTCAACCAAGTTCCAAACTTAATTGTCTCCCATGGAATCTATCTCGGATCTCATGGCACTTTGCCATTTCTCAGAATCTGGATCCATCATAGCTTCCGCATAATCCACGGATTCATCATCGTCTAACAATAACAAATCCCCACGCAATGCGTGAAGTCTTGTTGATCTTCATGGTTGTGGCGGTGTCTCCACTGCCACGGGTGTCTCAACTTGCCCTGCTACAATAGCATCACTCATACAGTCAATCCCTACTGGCTCATCTTGAACTTCTTCAAGATACACCTTTTGTCCATTCTTTTCTATATGAGAAACTCTTTCTCTAAGAAAATACTGTTTCGAGTAACAAACACTTTGCCCTCTATCCGATTATAGACATAATACCCTAAAGTCTCTTTTGGATATCCCACGAAAAAGCACTTATCCAATTTGGGTGTTAGTTTATCTGATATAAGTCGTTTGACATAAACTTCACAACCCCAAATTTTCAGAAAAGACAAACTGGGACTCTTACCGGTCCACATCTCATATGGTGTCTTAACTACGGACTTAGATGGTACCCTATTTAATGTGAAAGCAGTTGTTTCTAGAGCGTATCCCCAAAATGATAAAGGTAGATCCGACTGGCTCATCATAGACCAAACCATGTCCAACAAGGTCCGATTACGTCGCTCAGATACGCTGTTTCTCTGAGGCATTCCGGGTGGCGTAAGCTGTGGAACAATTCCACAACTCTTAAGATGAGTGCTAAACTTGTGACTTAGATATTTGCCTCCACGATCAGATCATAAGGCCTTGATCTTCTTGCCATGTTGATTCTCTACATTCTAAAATTCTTTGAACTTTTCAAATGTTTCAGACTTATGCTTCATTAGGCAGACATATCTATATCTACTAAAGTCATCAGTAAAAGTTATGAAGTATTGAAATCCTCCTCTAGCTGTCGTGCTCATTGGTTCATATACATCAGTATGTACAAGTTCCAACAAGTCAGACGCCCTCTTAGGAAATCCTTTGAATGGCGCCTTGGTCATCTTGCCTAGCAGGCAAGCCTCACATGTTTCATATGATTCAAAATCAAACAAAGTTAGAAGACCATCATCATGGAGCCTCTTCATGAGATTCTCACTTATATGACCCAAGCGATAATGCCACATATAGGTAGGACTTAACTCATTAAACCGAGGCCGTTTAGCAGTAACATTACAGACAGGTGCATCATCAAGATTTAAAATAAATAATCCATTCACAATGGATACAAAAGCCACAAATATGTCATTCTTGGAGATCACACATCCATTGTCTTTACTCGCAAAAGAATAACTATCCTTCATCAAACATGAAGGTGATATAATGTTTTGACTTAAGCTAGGAACAAAATAACAATTATTCAATTCCATGATAAATCCTAATGGCAGGTGAAGTTGCATCGTCTTGAAGGTCAACGCAGCAACTCTTGCATTGCTGCCCACACGGAAGTCAACCTCTTCCTTTTCCACGCTTCTACTTCTTATCATTCCCTACATCATATTGCAAATATGAGCAACCGATCTGGTATCAAATACCCAGGAATTGATATATGAATTAGCGAGAAAAATGTCTGTAACATGAACGACAAGGGTACAAGTAGCAGTAATACCTTTACCGCCACCATCCTTCTCTAAGGACGCCAAGTACTCCTTGCAATTCCTTTTCCAGTGACCTTTCTCCTTGCAATAAAAGCAGTCTAAATTTGCAGATGGTCCAGCCTTAGCAGTAGTGGGTTTGGCTTAGAGATCTCATCTCTAGCCTTGCCCTTTTTCTTGCCCCACCTCTTAAACCAAGGTCTGTTCTGGACTGTCAACACTTGACTACTGCTGGCACCTTTCTTGATGTCAGCTTCTGCTGTTTTTAGGATACCACAGAGTTCACTCAAGCCTCTCTCCGCTCCATGCATATGGTAGTTCGAGATGAAGTTTCCATAGCTGGGCAGAAGAGATGAGAAATAAAATCAGTGGCTAACTCTTGGCCAATTGGGAAGCCTAGCTTCTCCAACCTTTGAGTGTAACCAACCATCTTGAGTACGTGTGGTCCTACTGCTGCGCCCTCTACAAGCTTGGTTTCCACAAGCGCCTTAGAGACATTGAACCTTTCAGTCCTGGCCTGTGTGTGGAACATCTCCACAAGTGCCACGATCATATCATTCGCTGAGTGATTATTATCGAAATGCATCTGTAGATCAGGTTCCATACAAGCAACATAAGGCAACTCACATCAAGATCAGCATCGCATGCTTTCTTATAAGCGGCTCTTTCAGCAGCAGGTGCATTTTCACCAGGCTCATCTAGTAATGGGGTGTCTAGATTATCTTCCTTTTTCTCAGCCCTGAGAACAATTCTCAGGTTGTGGATCCAATCCGCGTAATTTGTTCCATTCAACTTATCTTTCTCAAGAATTGTATGCAAAGAAAATGGTTGATTGCGAACGACCATCTACAACAAAAGTAATGCAAAATACTAAGATAATGTATCCATGAAGGAGTAAATTATATCAAATAGAATATACTCCCACTAAAATCAATATCCCTCAATTTATACTTAGTGATTCAAGACCCACAACTAACATCCCGACCAGTGAGCTTTAGCATCACCGCTGGTCGGTATGGTAGATCGGTAAGCAACACCTTGCTAATCATATCTCATATGACTCTTGTTGTTGGGCTAGCATCCCTATGCCAAGCAGTCAACCTTTCCATGCTTCAAGATCCCTAACCGTTAGGATGACCTTGTTCAAGATCCCTAATCATCAAGAATGAATCATATGTAACACCTCGTCTACCAAAGCCACACGGCTCAGCCCTTCTGAGGGGCGGGCATGCGTATGGTACTAGCAAGGTGGTACTAAACAAACATGCGCATCCCACCATATGGTTCAATCGGATTTTAAATCCCATGAGGGTGAGCATGCTGTGATTACATATGATTCATTCTTGATGATTAGGCATTAAGTATGCTTTGGGGTGAAAATTGGGACATAAGCCCTGTTCTTCGAGAAAATTTCTAAGTCTGCTATTCCACCCCCTCTACCCCCTCTATTCGCCTGTCCTGATCCTTCAAAAAGGCTGCGAAGCAGCTTTACATAGAGCCTTTTTCTTCTTCAAGTACTGTCGATAGGATTGAATATGGTTGGCGCAATTTGTCGTGAGTGAGAGCCTTAACCATTCTTATAGTGGTTGGTGGTAGCCCGACATCTTATAGTGGTCAGAGCTGTAGATGATATGAGAGCCAAAATTTCTAAAATGGCCTTCCAATGATTTACCAATGATTAATTGAAGGAAACTCGTCAACAAACGTCGTGCCTCAAACCATTCTTATTTTTGCACGGTGTTTACTACTGCATGCAGTGGATCTAGTGGGGGCTAACCTCGTGAGATCGGCCAATAGCATTACACCTACGTGTTAATAGTGCCGCAACTTAGGTTTGGCATCTAGTCTAATGTACATGGACTAGCACCATGTGGCATGCACTAGAGCTTGCATGCGGTACCAATTTTTGCCAGCTCGATCAGGCACATGATCCAGCCTGTAGTCTCTGTGAATTAATCTGGGTGGGGTTAGTTTGCCTTTTTCTTCTTCCAGTTGTCGATAGGATATATATAATATGGTTGGCGTAGTAATACAATTTGTCGTGAGTGAGGGCAACATGGTTGCAACAACGGATCGGTGGTTGCAGGAACTCCAAGCAGCACTGTGCCACTGTCTATAAGAGAGGGGCCTCGTTCCACAACGTAAGAAGGCTGTGCGCTTGTCTTCTGCCTCCCTGTAAGTAGTTTTTGTTATACTCGATCCCTCCATTTTTCTTTTACATGACGTTTCTGACAAAAGTTTTGACCTGCTTCAAGTGCAAACCTATGGTCGGAAACCTCAACTATTCACCAACAGAGGTAATATCTTCTCTCTTTCCATTTGTTCTCTCACAATCTATTTTTAATAACATGCATGGTGCCTGTAAGTAGTTTTTCTTTATATCTTTTTTCTTTCCATTGTTATCTCAATATCTATCAATAATTTAGCATAAGATTAATATATAAGTACCTGATATTTATGCTATACATCTAGCTTGTAATTTCTCCATCTTTTTTGGATAAAAAGAAGCTTTATCTATATATTCAAGATCATTGTCGAGATGATTAAATGCCTTGAATGACTCCCGGCATCTTTGGATAAAGAAGCTTTATCTGTTCATGATCATTATCGAGACGATGATTAAACACCTTGAATCACTCCCGGCATCTTTGGATTATGATGCTTTATCTGTTCATGATCATTATCGATATGATATAAAGACCTTGAGTCACTCCCGGCCTCTTCATAATCATGACACACATCTTTGTTGCAGAATGGAACCCGCTGGATCATGGGAACCTTGCCGGATTCAGCTGGCGAACTGGACCTTTGAAGAAGAACCACCAGCTGCCAGCAGCCTGCCTATGGAGTATGCGTCCATCGACATACCTTGTACGTTCGGCCTCCAAGCATATGTTCATCAATCTCAGCATCAACAACATCAACAGCTGGTTGAGTACTACGAAGGAGCCTCGCAGGATGATCCGACTGAGAAAGGAGAAGAACAAGAGTCGTCCTTTCAGGTTGCTTTGCACAGAATGGAAATGGAAATATACCATTATACAATTCGTGTGTTCCAGGGTGTAGTGCGCGATTTCGAGGATGGCATCGGCAAAATGAAGATGGATAGATACCCATCAGTCATTCGAGATCTCGGTGACTCGTATACTGTGCCAAGAATTGTTGCAATCGGACCTTACCATCACGACATACCACAACTGAAGGAGCTGGAGCAGGTGAAGCATGTGGCTGCCTACTACTGCATCCGGGGATCCGACGTCCACCACCCGCTCCAGGAGGTCTATGGTGCGGTGGTCGAAGCCGCGGACGATGCCCGAAGCCTCTACAACAAGGATGTCATGGCAGGTATCGGTGACCATGACTTCCTACCCATGATGTTCTTTGATGCTTGCTTCTTGGTGCAGTATATGCTCTATCAGACCGAAGGTTACAAGGTGGATCCGTCACTGCATAGTTTCTTTTACTTGAACCGCAAAGTACTCCGTTATGATTTGATGCTTCTTGAGAACCAGCTCCCCTGGGGGGTAGTCCAGGCCGTCATGAGGTTCAGGCCCGTCAAGTTGGTGGCTTTCGTTTCTCACATGAGAGCCGATCTGAAAAACCGCAGGGATTTCAATGAGGAACGTGACGACTTGGATGACGGATACGAACCACCACATCTCCTTGGCTTCCTCCGGCACTACATTGTAGGAAGCAGAAAACCCACCGAGGAGCCCAATGCTCATGAAATCGACGGACTATCATTTTCTGTTAGTGCCATCGAGCTTGCCGAAATCGGCATCAAGCTCAGACCCAATAAGACAGCAGAGGTCATTAGCATGGCCCTCAACAAAGAATGGAACTTCTTCCCCGAGCTCTTGTTGTCGCCGATATCTCTCACTCATGGGCGCGCAATCTGGCTTGTCAACATGGCAGCTCACGAGCTATGCACGGGTGATTCTGTTGTCTGCTCGTACCTTCACCTACTGTCCATGTTGGTACATAGGGAGGAGGACGTGCAGGAACTGCGAACAAGGGGTATCCTGGAAGGAGGGCTCACCGACAACGAAGCGCTCGACTTCTTCACAAGCTTTCAGAGTCTGCCCATGCCCTTAAGATCCTACTTTGCCGACGTCTTGTACAAGATTGAGAAATACAAGGAAGACAACCCGACACAGATCAAGGGGCATGCGTTTTTTCACAAGAACAAGAAAACCATCTACACGGCCTTATCCGCCGCTGCTGCAGTTCTCGGTATCATTGGTACACTTGTCGGCATCTTACTAGAATTGTAATAAGTCTTATATACGCACGATGTGAGATGTTCCATCTATGCTTCAGATGTTAATTTCTTTGGTATGCCTAGTCCCTGTATGTATCTGAATACCATTTGAAGTAAAATGTTGTTGGTTTATTTTGAGCTCTTTTACGGTACACAGTACTACTTCTAAGTGATATATACTATATATAAGGTTTACCATTCATTATTATATATAATTTAGTAATTAATCACATTGTAAAATTTGATATCTCAAATGGAAAAGTCTTTTAGACTATAAGCTAGTGTCAAAAAATATTATAATGATACCATTTGTATTTTTATCATAATACCCTTGTACTACTTATGTATACTACGTATACCACATGTGAAGTTAGTAGTATATAATTATTTTTGACAGTTGGATGTTTTGTTACTAGTCCTTTTGTCGGGGGATGACAAACGGATCCCGGTCCCACTTTACCAAAGAATGGCTTTAGGAGAACTAACTAACGATTAAACTGCTAAACTCCAATGGGCCGACCCCTAGGAGAGTCCATATACCATCTAACCTTGACCAAATGCAGGAACGAATCTACCATACGAACATAGGAATAGACCTCCGCCTCGTCACAATGACAGGCGGGACCCTCAGGAGGCCGACCCTCAGGTTGAACGCACAGCTCCGTTCCTCGCAAGGTAACATTCTCTGCCTTGCCACAATGGCAGGTGGGCCACGCAGACGGCTGACCTTCAGGGGTCGGGTGAACTGGCACCACACCTTGGAGGACGTCAATCTCCACCTCGTCATGATGACAGGCGGGGCACCCCACGCATCTGACCCCCGGGTCAGGGGCGCCCGCGCCTCGCCTCGCGGGGAGGTTCTCCACCACGTTACGCTGACAGGTGGGGCTCCTTCTGGGCGAGCCAATCCCGCTTATGGGGTTTCGCGAGCACGCCGCATTTAATGTGACTGCGGCGAAAGGATTCACCCAGATGCATGGTCAGGCACGCGGGACGCTAGAATCCAACGTGACAGATGTGGAACAATGGGACAGGCCACGCCCCGTGATGTTCTCCTCCTCGACGCCATTTGACCAAACGAGGCAGCGCTTGGGCCGTGCTTGCAGGCATTCAGAAACCACCCTACGGACCGGATAACAGTGAGGACTCTGCTCATCGCTAGGCTTGGAGGCACGCATCGAAGCACGCCTCGGGGCAGGGCGGTGATAGGCAACAAGACCATCACCCTTTCCTGGGCACGAGAGCTCTCCAAGACTAAAGGGCCCACCAAGAGGGTCGGCATTGGCCACAAGACGTGTCCTCACTGCTGGGCGACCAGCGGAAAGCTGGAAGACTCTTTTTTCCTTAGACAACACGACATGTAAAACTCCTATTTACTAACGGTCATTGTACAGTGCACCCCTTGGGCTATAAAAGGGGAGGCACTCGCCAGGAAACACAAGGTAGACAGATTCGACAACACACAAAATCATTCACCGAACACACACACACTCTCACCATACACAGAGACTTGGGAGCTCTTCCCTCTCTCGCCCAGCTTGTACTTGCCACTTACAAGTTTTTGGCATAGTGAACACGAGCATCTGCTCAGACTGGATGTAGGGACCCAAATCCTAAACCAGATAACCCTCTTGTCTCATTGTGCACCATCTCATCCTTGTGAAATGCAATCTCGATTACTCGTTGGTCACGATCCGAAACACCAACAGTTGGCGTGCCAGGTAGGGGCTTTGCGTGTCACATTCGTTTGTTTTGAAGGTTCTTGATATGGCTTCTCATGCCACAAGTCAGAGCCCGGGCGCTTACGTGTGTCTTGGGGACTTTGGTTTCCTCGTTGATGAGGAGAGGGAGCGCGGGATAGACCGTACCTCTCGCCCCATCACCAGTGATGGCAGCCCTGGTGCCACCATTAAGGGCCTCAACGCTCTTGCTCACTCTCGCAGGGTCAGGAATGACCCTTTGAGATGTCACCTCGGTCCCCGCCCATGTGGGTGGCTCAAGGGCCTAGCTTCCCTCACAAGCTCCGGGGTGGGCCGCCGCACTCCCCCGCCCCAACTTGACTGCGGCTCCAAAGATGCTGTCAGGGGCTCCCGAGAAGACATGATCTTATCCCTAGGACTTAGGCTCCTGATGGAATCACGATAGCTAGCGGTGACCCTGGCAAAAATGGGCTCGCGCGACGGACTCTCCAAAAAGGAGTGGCTGTCGTAAGGCGATGCGTGGCCTCTCGACCCTACCGTCCCGGTGGCGTCGCGCGAAGCATCCCACCAGCAAGCTACACTATGACGTGCCCAACTCAAACAATCGCCGATGGAGCCTCGCGTACCATAGGAAGATCAAAACCAAACACGGTCAAAAAAAATCTAGCAACACTAACAACAAAAAAGGAAACGATTCTACTTTGTTTGTTTGTGGTATAGGGACATTTGCTCCAAGGTTTACAGAAGATGAACGATGAAATAATCCTCTAAGATGAGTTCATTGACCATGTCCTGGGTGTCCACCTCGTTCATCACGGCGACCGCAGCTTCGTAGGACCTATCGACAAGCCCTTGGTCCTCCTCCTTGAGGAGGGCGGGCACAAAGTCCGACAGGTCAACGTCGAGCGGCACCTCCATAGTGGCGAGGGCCACCGCCGCCCCCCATCGAACACCACGGCCCGCAACATCGAGGACGCTGGTGGGGATGTCGCGCAGGCAGTCGGTGAGGTTGTCTACCCTCGCATTTACCATCATGGCGGCTACCTCCTCGGCGGTGATGTGGACCTGGAGCTCCTTCTCCAGATCTACCAAGAAGGAAGAAGAATGTCATAATGACGTTCAGAAACAGGGTAAGGCTTTTTCTAAAGACACTTACCGATCACCCAGGAGTCAGGCTCTGCCAGCTGCTCCCGCACGACCGACATGGCTTCCCTCTCTGATCTCCTCAGCTCATCCTGGGCAGCGATGTGGCGCTCAAGGATCTCGGTCTGACGGCACTGGTCAGAGTAATCACCGCAAGCCTTCGCCACCTCCTAGCGATAACTCGTCAGCATGGCCCTCGTGTCGTCCAACATCGTCGGAGATGGAGGACGAAGGGCGCTGGTGGCCTCGTCTTCCCCTATGCGGCGGTGCTACTTAGGGGGAGAGCTGTTCGACCTGACCTTGGGAAGGCCCCTCCGAGTGGCCATGGCAACTGGTGGTGTCGTGGCTGGCGCTCGGTGCAGGATGAATTGAGAAGGGAAGAAGAGCGGGGCGTGAGGATAGAACGGGATTGGGAATCCATCCCCCTCGCTGACCCCATTTTATAGGTGCAAGACAAGCACTCGAAGCACCACGAGCGAAGACGAGGAGTTGCCACAGCCACGGCGGTTCATCTCCCGAGACGAGGCGCCCGCGCCCGCGTCACTCCTGCGTGGCGGTTTACCTCCTGAGAAATCACGACCATGACCCACGTCATCTCCGTACGATGCTCCATCTTCGTCTCCCACGCCAGGGAGGTGGTTCAAGTTTACCCCATCCTTCTCCACCACGTGGCTTCTTTCACGTCGAGGGATCGACATGGCCGACCCGGTGCGATGTGCACCACCGGGTCCCATTCATGTAATAAACCGCACCCGGTCGGTGCAGACCAAGCACTAGGGTAGCGCTACGCAAACACCACCTTCGCTCGCCTCAACAAGCAAAACCATAATCTTAGTCATGGAACGTACAAGAAAAACATTACAAATGCAAGGAAAAGAAAGACCCGTCTATCTTTTATTATTATTACTGCTAACAGCAGGTTTACAGGGCCCATGAAACGAGCACATGTAGTTGTTGTCTCAAACTAGGCGAAAGAAGGGGGTGGGTGGCACGCACCATCAGCTTCTGCTTCATCCACAGGCAGGGACACAGTGTGCAGACTCCTCCCCCGGGACCTCGCTGCCTCGACGGCACATCGAGCAAGGGCGCACGTTGCTCTACCACGATGCCCTCACCATAGGAGAAAGCGAAGACGGGGCAGGTGCGACCTTGAAGAACCGACCCCAACCCCCGTGTGATCGGGAGTTGGCAGCGACATACCGCACCTGCTCCTAGGACAGCTCCGCCCCGAGTGCAGGTGCTCCACCTCGTGGCGGCAGCATCTAGATCCCTCAGGACCCACCGCCGGCCGGCCGAGGCACGACACGCATTGGCGAGGAGGATGGGGCACGGAGCACTCCCTGTCCGCCTGGGGCTGGTGAGGCATTCCAGGCAGATGAGCACGCTGCTCTAGAGTGCTCTGCGCCCCCTCTGGTCAACCAGGAAGAAAGCTGAATCAGGGGAGTAGAGGTTAGAAACCCCTACTACCCTGATCTGCGGCCACTTTCTTGGTAGACCAGCATTTAGAAATGCCTAATACCCCAAGGTACGACTACTTGACATCTTCCTCCTAGCTCTTTAGGCCACTCAGCATGATGAAGGCACTTGCTCTCAAAGGCTCCGGCGACCATCTCATTTCTTACTCAACAGAACTAGAGAAAAATGCAAGGGAGCTTGGGTATCGTTGGAAGAAGGACAGGCTCGCTTTTTATAGGCCGAGCACCACGGTGTCCCCCCAGCTCCACCCCTTGCTGGGGGCAGCTCACAGACAAGTAACTACACTCCTTGAAACATGTTGCAACCAACGAGGGGGTTCCCCCTCAAGAATCAACACAACGACTTGTCCTGTCACCGATAGCAATAAAAGTTATCGGATTCTCCTACAAGTGATGCTCGTTGCCCCTACGGGACGAGCTATCCCATCACCCCATGTCGCGAGGGAAGGGGCGATGCCCACACGGGGCAGCATCGCACCCCACAGCGAGTTGTCTTGTCAAGCTGGCTGCATTAAAAATGGCTGGCTCCCACCAAATGAATCAGGGTGTTAGCATCTCTAACACCATGATGCCTCTGCCATGCTCTCCCTGATGTTGAGGTGGCACATTGAAATATGCCCCGGGTTTCGGTAAGTACTTGAGAGAAGAGCACCCTTCAAACTAGGTAACTAGTCGCACCGCTGTCTCAATCAATATATGCATCTTGGCGAGTCCACGCTCGAATACATTACCCACTCATTACAACAAGGCATCAACTGCCCCAAATGACTTTCATGGAAATCTCTGCCAGATACCCATCTGGCATGGGTGTCCAAACCGCCTGTGAAAGGCCTCCCAAGTTTGAAGGCTAGCCAAACTAAGGGTTCGACAGCTGCACGGGCCCAAAACAGAGCATGGGGCTTAGAAAGCAGGCCCACTAGTGGCTTTACCTAGTGCACACGAGTGCCAGGGATGTTCTCCTGCGTGTTTGGGTCCTCGGGTGTGGTTCGCTACTGCAGCCAGCCCATGGTTATCCACCTAGGATGGCACCGAGCCGTTAGGATGCACTGACACGTCCTAGGAACTATATGGATGGCAAGCCGGGCAAGTCGGGGGTCTGTCACCATCTTGCCCAGTCCTGGATCCTGTTCGAGGGAGGAAAAAGGGGCCCCCACTCAAATTCTCCCATTAGTCAGCTCAAACAAAGTCCGCATGGACCGACCATTGAGGGCTCCTGTGGGTTGATTCACCCATTCAACTAAGGCTGGGAAAAATGTGGACGAGAGCAACTCGGCAAAGCTCTTGAACGAATGAGAGACGGCCCTATGCGAATGATTTTCCAAAGAAGCGGAACAAATCGCTCCTTTGCAGACTCAGGGGTTACACTCATAGAGTGCGCTTGTGCGTACCCAGCAAAGCACAAAAGGCTCAGCGTGTGGGAACGAGTGAAGATAAGCCCATATGAGAGTTCCCTAAAAAGAACTCCCACACGGGCTCGGGGGCCACTGTCGTGGGGATGAAAAATGGATCCAGGTCCCACTTACCAGAGAATGGCTTTACGAAAACTAACTAACTATTAAACTTCTAAACTCCAATGGGCCGACCCCTAGTAGAATCCATATACCATCTAACCTTGACCAAATGCAGGAACGAGTCTACCAAACGAACACAGGAACAAACCTCCACCTCATCACAATGATAGGTGGGATCCTTAGGATGCCGACCCTCAGGGGTTGGACACACAGCTCCGCTCCTCGCAAGGTAACATTCTCTGCCTCGCCACAAGGGCAGGTGGGCCATGCAGACGGCCGACCTTCAGGGGTCGGGCGAACCAGCACCACACCTTAGAGGACTCCAATCTCTGTCTTGTCACGATGACAGGTGGGGCCCCCATGCATCCAACCCCCGCGTCGGGGGCTCCCGTGCCTCGCCTCACGGGGAGGTTCTCCATCTCGTTACGCCGACAGGTGGGGCCCCTCCTGGGTGAGCGAATCCCACTTATGGGGTTTCGTGAGCATGCCGCATTTAATGCGACTACAATGAAAGGATTCACCTAGATGCACGCTCAGGCATGCGGGATGCTAGAATCCAAGAAGACAGGTGTGGAACCACATGATAGGCCACACCCTGTGACATTCTCCACCTCAACGACATTCCACCGAATGAGGCAGTGCTCGAACCGCGCTTGCAAGCGGTCAGAAACCACACTATGGACTGGATAACAGCGAGGACTCTACTCGTCACCAGGCTTGGAGGCGCGCATCGAAGCATGCCTCGGGGCAGGGTGGCGACAGTCAATAGGACCATCATGCCACCTTTCCTGGGCATGGGAGCTCTCCAAGACTAAACGGCCCACCAAGAGGGTCGGCATTGGTCACAAGACGTGTCCTCACTGCTGGGCGACCAGCGGAAAGCCGGAAGACTCATTTTCCTCACACAACATGACATGTAAAACTCCTATTTACTAATAGTCATTGTACAGTGCATCCCTTGGGCTATAAAAGGGGAGGCACTCGCCATGAAATACAAGGTAGACAGATTTGACAACACACGAACTCATTCACCGAACACATACATTCGCCATACACAGAGACTTGGGAGCTCTTCCCTCTCTCGCCCAACTTGTAATCACCCCTTACAAGTTTTTGGCATAGTGAACGCGAGCATCTACTCGGACTGGACATAGGGACCCAAATTCCAAACCAGTATAACCCTCGTGTCTCATTGTGCACCATCTCATCCTTGTGACACGCAATCTCGATTACTCGTTGGTCACGATCTGAAACATCAACACCTTTCATACTAAGTATGGCCTAGTATTGTACAAGTCTTGATGTGAACTAGGGTTCCCAATCTTTTGAAAGGTTCTAATAACTCTCGATTTGGTGGAATCACGACACAATTCGATCCGGCTTCCGAACAACTCGGCTCTAAACCCCGCAATCATAGCACCATGTCTCCTCTGGTTATCGACCGTCGAAGCACAGTCGACCTCGCCAAGAAGGCTGAGTCCTTTGCCTGCTAATCGAAGAACACACGCAAGAACACAAAAGAATGCAACCAATTGCAGATGAATGATTAATCTCACGAGTTGGGGTCTCACAAACTGATGGCGCGGTGAAACTGTTGTGAATAGAATAATCTAAGCAAAACCCAAAACCTAAAGAGAGAGGCGGCGGCTAGTTATAGAGGTCTAAGGGTCGTCGCCACCCTTGGACATGCCCCTAATGGGCTCAACAATGATACACGACCCAACGGACCAAAAACGGTGACGCAGCACCGGAACAGATTCTGGACGCTAACTTGTTTCGATGTTTCCTGATGACTCTGAAGGAATTTTGACCTCAAACCAATGCCATTGGCTTCCTTATGAAATTATCTTTCCATCCATTGATAGATCATCAAAAAGGGAGTCCGGATGTGTCCTGGGCGTCCATTTTACTCCACACTAGTCTTGGACTCTAAAACAGGCTCGAAGTTGACTCGGTTTGGGCCTCCACCTTGACTTGGGCGCCCTTGCTGGTCCTCCATGCCTCCAAGCCATCCCTTATGCATCCCTTGGTCCTCTCCATGATTCCTAAGTACAATATAATCATTAGGTAGCAATCTATTCTCAAAATCATAAAAAGACTTCCTTAAGAACGAGCTTACCTGTAAATTTAATTGTCGTGCGCGAGCTCTTGTGATTGGACCTTGAATGTCCAGCGGAGGATCAGCTTGTGCATTCAATGGAGTGATGTCCTCATCATCCTCCCCCTCTTGAATTGGAGTCGTCCTTGACTCAAGGTCATCTTCTTCTCCCAAATACGGCTTCAAATCTGAAATGTTGAAAGAAGGACTAACCCCGAACTCGGGTGGCAACTCAAATTTGTATGCATTATCATTTATTTTCTTAATAATTTTATAACGACCAGCAGCTCTTGGCATTAATTTTGATTTACGCAGCTCTGGAAGCCTATCTTTTCTCAAATGTAACCATACTAAATCACCTGGTTCAAGTTTAAGTTCTTTTCTACCTTCACTACCAGCAATTCTATACTTTTCATTCATCTTTTTAATATTTTCTTTAGTGGTTTCATGTAACTTACGAATAAATTCAGCACATGCACTAGCATCACTATGCGTTCTTTCATTGGTAGGTAAAGGCAAAAGATCAATTGGAGCACGAGGGTTAAAACCATACACTACCTGAAAAGGACTTACCTTGGTGGTAGAATGTGTCGCCCGATTGTAAGCGAACTCCACATGAGGCAAACATTCTTCCCACATCTTTAAATTTTTCTTCAAAACAACTCTCAGCATGGTGCCCAAAGTGCGGTTCACTACCTCTGTTTGTCCATCTGTTTGTGGGTGACAAGTTGTTGAAAACAACAATTTTGTGCCCAACTTATTCCATAGAGTTCGCCAGAAGTGACTCAAAAATTTGGCGTTGCGATCTGAAACAATAGTAGACGGCATACCATGCAAACGAACAATATCTTGGAAAAAGAGGTCAGCTATATGAGTTACATCATCACTTTTATGACATGGTATAAAATGTGCCATCTTAGAAAATCGATCCACAACCACAAAAATACTATCCCTTCCCCTCTTGGTCCTAGGCAATCCTAAAACAAAGTCCATCGAAATATCTGTCCAAGGAATAGAAGGAACAGGAAGAGGCATATACAACCCATGTGGATTCAAGCGAGACTTAGCTTTTTGACATGTGGTGCAGCGTGCCACGAACCGCTCAACATCTCCCTTCATCTGTGGCCAAAAGAAATGTCTGGCCAAAACAGCTACCGTCTTTTTAGCACCAAAATGGCCCATCAATCCTCCTCCATGCACTTCCTATAGCAACAAAAGACAAACAGAACCAACTGGAATGCATAGACGGTTAGCTCTAAACATAAATCCATCATTTATCACATACTTGTTCCACGTACGGCCCTCTTTACAATTCAGCAACACATCTTTAAAATCAGGATCAAGCGTATATTGTTCTTTTATTGTTTCAAGCCCAAAAATCTTACAATCAAGTTGGGATAACATAGTATATCGTCTAGACAAAGCATCAGCAATTATATTATCCTTTCCTTTCTTGTGTTTGATAACATAAGGAAAGGATTCAATAAATTCAACCCACTTAGCATGTCGATGATTCAGATTATTTTAAGAACGAAGATACTTAAGTGATTCATGATCTGAATGTATAACAAATTCCTTAGGCCACAAATAATGATGCCACGTCTCTAAAGAACGTACAAGAGCATACAATTCCTTATCATATGTAGAGTAATTTAAAACAGGACCATGCAATTTTTCGCTAAAGTATGCCACAGGTTTACCATCTTGCATCAAAACACCTCCAATGCCAACTCCACTAGCATCACATTCTAACTCAAAAGTCTTACCAAAGTTTGGAAGTTGCAGCAATGGTGCGTGTGTAAGCTTATCTTTTAACATCTTAAATGACTCCTCTTGTGTCTTACCCCATTGGAACACCATGCCCTTCTTTGTCAACTCATGTAATGGGGCAGCAAAGGTGCTGAAATCCTTGACAAAGCGGCGGTAGAAACCTGCAAGACCAAGAAAACTCCTCACCTGTGTGATGGATTGGGGTACTGGCCAGCTCCTAATGGCTTCAATTTTTGTCTCATCCACCTCAATTCCCTGTGGAGTAACAACATATCCAAGAAAAGAGACTCGATCTGTGCAAAAGATGCACTTCTCAAGGTTACCAAATAAGCGTGCATCGCGTAAAGCATTAAAAACAGCACGCAAGTGATCCATATGTTCATCCAAAGACTTGCTATAAATCAAGATATCGTCAAAGTAAACTACCACAAATCGCCCAATAAAAGCCCTTAAAACTTCATTCATCAATCTCATAAAAGTACTAGGTGCATTAGTTAAACCAAAAGGCATTACTAACCACTCATATAATCCGAATTTAGTTTTGAAAGCTGTTTTCCATTCATCTCCAAGTTTCATTCTAATCTGGTGGTAACCACTACGCAAGTCAATTTTAGTGAAAATTACAGAGCCACATAACTCATCAAGCATGTCATCAAGCCTAGGAATAGGATGACGATATCGAATAGTAATATTATTAATGGCTCTACAATCAACACCCATGCGCCAAGAACCATCTTTCTTAGGAACCAAAATCACAGGAACAGCACAAGGACTAAGGCTTTCTCGTACATACCCGCGGTCCAAAAGCTCTTGGACTTGTCACTGAATCTCCTTAGTCTCTTCAGGGTTGGTTCGATAAGCAGCACGGTTTGGCAATGTCACTCCCGGAATCAAATCAATTTGATGCTCTATTCCTTTCATAGGTGGCAGCCCCGGGGGTATCTCAGCTGGAAAAACGTCCTCATACTCCTGCAAAAGGTTAGTGACAGCAGGAGGTCTCAAACTAACAACATCATCAAGAGAAAACAAAGCTCGTTTGTAAACCAAAGTATAGCAAATATCATCATCAGAAATTTCAGCAAGGTCACATTTTCTTGCAAGCATAACACCACCCTTCAATTTAATTTCCATGACCATAGAATTAGGTGTGAACTTATCCTTTTTAGGTGGGTAAACAGAATTTGCAACTTGCTGATTTTCAGATTTAACATCATGCAAACTAGCAGCTCATTCTTTATCAACTTGTACAATTTCAGCTGGGGTCATTGGCACCAAAGTAATTTTCTTTCCTTTATGAACAAAAGTGTATGTATTACTTCTACCATGATGAACAGCATCATTATCAAATTCCCAAGGGTGACCCAATAAAAGTGAACAAGCTTCCATAGGTACTACATCACAATCAACGGAATCAACATAGGTACCAATGGAAAAAGAAACTCTGCAAGTTTTTGTTACCTTAGCCTTACCAGAATCATTCAACCACTGAATATGGTACGGATGGGGATGTGGGCGTGTAGACAAGTCAAGCTTCTTGACCAAATCTGAACTCACCAAATTATTGCAGCGACCCCCATCAATGCTCGCCGGTTGTTGATGACAAAGAAAATTTGGAACAAATTGTGGCGTTGCAGCTTCTCAGGTTGTTGTACTTGTGTGCTAAGCACTCGCTGCACAATGACACTCATGTAGGCTGATGTGTCCTTGCTACCAAAGACCTCACCTTCTTCTTGAACATCTTGTTCTTCATCATCATCTTCCACGTCAGAGGTGCTGATGTACCCATCCTCTGTAGCAATGTATGCCCGCCCACTTGGACAGTCCTTTTGCACATTTCCGTAACCATGGCACCGATGACACTGAATGCTAGGAGTGCGTCTTGTTGAGGCAATAGAAGATGCACTCTTCGATGGTTCCTGCACTAAATTTTTACCTGAACTAGAAGGTTGCGCAGAAGACGTCCTCTTGTTCGCTGGTAGAGGCGCGCGGAAGGAGGATGCCTTGGGAAACCCCGATGATGCTCCCATGCATGGTGTGTATGAGGTGCCAGCCTTACTCTTGGCCTACTTATCTCGCCCCTGCAATTCCTTCTCTGCAAGCATAGCAAATTGAAACAACTGGTTGACAGTGTTAAATTCCTTATAATCAACTATGTCCTGAATTTCCTCCCTCAAACCCACATAAAAATGAACAATAGAATCCTCAGTTCCCTCCACTATGCCACAACGCATCAAACCTTTCTGAAGTTCACCATAATAATCCTGCACAGATTTATGTCCCTGTTCTAAATGCATTAGTATTTTACGTAGGTCTCTATGATACGATGGTGGCACAAATCTATCACGCATAGCAAACTTAAGTTCTTCCCATGTATGAGATTGGCAATTATCTAAACCAGTCCACCAAATGATAGAAAAATCTTTAAATTCACTAGTGGCTTGTCTAATGCGATGTTGCTCACGCACAAGATGGGCATAGAATTTTTGCTCTACTGTCATCTCCCAATCAAGGTATTCCTCGGCATCATAATGTCCCAAAAAAGAAGGTATGGTAAATTTAACCTTAGCATAAGGATCATCGGGAGCATGAGTACGATTACCTCGGTGGTGGTTGAAATGTTGAGCACCACCCATACCTGTGGTATTTGTGCGAAGACGATGACGTAATCTATTTTCTCTTGTCGCTGCTCTATCAACATTACCATCAGCATCATATACCTCATCGCCAGCATTGCTGCCATCATTATTTTCTTCAGGTGGTGGCGGTTCTTCTAAAGCAGTTACCCTATCGATCAGCGTGTACAATCATTTATCCAATCTCTCAAGGGTGTTGCCAATCTTGAGATCAATGAGTGCAGCAGTTACAGCCTTGGTAACTGTCTCGTTCAAGTCCTTCTGAGCATTGTTTATAACAGATTGTAGTTGCTCTTGGCTGACACACTCTGAAAACTCGTTGGGTGAATTCTCTCCCTCATCACATGCCATTGTAGACACAAAACACAAGCAGCAAACGGTGAAAGTTATCCCTAATAATCCTCTACAAATGTGGAGTGGTGCCTCTCAAATTTAGAGCAAAAGGCAACACCATAACAAGTTTCGACCGGTTCGTACCAGCAAGGCATGGATACCTAAAAGATGTAGCACTGAGATTACGGGTGTCACAACTTTTGCTGTCCAGAAGTATATGTGGGGCTTAGGAAGGCTGGCCAAAAAATATGTGAGTGGTACACAATTCAAAGACAGAAAGTAATATTGAATTATAGTCCCAATTACTTGTTCTCGTTGCTGGCCTAACGTGTTCCAAGTACCAAATGTGTATGAACAAGGACAAAGGAAGCACAAGTATGATGGAGAGACAAGTATGAATGAAGCACAAAGCACAATGTAGCACACGCAATCACAGAACAAGCAACTCCTTTTTGTTTTTTCTTTTTTTTCCTTTTTTTCTGAACAAACCTTTTTTTACACTATTTTTTTAAATTTTTCTTTGAACAAGTATGACAAAAGATACAACCACAAAAATTTTCACCTACAACAGAGGTGGAATGTGGTCTATAGAAAATCAGCACATTCTTTGAAAAGCGTGCAAGAACCTTGTCAATTTTTTTCTTTATTTTGCCGAATTTTTTTTGGCAATTCTAACTAGACCAAACAGGCCTAAGGTGAGTTTGGGTCGGTTCCAAATGGAGTCAAGAAGCTGCTATAAAAATTTCAAATTTTTCTGATAAACAAGTCAAAAGTTATGCCTATTTTACCGAAGGTATCTCAAGTTATGTTTCTCGGAAGGCATAACATGGCGGCGGCAGTTAGGGCGAAGCGTCCCTAAACTCCAACACCGATCACAGCAGTAGGTATTCAGCTGATGATGCAAGGAGGGCTGCGATGCAAGCAACAATGAGCGGTCGATGACCTATCTAGTGTTTGCGCGGCGGTGAGAATTGACACAAGGCGGCTAGCGGGGCAAGTCGAGTAATATGGTGGATTCGACTTGTTGTTTGGGACGGTGGAAGGGGACAGCGTTGAATGGAAACGATGGGAAAAAACACATGACTGGACTCTAACACAACCTAACCAGCAACAAGACCCTAACCAGGACACAAATTCAACACTACGGAATCTGACAAGAACTATGCAAAGGCCAAACGTGGTTCTGGGATAAGGGAAAAAACCTAGACTAAACTGTTTTTGGCTTTTTTTGGATTATAGGACGAAGGCGAAAACAAACTAAACTAGGGTAAGGGTGAACCTGACGGTGTACCTGAAGCTCTGATTACCACTTGATGTGAACTAGGGTTCCCGATCTTCCGAAAGGTTCTAATAACTCTCGATTTGGTGGAATCGTGACACAATTCGATCCGGCTTCCAAACAACTCGGCTCTAAACCCCACAATCGCAGCACCACATCTCCTCTGGTTATCAACCATTGAAGCACAGTTGACCCCGCCAAGAAGGCTGAGTCCTTTGCCTGCTAATCGAAGAACACAAGCAAGAACACGAAAGAATGCAACCAATTGCAGATGAATGATTAATATCACGAGTTGGGGTCTCACAAACCGACGGCGCGGCGAAACTGTTGTGAATAGAATAATCTAAGCAAAACCCAAAACCTAACGAGAGAGGTGGCAGCTGGTTATAGAGGTCTAAGGGTTGTCGCCACCCCTGGACGCGCCCCCTAATGGGCTCAACAACGATACACGGACCAACGGACAAAAACGGTGATGCAGCACCGGAATAGATTCTGGACGCTAATTTGTTTTAATGTTTCCTGATGACTCTGAAGGAATTTTGACCTCAAACCAATGCCATTGGCTTCCTTATGAAATTATTTTTCCATCCATAGGTGGATCATCAAAAATGGAGTCCGGATGCATCCTGGGCGTCCACTTTACTCCACACTAGTCTTGGACTCCGAAACAGGCTCGAAGTCGACTCGGTTTGGGCCTCCACCTTGACTTGGGCGCCCTTGCTGGTCCTCCACGCCTCCAATCCATCCCTTATGCATCCCTTTGTTCTCTCCATGATTCCTAAGTGCAATATAATCATTAGGTAGCAAACTATTCTCAAAATCATAAAAAGACTTCCTTAAGAATGAGCTCACCTGTAAATTTAATTGTCATGCGCGAGCTCTTGTGATTGGACCTTGAATGTCCAGCGGAGGATCATCTTGTGCATTCAATGGAGTGATGTCCTCATCAAGTCTTTATTTTTGAGCCAATGTGTTATGATAGTATTTCTAAGGGTTGATTGTTTTGGTCTTGTTGGAGTATTGTGGGCTGAAGGAATTGCTGCAGCGCTATGGAAGCCGATGGTGATCAGGAGTTGTTGGGTGATGTGACAAGCCAGGCACATCCTATATATTGAGGTGGTAGAAGACAACCAGCCATAGAAGTCATGGCAGGGGAAAGCTTAGTATTGTGCACTGTAAATGGGTTCACAAAAGATCGGGTTAGTGATGCAATGGATCTAGCTATAGGAGCTAGAAGAGATGATCAAGCAAGGAGTTCAATTTACTGTCACTAAGAAGAGACTACCTTGGTGGTGTGCATTGTTTTCTTCAACCCCTCTCCACCAACCCCCTAATAAATCAACAACTTGTGTAAAATTCTAATGAATCATACGATAGTAACATGGTTGGTGGCATGCATGCATGGTTTGCCTTAGTGGATCGAATGGCTTCTCAGCTCAAATGATTGGAGCATGGCATCACAACAATGGGCAACCTATGTGAATAACTAACATTGCATATCATATACAGTACTCAACAGAGCTTCATCACTGCCAACTCCAAACCGACCTTCATTACCAGTTTAGGATCCATCATATGAACTTTAGCAGTGACAGGATATCCCATCACCTCTAGTTTTAGAACTAGTAGTGAAGGCCTATTAAAAATAAAAACAATCTCACATCTGCCCCACAGCTACTACCTACGTAGTACGCCCCCATCCTACCGCCACCACCAGCAGCACGCCTTGCTAATGCGCCCCATCTCTCTCTCTCTCACACACACACTCAGAGAAAGATGGTACACTTTTAGTTGAGAGGCAGCCCCACCAGTCGTAGGTAGCCATAGCCTCACTGGATCCAGCCGGCCGGCCACTGCACGCCAAATCCCATTGTTGCCTTCGCCGTATATGCTCCAAGCACAACCCCGTGCACTACCGCAAACACCAGCATCGCAAACCCATGTCCTGCCACTGCTTCTCACCCCATCATTGCTCCTTGCTGTCACGAGTGAGGGGTGAATGAGGGAGGATGAATTATGGGAGGTCCTAGCGGAAAGAGGGATTGTGTAACACCCTATCAAAAAAAGCCGCACCATCCAGCCCTTTCGTAGGAGGGGCACTCGTACACACATAGTACCCTGCTTACACTTACATCCTCACTTCGTGTAAAAGGGTAAACCCAAAGGTGCTATGGTTAGTTGAGAAAGGCATATAAGTTGGCTCCACCCTTGCTCAACTAGTAATGTGGTACTAAACAAACACGCGCATCTCATGCTCATGGGCCACATTGGGCCAATCAAACTAGGCCAAACAAACTGGGTCGAATGTCACAGATGGAGGGGCCATCGAAAAGAGGGGCTGGCAAAAAGAGACTGGGGAGGGGCTGCGGGAGATAGACCTAGAGGAGAGAGGAAAGCCAAAGTGAGAGAGAGGGGGATCAGACATGGGTGGGGAGTGGGGCTGAGGGGGCCAGGGGTTGAGGGTTTTGGGAGATTTTGGGGGGGAGAGGGGGTTAGCGGACATGAGAAAAGAGTTAAGTGGGTTGAAGAGTTTTTGGGTCCGCGTCTCATTTCACCTAGCGGTAGAATGAGCATCACTGATGATTATAAAGTTATTGGTCATATTTGCTTGTAAACTTTTGCTGAAAGGATATCACATCTGGTTTATATAAAAACCGGTGGTGACAATAGGCTAGCAGTGATGACTTGTTCTGTAGTAGTGATAGATATTTAATTTTGCATACCATACACCTAACTCGTTGTTAATTACCAACTACAACAGTGGCATCAACCAACATGCCTGGTTGATGCTCTCGTAGACAAACAGGAGAGCTTTCTCGAGTAGATGGTCCATCCATTAGTTTGTCCATGTGGGTTAGATGTGGCCATTAGTGACCACTAAGAAATACAAACCAATAGCGAGTCGTCGGCTATCAGTTTATGCACTCACTATGCTTAACCACGCATGCCTACATGGCCGCTTGCTTGGATTGGAGTGAACAGAACAATACAAAAGGTAATGGTACTCCAATGAACATGCATGGCCCGATGGAGTGGCAAGGCAATAGCGGCACACTGGCCGGTTGCCATGGTGGCATGGTGGCGCGGCAGTGCGGCGGAAAGGCATCACCGGAGTGTCTCCGGTGATGACGAGGCTATCTACATGTGCTACGCACCCTCGCGAACACAAACAGCAACAAAATGAGACCAAACTTGAACCCCAGCCGCAACGGCTACGCGCGCGGCAGAGCGGCAAGGTCGTGCCGGCGGCGAGCTACGATGACCAGCGGCCTCAACATGATAGAGAAGAAATTGAGGGCACAGGCAGATACAGGAGCTCACCATGGGCACGGTGCTCACGTTGATGAAGGCTCAAAGTGGCTGAGGCGAGCTGTAGCCGGCAGCGCTAATGGCGGCAGCAGTGCTCTGGCGGCATGGTCCGCGTCACGGCGACTCCTGTGCACCATTAAGCCGGCCAAGATGTGCATGAGGGGCAGGAGAAGATAGAGAACGTGATAGGAGGGTTAAAGAGAATATATTTTCAACCTTGGCGGCGGTGGCCGGTGAGAAAGCTCGCGGCGGCTCGGCGACCGGTCGCGAGGAAGATGACGGTGTGCGGGCACTATGGGCGATAAGGGCAGGCACTAGCTGGCTCAGAAGAAGCGCAAGGTCAAGGTGGAGCTTCTGGCAAAAGCAATTGGACAGCAGTGGATCGATGGCGGTGAATTGGAGCAGCGGAGCAAGGTCATCGGCAGCGGCGGCAGGGAGGAAAAGAAGAACGAAGGTGGCGGTCGGCTTGCTATTTATAGGCCAAAGATGAGGTATGGACGGGCGACACAACGACGATGAAGCTTCACATGTCCAGTGGCGAGCTGGCGGCCGTGGCAGGGCGACGGTGGACGGCGGTGCGGCTTGAGAAGCCGGCCATGGCAGCCGCCCATAGGCTTCAGCGCTGTTCAAGCAAATTACAGAAATGCCATTCATCGAAAATGACAAATTACTTTAAAATTGATATAAGAACTTGAAAATATCTAAAAATAGAATTTGCATAACTCTACACTTTTCATTTAACTGGCATCCTCAAATTCTGTCTAGAATTTGAAATATGAATTCAAATTCAAAAGGGGAATAAAACCCTAGAAAAATTTATTTGAAATTAATTTTGATTTTTCAATAAAACTTGAAAATCTTCAAAACTATGAAATGTTTAACTTTGCAAACCAAACATGTTTTATATATAAAGTTTTCTCAAATTATGCATAAATTTTGAATTATGTTTTTAAAATAAATGGGGACAAATGTTGGAAAACTGTATTTTCAATTTTATTAGAAATTCTTTTTGAAAACTTGGAAAACCTTATATACCATTATTGTAGCTCTTGTCAAGATCTACAAATCATATTTTAGAGTATACCCAAATTCTTTATAAATTTGAATTACAGAAAAGGGGATAAAACCAGGTTTTGAAATAAAGGGTTTTTCAAACCAAATTCAAACTCGATTTGGTTTCTAATTTAATTGGTTGGTCATTAGTGATCAAAAATATCATCCAAGGACATTTTTAGGTCCATGACCCAATAGTACCCTTGGTTGACCAAGTTGACTTTTGAAAAAACATTTTATAGCTTTCCAATTTGAATTTAAATTTGAATTGCAAGACTTGGGAATAAGCTTTGAAATCCAAATTCAACTTCAAATGTGGAAATTATTTTTAGGGTTGGACTTAGATTTATATACTATGCTTAACACTAGTGTAAACATAGTTTACACCTTAAGTACATAGAATATAAACTAAGTATTTGAGATGACATTCGAAGATACGGTTTTATTATTTCATGTGACAAAACATTCTAGAAACACAATCAACCTATGAAATATAAACTTGTTTTAGTTGATGCATGTTAACGTTAACTTAAACATGAATGCTTTGTAATGCATATGATGACATGGCATGTTTTAGTTAATATAACACCAGAGGTGTTACATCTAAGTCCGTAGTTAAGACACCATATGAGATGTGGACTGGTAAGAGTCCCAGTTTGTCTTTTCTGAAAATTTGGGGTTGTGAAGTTTATGTCAAACGACTTATATCAGATAAACTAACACCCAAATCGGACAAGTGCTTTTTTGTGGGATATCCGAAGGAAACTTTAGGGTATTATGTCTATAACCGGTCAGAGGGCAAAGTGTTTGTTACTCAAAATGGTGTTTTCTTAGAGAAAGAGTTTCTCAAAAGAGAAAATAATGGACAAAAGTTGTATCTTGAAGAAGTTTAAGATGAGCTAGTAGGGACTGACTCTACGAGTGATGCTAATGTAGCAGAGCAAGTTGAGACACCCATGGCAGTGGAGACACCAACACAACCATGAAGATCAGCGAGACTTCACGCATTGCATGGGGATTTGTTATTATTAGACGATGATGAACCTGCGAATTATGCAGAAGCTATGATGGATCTAGATTCTGAGAAATGGCAAAGTGCCATGAGATCTGGGATAGATTCCATTGGAGACAATCAAGTTTGGAACCTGGTTGACCAACCTGATGGGGTTAGACCCATAGAGAGCAAATGGATCTTTAAGAAGAAGAAGGATATGTACGGAAATGTTCACATCTATAAAGCTCGACTTGTCGCAAAAGGTTTTCAGCAAGTTCAAGGAATTGACTACGATGAGACATTCTCACCGGTAGTGATGCTTAAATCTATTTGGATCATTCTAGCAATTACTACATATTTTGATTATGAGATATGGCAGATGGATGTTAAAACAGCCTTTCTAAATGGGTATTTTGAAGAGGACATGTATATGATATAGCCCAAAGGTTTTGTTGATCCTAATAATGCTAGAAAGATATGCAAGCATAAGAAATCTATTTATGGGTTAAAGAAAGCATCTCGGAGTTGGAATATTCATTTTGATGAGGTAGTCAAAGGGTTTGGCTTCCGTCAGAATGAAGAAGAACATTGTGTTTACCAGAAGGTAAGTGGGAGCACTGTTGTGTTTCTGATCTTGTATATGGATGACATACTATTTATTGGAAATGATATTTCTATGTTGCAATCTATAAAGACTTTACTAAATAATAGTTTCTCTATGAAGGATTTAGGTGAAGTAGCATACATCTTGGGAATTAAGATCTATAGAGATAGGTCAAGAAGGCTAATAGGATTAAGCCAAGACCCGTACATTGACAAGGTGTTGAAACGATACAATATAGAATAGTCCAAGAAAGGGTTCTTGCCTATGTCACATGGTATGCACTTTAGTGACAAGCAGTGTCCTTCATCAAATGAAGAGTGCAACCGCATGATTAAGGTTCCATATGCTTCGGCCGTTGGTTCCATCATGTATGCCATGATATGTACTCGCCCAAATGTCTCATATGCTCTAAGTGTTGCAAGCAGGTACCAAGCTAGTCTGGGTGAATCTCACAAGACGCTTGGTAAGAACATGCTAAAGTACTTACAAAGGACTAAGGATGTGTTCCTAATTTGTGGAGGTGAGGAGGAGCTCGTTGTAAATGGTTACACCGATGCTAGCTTCTAAACTGACAGGGATGACTCACTATCTCAATCAGATTTTGTGTTCACAATAAATGGTGGTGTAGTTAGCTAGAAAAGTTCCAAGCAGGAGACAGTGTCTGATTCTACAGCAGAAGCTGAGTACATTGCTTTTTGACCACCCGAAGATCACACCCAGTTACAGAGCAGCATTTGATAGTCGCTAAGTAGGCCGTTTCACATCTTGAGTACATACCACAATCTTAGGTCTAAGGACGTAACGTACAATCTTAGGTCTAAGGACATAACGTACATAATGTACATGACGGTCTTAGGCTGCAAGGACACCATAACTTCATGAGTAACCTAGTTTTTTGATCCTGACATCATGTTTGGTTCCCACCCTAAGACCCAGTGTGAAAAAACCACCTTGTCACCCTCGCGGTGCATGTTTTTCAGAGGCAAACTTCCCCACCTCTGCCACGAAATTAGCATCGGTGGTGAAAAAACCAACAAGGCCAACAAGGCCGCAAGCACACCATAACTTCATGAGAAAGTCTATTTTTCAATCCTGACATCATGTTTGGTTCCCACCCTAAGACCCCATGTGAAAAAACCACCTTGTCGCCCTCGCGATGCATGTTTTCCGGAGGCAAACTTCCCCGCCTCTGCCATATACATTATGTCCTTAGACCTAAGAAAGATGTGAAACAGCCTACTTAGGGACTATCAAATGCTGGTCCGTAACTGCGTAGTTATAAAGGTGGTCTTTGGGTGGTCGGGAAGCATGCTATGGGACATAGGCAATCAAGATGGAGTTTGCCCCTCTCTACGTGAGAGAGATATCACTGGATCACACAAGTGATTGGATCAACAAATGCATGGCCGTCCTTGGGTTAAGTGTTAACCCACGAGTTCAACCATATATCGAGTGACAAAGGGAATAACTTGTATTTGGTCATTGTGGTTCATCTGATATGATCTTTGCGTGCACATAGGAGTTTTCATGCCTGCTAGAGGCTGCTGTCAACTATTGGGTGAGTAGGAGTACTCGGCCCATGTCAATGTGTGCGTGAACCCAAAGGGTCGCATGCTTAAGGGGCTAGAAGCCTAATTTGGGTTGGACCCGAATTAGACAAGGCTTAGGGTTACTAATAGGCCTCCAACTCATGAGTGCATTGGGGACACCTATATAAGCAAGGGGTAGGGGCGTGGTCAGGGGAAACACGCCTTTGGTAGCCACCATCGCCCTCCCCATGCTCCCACCTTCTGCTCCTTGTAGACCTAGCAGTCTAGAGGCACATCACTTCCTCCTTGCACATGTGGGATCCCTCAGAGGTGCTGCATCTAGAACACTAGGATGAACCGCGCAAGGGGATTTAGGTGACGGATGACCATGCAACTGCACTGCCAGCTGCGATGCGTATGACTACATAGAGTCATCTTCCACTGCACCTGCGCATCTAGTGGTAATCCTATAACCCGTAACTAGTAGTAGATCCTAGTTTATGAGTCTGAAAAGTTTTGTTTTCTAGCTAGCATAGCACCCTCATAACCCAACACTTGTCCCCCTCACAGTGCATGTTTTCCAGAGGCAAACTTCCCCGCCTCTGCCACACAATCAGGACCAGCGGTCACCGATGCCAACAAGGCTGCAAGCACACTAAAACTTCATGAGTAAGTTAGTTTTTCAATCATGATATCATGTTTGGTTCCCATCCTATGGCCCCGTGCAAAAGAACCACCATGCCGCCCTCGCGGTGCATGTTTTTCGGAGGCAAACTTCTCCGCCTCTGCCACAAAATTAGCACCGGCGGTCCCCGATGCCAACAAGGCCACAAGCACACCATAACTTCATGAGTAAGCTAGTTTTTCAAACTTAACATCATGTTTGGTTCCCACCCTAAGTCCCCATGTGAAAAAACCACCTTGCCGCCCTCGCGGTGCATGTTTTCCGGAGGCAAACTTCCCCGCCTCTGCCGTGAAATTAGCACCGGCGGTCCCCAATGCCAACAAGGCCGCAAGCACACCATAACTTCATGAGTAAGAAAGTTTTTTGATCCTAACATCATGTTTGGTTCCCACCCTAAGACCCCATACAAAAAAACTGCTTTGCCACCCTCGTGGTGCATGTTTTCCAGAGGCAAACTTCCCCGCCCCTGCCATGAAATCAGCACCGGCGGTCCTCGATGCCAACAAGGCCGTAAGCACACCATAACTTCTTGAGTAAGCTAGTTTTTGGATCCTGACATCATGTTTGGTTTCCACCCTAAGTCCCCGTGTGAAAAAACCACCTTGCCGCCCTTGCAGTGCATATTTTCTGGAGTCAAACTTCACCACCTCTGTCGCAAAATTAGCATCGGCGGTCCCCAATCCCATCAAGGCCACAAGCACACCATAACTTCATGAGTAACCCAGTTTTTTGATCCTGACATCATGTTTGGTTCCCACCCTAAGACCCCGTGTGAAAAAACCACCGTGTCACCCTCGCGTTGCATGTTTTCCGGAGGCAAACTTCCCCGCCTCTGTCGCAAAATCAGCATCAGCGGTCCCCGATGACAACAAGGACGCAAGCACACCATAACTTCATGAGTAAGTCAGTTTTTCAATCTTGATATCATGTTTGGTTCCCACCCTATGTCCTCATGCAAAAAAACCACCTTGCCGCCCTCATGGTGCATATTTTCTGGAGGCAAACTTCCTCGTCTCTGCTGCGAAATTAGCATCGGCGGTCCCTGATGACAACAAGGCCATAAGCACACCATAACTTCATGAGTAACTAAGTTTTTTTGATCCTGACATCATGTTTGGTTCCCACCCTAGGACCCCATGCAAAAAAACCACCTTGCCGCCCTCACGGTGTATGTTTTCCGGAGGCAAACTTCCCCGCCTTTGCCGTGAAATCAGCACCAGCGGTCCCCGATGCCAACAAGGCAGCAAGCACACCATAACTTCATGAGTAAGCTAGTTTTTTGATCCTAACATCATGTTTGGTTCCAACCATAAGTCACCGTGTGAAAAACCACCTTGCCGCCCTTGCAATGCACGTTTTCTAGAGTCAAACTTCCCCGCCGCTGCCGCAAAATTAGCACCGGCGATCCCCGATGCCAACAAGGCTGCAAGCACACAATAACTTCATGAGTAAGCTGGTTTTTTGATCCTGACATCATGTTTGGTTCCCACCCTAATACCCCGTGTGAAAAAACCACCTTGTCGCCCTCACGGTCCATGTTTTCCGGAGGCAAACTTCCCCGCCTCTGCCGCGAAATCAACATCGGCAGTCCCCGATGCCAACAGGGCCACAAGCACACCATAACTTCATGAGTAAGCTAGTTTCTCGATCATGACATCATGTGTGGTTCCTACCCTAAGTCCCCATGTGAACAAACTACCTTGCCACCCTCGCGGTGCATGTTTTCTGGAGGCAAACTTCCCCGCCTCTGCCGCGAAATCAGCACCGGCGGTCCCCGATGCCAACAAGGCTGCAAGCACACTATAACTTCATGAGTAAGCTAATTTTTTGAACCTGATATCATGTTTGGTTCCCACCCTAAGTCCCTGTGTGAAAAAACCACCTTGCCACCCTCGGAATGCATGTTTTTCGGAGGCAAACTTCCCCGCCTCTGAGCGAAAATAGCACCAGCGGTCCCCGATGACAACAAGGCCGCAAGCACACCATAACTTCTTGAGTAAGCAAGTTTTTTGATCCTAATATCATGTTTGGTTCCCACCCTAAGACCCCATCCAAAAAACGACCTTGCCACCCTGGCGGTGCATGTTTTACGAAAGCAAACTTCCCCGCCTCTGTCGCGAAATCAGCACCGGCGGTCCCCGATGCCAACAAGGCCGCAAGCACACCATAACTTCACGAGTAAGCTAGTTTTTTGATCCTGACATCATGTTTGGTTCCCATCCTAAGTCTCCGTATGAAAAAACCACCTTGCCGCTATCGGTGTTTCGACACCGGGGGTCAACACCAACGAGTAAATTCGTAATTGCGTGCTCCCTTAATCCGGTGGGTGATGTAAGTAGGACACCATGATTTATCCTGGTTTAGGCAAAGAAGGCCCTACATCTAGTGGGGAGGATAGTTCATGTTATCTTGCATCGAAGCACTAGTACAGGGGTGAATACAAGCGGGTGTGAGAAGTGTGGGCTTGAGCTCGAGTGTTTCGGGCGATTAGCTCTCTACACTGTCTCACAGTGTTGTTCTATGATCTAAGCCTTAGCATATGAAGCCCTAGGATCTCTTCACTCTTGGCTCCACCATCTAAAGTCCCGGCTCCTCCTTTTATAGGTGAAGGAGGGGCACAGGAGTACATTTTTTTAGTGCTAATGTGGTCGGTAACGTATGATGTTGATGCTGATCATGTCAGTGCCACTGTAGAGGCATGCGTCGGTATGGGAAGCCCTGCAGCCATCATGTCGGTAGTTGTTGAAGTATTGACTGAAGTTGTTGAAGTCCTACTCGACGGTCGACATGACGATGTTGAGGGGTGATGGTCGAGGCCTTGGATCGAGACGAGGGGCTCGAGTCGAGGGGGTCAAGGCTCATCGGATAAGGTCAAATCTCAGGATACACAAGAAATATGCATCTCAAGGGGGTGCCAGATGGGGCACAGTGGTTGGTATGGCACGACAATGAGGTACGATCCACGGGATTCTAGGGTATGGGCGGTAAAAGCAGGATTTGAGTGCCATACCCACAGTTGTTTTGATAACTGTGGCCATACGGTTAGGCGGGAGCAGGTAAAATGCATTGAATGCGCCTGGATCCGTACTGGGAGTAGGTAGCCCAGGGTTTTACCATGCTTGAGGGCTGCCCATTCACACGGGAAAAGTTCCATCCTCGAGGCCGGCCTATTCGCCCAGGAAGAGTTCCGTCCTCAAGGGGTCGCCCGAGTCGCACCCTCGAGAGTACAGTCTCAGTCCGTACGGTGGTCCGTCGAGTGGGTTGTGGCTTTGGGCTGTTGATGCTCGTTCGTGGGCCGGTCTAGCATGCTTTAGTTTGTGGATTTTTGAGTGGTAATGAAGGATGCCGTTGGAGGGCTTGCGTTGCTGACTTTGGGGATCCACCCAGTTAAACGGGGGCTTAGGGTACCCCTTTCCCAGGTAACTGATAGTAGTCCCCGAGCCTCTGCGTGAGTGCTGGCACTCGGGCAGGGGGTCAGAAACCGAGAGCAAAAAGTGGCTTAGATTTTTCTATGGGGGGCGTGCGAGCGTTCCCCACGGGGGTAGCCTCTGAGGCCTTGGAGGAGTCGGAGGACTCCTTCGAGGGCTTTATTTGCCTTCGGTCAGGGGGTGCTCGTCCAGTCAGGTGCAGACCTGAACTGGAGTCGTGGTGCTTTGCCGAGGGGTACGTAGGAACATCGAGCCCCTGGGGTATTTTTGACCCTCTTTCATCGAGGGGCTGGGCACGATTGAGCCTCTGAGCCTCGTGCGGCTGGGGCGTTGTCAGCCTCGGCGTTCATCTCACGAGTCCTTTCGATCGGACATGAGGCGAGAAGCGTCGGACTACCCTCAATAGGGCAAGCCTCAAAGTTCTCAGTGAGCTGGTAACGGGAAAATCCATGTGAGAGCCCGTTCCTCATTCGTAGAGGTCGGCAGGAGGCCCGGAGGTGGTCTCATCAAAGCAAAACACATGGACCTATGGATACCGATTCCATTCGATAGGTCTTGGCGGCTCGATGCCTCCCTTCAGGGGATTCCATAAAAGTCCTAGCATTTCACCTTAGATGTGTCCAAAGGGATCTCAAGGGTTCATTAGAGCGGGGCCTCATGTTGGCTCCCCTTGGTCACCCCTGACTCGGGTGCTCGAGGGTGGCCGTCAAACCCTAGTCAAGGGCCAGCCTTCGCTTCCTCAAGGCTTGTTCTAGGGCCGGAGCCTCTTTACCTTCTCCTGGAGGAATCCACCGATAAGTAACATTTGTTTTTCTTACCATCGAACGCGTCTTTTGAGGAGGAAGGTTAAACGGTGTGGTGATGGAGATCATGGTGGGCCTGGGCAACGGCTAATTGCCTGAAGCGTGACACATGTATCCAGCCAAGAATCGAGGGAGAATAGTTAGGTGAATGCATTAACTATAGGGAGTTACCTTTTTCTTTCGCCGAATTCCACCCGTTGCTCTTCCTAGGTATAAGACTAGAGGAGGCAAGCGTTGTTCGCACCTACCTTTGCCACATTTCTTTCGCCACCGCTAGTGCTCTCGAATCCCTGCTTTCCTGCGTGTGAGGGTAGGAACTTAGAGCAAGAAATCACGATTAGAAACCTTCCCGGTCGCCCGTCCACCGAGGAGATCCATGTCGTTGCCGCCACCGCCATGTGCACCAATTAGATTAGTGTCGCCGCCGCTGCCATGGCCCTCATCCTCCAGCCTGCCGACCCCTGGCGCCCGTCGACCATGACACGGCAGAGGTTGAATGAGCTGGTGAGAGAAGGACTTCTCCGCCCCATCACCAATTTGACTCAGCCACAGTGGATCGCGCCGTCGAGGAGTCACCTGGAGCCAAGCCCACCGGAGGGCTACATGGTGAGCTTCCTCAAGTACCACCGGCACGGGCTCGGAGCACCCTCGAACGAGTTTAAGCAGGGGCTAACAAACTTCTACGGTGTCAAGCTCCAACATTTCTCCCCCAATGCCATCTCCAAGGCCACCATCTTTGCGGCCATCTGGAAGGGCTACTTGGGGATGGCGCCACACTGGGAGCTGTGGCTCCACCTCTACAAGGGGGAGTGGTTCGCCTCTCTGGTGGGACCAGGCATGAGGCGGGTCATCAGAGCGGGCTGCCTTAACTTCGTGTTGAAGACCAGCAAATCAGAGGTGTCGCGCGAGTACATCCCCACCGGGTTGATGTCCAACCACTCTCGGTGGGATGAGCAATGGTTCTACCTCTGCTATGACGGAGGCTACTTCCCGCCGTACACTAGGCGGCTCATCACCGAGTGGCCATTCAACTGGCCGCACGGTGTGATGGGGGATCTCCAACCTCGACTTTGACCCCTCATCGCTGCTATGAAGACCCTTCGAGAGGCGGGCCTAACGGTGGGTGTGGTGGTCTCAGCCTTCCACCGTCGATGGGTGCTCCCCCTGATGGAGCGCCCGCTACGGTTGGCCGAGATGCTTCTTGTGGTTGCGCCCGAGGTGCTCGAGAGGTGCCGGATGTCCGTGGAGGGGATGACCACCACAGAGATCGTAGCACAGGTGAAGGGGATGGTGGCAGGCTTGTTCAGGGCAGAGGACGTTAACCGCCTCCCCATGCGGCCGAAGGAGGGGTACCTCAACCTGGTGAGTGCCTCGACCCATGCCTTTCGTGTTTACATTTCGTCCCTTTTTTCCTTACCCTTGTCCTTATAGTTGAGTGTTTTCGTGCAGGGGAGAATCGACTACTAAAGATCATGTCCCCCATTGAGGCAGGATGCTCCCGACTATCTATTGAGATGTTTCGCTGCCCAGCAGGAAAAGAAGTGCAAGGATGAAGAGAAGAAGAAAAAGGACAAGAAGCTCTGGGAGTGCAAAAAGCGCGAGAAGCGCCGTGCGGAACGAAGGCGCGATGGGCTCCCGAAGGAGGAGTCTACCTCAGAGGCTGAGGGAGACAAAGATGATGATGATGATGATGTTGAAGGGGTGGCAGGGCATCTCGAGCCCCTTCTGTCTGGTCCCTCCCGTACTAACCATCTTCTGGTAGAGGAGGATGCGTCGGAGCAGCGCGCCCCTCAGCCGACGACGTCAGCCTCAGAGCACCGGCGAGGAAAAAGGTCAGCCGACCCCTCGACTCGGGGGGTTCACCCTGCTCCCATCGTACTTGTGGCGGAACCCCACCCACTTTGACTCAGGAAACCCGGTCCCAGTCATCGGCGCGGGCGGAACAGAGCCGAGCCTAGGAGACCCCGTCGGAGCGGGGAGGCACAGCGACCCACCGACAGCCCCCAGCAGCCTTAGCCCTCGGAAGAGCTCGACTTCAGGTGGGGCCTCGAAATCTGCTGGTGACTCAAGGGGGACCCGAAAGGCCTCTACCCCCTTTGGGTAAGTGTTGTCGATTTAAGTCTCTTCTCTCTGCTTCCCCATTCTATGTTCATTAAGTTTTCTACTATCCTGCTTCCCATCCAGGCCAAAACGCCGTATCAAGGAGGTGACCCTTGTGCCGGCTAAGTGGCTCAAGGTGGACATGGCCGCGAAGATGAGGGCCCTGGCCAAAGGTGCGACGTCAAGGCCCTTGGCACTGTGGGAGGCGAAGTGGCTATCCTCAGCCTTCAGGGTTATGGCTCGTGCTAGGCTGACGGGTTCTGTACTTGCTGCAGGGTCGAGCAACTTGGGGACTACGACGGGCGGTGACTCCAAGCCAGGGAAGATGCAGGAGGGAAGAAGCACCTCCTCAATGTCGATGTCCATGGTCCCCGAGCTTGGCCCAGCACCAGGGAGCGGAGTCCCGACGTCGGGAGCTCCTGACCTGGGCCAACCTGAGGCTTCCGTTTCCATGCTCGAGGCGGGAGTCCCCGAGGGCCACGAGCCAGGAATCGAAGTAGCCCCCATCGATCTCAAGGGTGAGGAGGATGTCGAGGGTGAGGAGGTCATCACTCCTCCCTCCTTGATGGGGGAGCGAAAGCCATGGTCGGTGGGGCTACACGAGCTAGACAGCCAGTGGAAGTAGGAGCAAGAGGCCCTACAGGAAGAGGAGCTGCCGCAGACGCAGCAGGAGGAGAAGAGGGAGCCGTAGGAATGGCAGGAGGAGGTGGAGCTGACCGGGGCCGACCCCCACATCAGCGGGAGCAGCAGACGCAGCAGGGGGAACTAACGTTGCTGGACTTGCCGGCGCAGGAGCTTCCCCAACCATCGGAGGCGAGGGAGGTCTCGGGACTCCCAAAACAGTGGGTGTCCATGATCACCCTCGATGAGCTGCTGCAAGAAGTGGCACTGACACCCTCGACGCAGCTCGAGGAGGAGACCTCGGCACCAAGCCCACTAGCAGACGTGTTGATGGTGGACCTACCAAGGCCACAGGACATGGCGTTGGAGGAAGCGATGGCCTCGTCCCCTCCACTGCCTCAGGAGGTGCCTAAGCCAGCGTCAAGCCAGCCACCATAGCCGCCAGCTGCACCGTCGAAGGAGCCAGCGGTTTTTGGTCCGCAGGCAGAGCGGCTGGTGGAGACGGCTATGGAGTTGGTGGAGTATCATGGCGCCCCACGTGACATGGCAGAGGAGATCAAGTCCTTGGAGTGAACCAAGGTCGAGGCGGTCCTCCCGTACTAGGGCAAGGAGCGCATCACGCTCCCGGAGCTTGGTGACTCCAGCACTCCCAGGATCATGATGGATGACCCACGGAGGTCAAGTGCTGGGAGGACGTGGAGCGGTCCCAGTTGTGGCTGCAACACTTCCTCAAGCTGGGTGTCGAGCTCATTGGGGATCTCGACTAGAGTCTCATGGTAAGTCCTTGTTTTGATCACGTACGGTTTTTGGCTTTTCCTGTATGGATTGCCTTAACCCTCAATTTCCCATTTCCAGGACTTGTGGAGGCATTCCCACTCCAAGTCATACTTCCTCCATTAGACACAAAATAGCTGGGAGGAAGTGCTTTGCCAACTCAAGGCTGGCCGATCTGCATAGAGTAGGGTGGCCGAGGTCGAGGAGGAATTGAAGCAGGCCAAGGAGGAGGCCGCCAAGGCCAAGGAGGAGGCCGCCTGGGCGAGGGAGGACGCCGGGGTAGCTCGAGGCGAAGCCGCCTGAGCCAAGGAGGAGCTCAAGCAGGCTAAGGAGGAGGCTAACATGGCCAAGGGTGAGGCAAAGAAGGCCAAGAGTGAGGGCACTCGCGCCTAGGAGCATGTAAAGTTGCTTGCGGAGGAGGCTCGAGGCTCTGTGGAGCGTATTCGCTTGCTCGAGGCCAATCTAGCTGAAGTCTCCACTACACGTGACACCCTCTCTGCCTTTATCAAGGAGGAGAAGGGTCGAGCCAACAGCCTAGAGACCAAGCTCGAGGCGATGAAGGCTACCCTTCAAGAGAAGGAGCAAGCCATCATCTTGGCTGGCGGCGCCCTCGAGACCCTCCGGTGTGAGAAGACGGAGGTGAACCGAGCCTTCAAGGAGGTGCAGTGGGAGCAGGACGAGGTTTGGGCGGAGCACGACGCTGTGCTGGGGGACTGCAGTGCCCTTGAGTCCCGCTATGCCAGTAAGTTTCTTGGTGGGCTTTGGCCTATTCCTTCCCGTATGACATGCTTAACCCTTGTTTTGTCTTTTAGGCCTGGAGGCCGAGCTGCTTTCCACTCAGGCCACCACCAAGGCACTACAGGAGAGCCTCAAGGTGGAGGGGGCACTTCTCGATAGGTTCTGGGTTGCCATCAACAGGCTCTGTACATCCTGGGAGGTCGAGCCCGTCGAGGTGGCTGAAGAAGATGCCCCGAGGGGTCGCGTTCGTCGACCGGCTCTACCACCTTGACACCACCCTTTAGGATCGCATGCGGGAGGCGCTCCACACCGGCGTGAAGCGCGCATTGACAGTGGTTTCCTCTGGCTTCATCTTCGACATGGACGTTGTTTCCCAAGGCTTCATCCCCGACATCTCAAAGACCGATGCCGAGGACGAGGAGTGATGCCAAGGGCTAATCCAGGATGCCGAAAGGCCAGGGGAAGCACTGGCAAAGCTATTCGAGGATGAAGTCCTCTCCTGTGAAGACAAAGGGTACACCGTCAAGGAGGGTGATGGCGGAGATGGCGCAACGGGCCTGTAGGAAAAACTAGGCGAAGGTGCCCATGTAAATATGTTAGTTTTTTGTAGCTTGTATTCAGCATGGCCTCGAGGGCCTTTAAAACAATTATGCTTCTATCGTAATGCATCTGAATATTTCAAGTTCGAGCCTTCTTTGTTTTCTTTCACCTAGATTTTGCTTCTTTGACTAAGTGTTCGACGCGTGCTCATATCCCTTGAGGGGGGAGTGAGTGGAGGTACCATAGCCCAGAGGCCTAGGAGAGCTCCCGGCTCAATAGCCCTTGACCCTTAGGGAATTCAAGGTGTTTTCTTCTTAGTCGCGAAGCGCGTCGAAGCGAGGGAAAGAAGAGACGCTCAAGCTTTGATAATCTAACCTTTGCTTTTTGAGTAAGCGTTTGACGCATGCTCATATCCCTTGAGGGGGAGTGAGTGGAGGTACCGTAGCCCTGGGGCATAGGAGAGCTCCTGGCTTGACAGCCCTCATCGACCTCGAGGGAGTTCGAGGCATTTTCTACTTAGTTACGAAGCAAAGGGAGACGCTCGATTTTTTGAAAAAATCATTCATATTTTTAGGAACTTAGGGAATTCCCCCCGTTAGCCCCTAAGGGAGGCTCGACTCAGGTGAGACAGGGTCGAGGCTACCTCTTGCATGTACAATAATAAGTTTGAACTTATAATCAAAAGTACTTCTTATATTTGTCATGCGAAAATGTACGAAACATGCAAGAATGTACAAGGGCATCGGTGCCCTAGGGGTAGAAATGACGTAGCTGTTCGATGTTCCATGCGTTGGTGAAGGTTTCACCCTTGTTGTTTGCCAGCTTGTATGTTCTGGGTTTTAGCACCTCAGCTACGGTGTATGGACCTTCTCATGGTGGAGTCAGCTTGTGACGCCCCTTGTTGGTCTGTCGTCGACATAGGACGAGGTCTCTGACTTGGAAGTCCTGTGAGCGCACGTGTTTGTCATGGTAGCATCGTGAGTGCCATGTCTTGAGCCTCCTCGAGCTGGTCGATGGTGTTTGTGAGGGCTTCTTCATTGGTTTGCTCGTTGTAGGCCTTTAGTCGAGGGGAACCATACTCAAGATCAGTAGGGAGGATGGCCTCGGACCCATAGACCAAGAAGAATGGTGTGAACCCATGGCTTGACTAGGCGTTGTCCTTAAGCTCCATAGGACCAAAGGCAGCTCTGCAGCCCATTTCTTTCCATGCTTGTTAAGGCAGTTAAAGATTCTCGGCTTGAGGCCCTGCAAAATCATGCCATTGGCACGCTCGACCTGGTCGTTAATTTGAGGATGAGCAACCGTGGACCAGTTCACACTGATGTGATGGCGATCATAGAAATCCAAGAACTTCTTGCCAGTGAAGTGTGTGCCGTTATCAGTGATGATGATGTTCAGGACCCCAAAGCGATGGATGATGTTGGTGAAGAACTCGACCGCCCGCTCCGAGCGGATGTTGCCGATAGGCCGGGCCTCGATCCACTTGGTAAACTTATCGACAGCAACAAGTAGGTGCATGTACCCCTTGGTGGTCCTCTTGAGGGGCCCCACGATGTCAAGCCCCTAGACTGCAAACGACCAGGTGACGAGGATCATCTGTAGGGCGTGAGCTAGGAGGTGCGTCTGGTTGGCGTAGAATTGACACCCCTTGCACGAGTGAACAATGTTGATGGCATCGGAAACGATGGTCGGCCAGTAGAAACCCTATCGGAAGGCATTGCTGACGAGGGTCCTCAGTGCTGCGTGGTGGCCGCAAGCCCCGAGTGTATGTCCTCAAGGAGCCTCCTGCCTTCTTTGATAGTGATGTGGTGCTGGAGGATGCCTGATGGGCTTCACCTCTAGAGTTCCCTGCCATCACCATAGATGACGTATGACTTGGCCCATTGTGCGATCCAATGAGCCTCGGTCCGGTCTTTTGTGAGTTCCCCTCGAATGAGGCAGTCGAGGAAAGGGACTCTCCAATCCGGAGGTGTCCCCTTGACCTCCATGACCTCGGCCCTGGTTGAGGGGGCCTCGGTCGAGGCCGTGGTGTCGAGTTTCGAGGGTGTGGTGCCAGCCCCCAAGCCCAAGTAGACAGAGGGCTCGAAGAGGTCCCTCGAGAATACATCCAGAGGGATAGTACTTTGAGTTGATGCGAACTTTGCGAGCTCATCCACAGCTTTGTTGTAGCATCGAGCAATATGATTGAGCTCGAGGCCGTGGAATTTGTCTTATAGTTTGTGCACTTCATTGCAGTAGGCTTCCATCTTGGCATCGTGGTAGCTCGAGGCCTTCATCACTTGGTCAATGATGAGTTTTGAGTCACCTCGAACGTCTAGGCATCAAACCCCGAGTTCAAGGGAAATATGCAACCCATTGACAAGAGCCTCGTACTCTATGATGTTATTGGAGGTGGCAAAGTGAATGCAAATGATGTAGCACATGTGGACTCTGAGGGGTGAGATGAAGAGCAAGCCTGTGTCTGCTCCTGTCTTCATGAGCAACCCATCGAAGTACATCGTCCACAACTCGGCTTGAATTTGAACTGGCGGTAACTGGGTGTCAGTCCACTCAGCGATGAAATCCGCCAGCACCTGAGATTTGATGGCCTTCTGTGGTGCGTAGGTGATGGTCTCGCCCATGAGCTCGACCGACCACTTAACAATTCTTCCGGCAGCCTCCCAATTTTGGATGCTCTCCCCCAAGGGGAAAGAAGACACCACGGTAACCGGGTGGCTGAGGAAGTAATTCCAAAGCTTGTGACGCATAAGGACGATGGTGTAGAGCAGCTTTTGCACCTACGGGTAGCGGATCTTGGTTTTCAAAAGCACTACACTAACGAAGTAGACTGGCTGCTGGACGGGCAAGGCGTGCCCTTCCTCTTGCCTCTCGACCACTATGGCCGTGCTTACCACCTGAGTGGTCGCGGTGATGTAGAGGAGGAGGGGCTCAGGCGGTTCAGTCAACATCGCTGATCGAGGTGGGACAAGGATTGGGGTGGAAGTCAGCATGCTCTTGAGTTTGTCGAGGGCCTCCTCGGCCTCCGTGGTCCATACGAAGCGTTTAGATTTTTTCAAGAGGCGGTACAGGGGCAGAGCCTTTTCCCCTAATCGTGAGATGAAATGGCTGAGAGCCACGAGGCAGCCCATGACCTTCTGTACGCCCTTGAGATCTCAGATGGGACCCATTCATGCGATGGCTATGACCTTCTTGGTGTTGGCCTCGATCCCACGCTAGGACCCGATGTATCCGAGGAGCATGCCCCGAGGCACTCCAAAGACACATTTCTCTGGGTTGAGTTTTATATTCTTGGCTCGAAGGCATACGAATACGATTTTGAGGTCATGGATGAGGTTATCGACATTCTTGGATTTGACCACGATGTCATCGACATAGACCTCAACTGTGTTGCCTTTGTGTTCACCGAAGACATGGAGCATGCATCTCTGATACGTCGTCCCGGCGTTTCGAAGGCCGAAGGGCATGGTGACATAGCAGTACATGCCGAGAGGTGTGATGAAGGAAGTCGTGAGCTGGTCAGACTCTTTCATCTTGATTTGGTGGTAGCCAGAATAAGCATCAAGGAATGAGAGGGCTTCACATCCCGTGGTAGAGTCAACAATCTGATCAATGCGTGGTAAAGGAAATGGAACTTTGGGACATGCTTTGTTTAAACTGGTATAGTCAACACACATTCGCATTTTTTCATTCTTTTTCTTAACTAACATGGGATTAGCTAACAATTCAGGGTGATGAACCTCCTTGATGAATCCAGCCACCAAAATCCTGTGTACCTCCTCGCCGATGATCCTGCACTTCTCCTCGTCGAAGCGGCGCAGGCGTTGCTTCACCGGTCTAGACCCGGCTTGGATCTCCAAGGCGTGCTTGGCAACTTCCCTCAGTATGCCCGGCATGTCTGAAGGACTCCACGCAAACATATCAGTGTTCATGCGAAGAAAGTCGATGAGCACTGCTTCCTATTCGCTCCTGAGGTTGGCACCGATCGTCAGCACCTTCTCACCGGAGCAGCTCGAGTCGAGGGGCTTTTCTTGGTGTCTTGCGCTGGCTCGAAGCTGCTAGCGTGATGCTTAGGTTTGGGCACCTCATCGGTGAGGCGCTCGAGGGTCAAGGCTATCATCGCATTTTGCTTGACGGCCTCTCCGTACTCGATGCATTTGACGTCGTAGTCGTATGCGTGCTCGTATGAGGAGCCGATGGTGATGACACCTCTGGGTCCCGGCATCTTGAGCTTGAGGTAGGTGTAGTTTGGGATCGCCATGAATTACGTGTAGCTCGGTCGGCCGAGGATGGCATGATAGGTTCCGTGAAACCTGACCACCTCGAAGGTGAGGGTTTCTTTCCTGAAGTTGGCGGGGGTGCCAAAGCAGATGGGAAGGTCGATGCGGCTGATGGGAAGAGCCTTCTTCCCTGGTACGACGCCATGGAAGCCCCAGGCGCTGGGTTGGAGTCGGTACCTCTCGACCCCCACGAGGTTGAGGTTTCAAGGTAGATGATATTCAGGCTGCTGCCGCCATCCATGAGGACCTTCGAGAGGCGGGTGTTGATGATGATTGGGTCAATGACGAGCAGATAGGCCCGGGGCTGGGGATGCAATCCGGATGGTCGCCGCGGTCGAACGTGATTGGTGCATCAGACCAGTTGAGGTAGTGGGGTGTCACGACTCGGATGGAGAAGGCTTCTTGATGCTCCCTCTTGCACTGTCGAGGCGTGAGCTGGGTCCAGGGGCCTCCGTAGATCATGTAGCAGTCGTAGACTTCGGGGAATTTTTGTCTTCCCCATCGTCCCCCTCATTGTTGCGCTGATCTTTCTTGTCGTCACTCTTTTTGATGCCCAGTTGCTCGAAGTGCTTTCGAAGCATGCGGCAGTCCTTGAGTTTGTGTTTCGCCCCATCCTTGTGATAAGGGCAGGGCTCCTCGAGCATCTTGTCGAAGATGGCACCTTCGTTGGGACCTTGAGGTTTTTTGTGTTCAGCTGCTGTGACGAGATCGTCGTCTGCAACCTCACGCTTGCCTTGCTGATTCTTCTTCTTCTTCTCGTCGTTCTTCTTCGAACCTTTGTTCAAGCCCCCGGCATCGACTGCTGGTGCCTTTCTCTTGTCTTTTTATCATCGAAGAAGACTCTGACTGCCTCCTCACCAGTCGTGTAGTTAGCGACCACATCCATGAGCTCGTCAATGGTGTTGGGGCAGTTGCGCCCCAACTCACAAACTAGGTCCTTGCAGGTCGTACCCACAACAAATGCTAGAGTCACATTGAGGTCAGAGATGTGGGGAAGTTCAGTTCAGAGCTTGGAGAAATGCCGAGCGAAGTCATGCAGAGACTTCCCTCATTTCTGCTTGCAGTTGCGTAGTTCCCAGGAGTTTCTAGGATGCACGTAGGTGCCCTTGAAGTTCCCCTCAAAGATCTAGACCAGGTCGACCCAGTCGTGAATCTGGTCAAGGGGAAGCTCTTCGAGCCACCTACGTGCGGTGTTAGATAGGAACAGGGGAAGGTCACGTATGATCACGCGGTCATCACATGCCCCACCTGCCTGACAAGCCAGTCGAAAATTGGCTAGCCAGAGCTTGGGTTTGGTTTTGCCATTGTACTTGATGACGCTCGTGGGGGCCAAAACTTGTCGGGCAGCCGGGTGTTGCGGATCGTCCTGCTAAAAACTCAAGGACCCGGTGGCTCCGGGGCCCATCGGTCTTCATCGCTGTCGTAACGTCCCCCATGATGGGCGCTATACCCTTGATCCACGATGTCCCCATGTTTGTGCTTGTGGTTCTCGATGATATCGAGGCGCACATCACGCGGCGCGTGGTTGTCGATGATACGATCTTGGGCTGGTGTCTTCCTCGCTCGGGGGGCCACCTCTTGATTGACCGAGCCCTCCCTTTTGGGCTGCGAGGGCTTGTCCTGTGGTTCAGGAGCTGCCCCTCGATGCCTTGAGGCTGAGCTCTCAGCTTGCTGAACAGCAGCAACTTGGAGGAGGCCCTCGATCTTGTGTTGTACCCGTCAAGTTTGCGAGTTGGATGACGCGGGCATATTCGAGGGTAATGGTTGATGGGATGTTTGGGTGCCCCACCCTCGTTGATCTACCGGTTGACCTCTCGGGCCCTAGCTCGGGCTCTACCGCCGGGTGGTGGTCACTTCTGCTTGAGGGTTCACTCGAGCTGGCGCAGTCGTTCCTATCGTTGGCGAGTTTAGCCTACAACTCCCAAATTTGTGCCAGTTGTGCGTCCTGCTCGTTAGGACGGGGGCACACCTCTCAGGGTGCGACTGGTTGTTGAACCTCTGCTCTGGGGGAAGCCCCCCATCGCAGCAGCAGCTGCATCAGTCATTGAATCGACAGTGTCCTCACTGGAGGAAACATCACCGTCGATGTGGAGACACTCGCGGGTAGGGTCCCAATGGTCAGAGCCAGAGTCGGGGTCACCACAGTAGAAGACAGGGAATTGTCCCCACGCCTCCTCCTGCAACTGCTGTCAGAGTGTGCCAATGGTGTACCTTTAGGGGCCGGTGCTCTCTCGAATCCCAAGTCCACGGAAGTCAGCACGACCATCCCCACGTCCGTCATTGCTCGTGGGAGGGCGCCTGGGCGGTCCCCTATCATGCTCATGTTGGCGCGGGTCAAGGTCGAGAATGCCTTTGCAGCATTGTTGAGGCTGAATGGGAACTGTCGATGATGCTCGAATAGCTCGTGCGGAAGTAGGCCACGAGCACACCATAACTTTATGAGTAAGCCAGTTTTTTGATCCTGACATCATGTTTGGTTGCCACCCTAAGACCCCGTGTGAAAAAACCACCTTGTCGCCCTTGCGGTGCATGTTTTCCGGAGGTAAACTTCCCCGTCTCTGTCACGAAATCAGCATCGGCAATCCCCGATGCCAACAAGGCCACAAGCACACCATAACTTCATGAGTAAGCTAGTTTCTTGATCTTGACATCATATGTAGTTCCTACCCTATGTCCCCATGTGAACAAACTACCTTGCTGCCCTCGTGGTGCATGTTTCCTGAAGGCAAACTTCCCCGACTCTGCCGCAAAATCAACACCGGTGGTCCCCATGCCAACAATGTTGCAAGCACACCATTACCTCATGAGTAAGCTGATTTTTCAAACCTAACATCATGTTGGGTTCCCACCCTAAGTCCCCGTGTGAAAAAACCGCCTCGCCGCCCACGCAGTGCACATTTTCTGGAGGCAAACTTCCCCGCCTCTACCGCGAAATTGGCACCGGCGGTCCCCGATGCCAACAAGGCCACAAGCACACCATAACTTCATGAGTAA
>CM041631.1:67578140-67664501 GCA_023333625.1 Bothriochloa decipiens
TTTGCACTCCATTTTTCTTGCTCCTCCTCATTAGGTGTAAGAGGAACGCCTTCCTTAGGTTTTGGAAAACCTTCGGTGGTGGCTCTAAGACATAGAGCATTTTAAGCTTCTAAATAAGACTCCATTCGGACTTTCCAATAAGGAAAATCATCGCCTTCAAACATAGGCGGTGGTCCATCCCCATGAGACATCTTTACTCTAGGCGGTTAAGCCTAATTTAGAGCAACTCAGCTCTGATACCACTTGAAAAGATCAAGATGCCCAAGAGGGGGGTGAATTGGGCTAGTTCTAAATTTTCTTGCGAAATTAAACTCTATAAGCCCAACTTCACCCTTTTTGCCTATAAGTACTTTGTAAAATCTATCTTAAATTTTAGCACCCTAGTTCCAATCCTATTCTAGCATGGCAATTCTATGAATGTAAATTATAAGAATATAAATGCTAGAAAGTAAATGCGGAATGTAAAGAGAAGGGAACTCGGTGATGTTTTCCCGAGGTATCGGAGAGTCGCCACTCCCCACTAGTCCTCGTTGGAGCACCCGCGCAAGGGTATCGCTCCCCCTTGATCCGTGCAAGGATCAAGTGCTCTCTAAGGGCTGATTCTTCGTCGCTCCGATGCGGTGAATCGCCAAGTATCGCTCACAACTTGAGTTGGGTCATCCACAAGCTTCGCCGGATGATCACCAAACTCTCAATCACCACCAAGCCGTCTAGGTGATGGCGATCACCAAGAGTAATAAGCACAAGCTCTCACTTGACCTAGCAAAGCCTAATGAGACGATGGATGCACACTTGCTACTCTTGATTCACTAATGAGTGCTAATCAATGGATTCTCAAATCACTAGCACCTCACTAGGGCTCTTGCTCTCTTTGGACACTAAAGAGGTTGTTAAGCTGAAAAAATAGGCAAGACACATGGTATGGAGGGGTAGGAGATGTATTTATAGCCCCACGGGCCAAATCCAACCGTTACCTTCCAAACCATGATTTTCGGGGTCACCGGACGCGTCCGGTCCCCAGCACCAGACGCGTCCGGTCCGTTCAATTTTTCAAATTCGCAAATGAACTCAGCTAGCCGTTACGTACCCACCGGACGCGTCTGGTGTTTCGGTCTGAAAATATAGCTTCTGGACAGCGTCTGGTGTAGCACCGGACACGTCCGGTCCGGCGTCCGGTCCGTTATCATTTTTGGCGTTGCACCAGACGCGTCCGATGCTTACCACCGGACTCACTGTCCCAGCGTCCGGTGCAGCTAAAACAACCATTCCACTTTGAATTCGACAATCTTTGTGAACAGCTTTAACTCCAACGTACCTTAGGGCCTTTTTGTAGTTACCTAGTGCTAAGTTTCACAAGTGTGCATCACACCTAAACCATTAGACTTATCTAGGTCAAGCTACCCATTTGCACCCCCCTTAATAGTACGGCCAAAGGAAAAACAAAGTCCTAACGACTAATCCGACATCACCCAACACCATGGACGATCAGAACTAACCATTCTTGACCTTGTCGTCCATGGAAACCAAAACGATTTCCATCGTCAAGGGAGCATGAAACCGGTATTTCCCACGGTATCCATCACCATGACCTAACTTACCAATGTTTCTGCAAAACACACATTAGTTATGGTAAATATTGTCATCAATCATCGAAACCACATTAAGGGGCCTAGATGCTTTCAGTCACCCTCGTGGTGCATGTTATCTGGAGGCAAACTTCCCCGCCTATGCCTTGAAATTAGCACCGGCGACCCGATGCCAACAAGCCGCAAGCACACCATAACTTCATGAGTAAGTCAGTTTTTTGATCCTGACATCATGTTTGGTTCCCACCCTAAGTCTTGGTGTGAGAAAATGGCCTTGCTGCCCTCGTGATGCATGTTTTCTGGAGGTAAACTTCCCCGTCTCTGCCACAAAATCAGCACCGGCAGTCCCCGATGCCACCAAGGCTGCAAGCACAACATAACTTCATGAGTAACTAGTTTTTTGATCCTAACATCATGTTTGGTTCCCATCCTAAGTCCCCGTGTGAAGAAACTGCCTTGCTGCCCTCGCGGTGCATGTTTTCCGAAGGCAAACTTCCCCGCCTCTGCCGCGAAATCAGCACCGGCGGTTCCCGATGCTAACAAGGTCGCAGGCAAACCATAACTTCATGGGTAAGCCAGTTTTTTGATCCTTACATCATGTTTGGTTCCCACCCTAAGTCCTTGGGTGAAAAAACTTCCTTGCCGCCCTCGTGGTGCATGTTGTCCAAAGGCAAACTACCCCGCCTCTGCCGTGAAATCAGCACTGCCAGTCCCCGATGCCAACAAGGCTGCAAGCACACCATAACTTCATGAGTAAGCTATTTTTTAATCCTGACATCATGTTTGGTTCCCAATCTAAGTCCCTGTGTAAAAAAGCCGCCTTGCTGCCCTCGCGGTTCATGTTTTCTAGAGGCAAACTTCCCCGCCTCTGCCACGAAATCAGCACTGGCGCTCCCCGATGCCAACAAGGCCGCAAGCACACCATAACTTCATGAGTAAGCTAGTTTTCCAATTCTGACATCATGTTTGGTTCTCACCCTAAGTCCCCACGTGAAAAAACTGCCTTGCTGCCCTTGTGATGCACGTTTTTCAGTGGCAAACTTCCCCGGCTCTGCCGTTAAATCAGCGCTGGCGGTTCCCAATCCAACAAGGCCGCAAGCACACCATAACTTCATGAGTAAGCCAGTTTTCAATTGTGACATTCTGTTTGGTTCCCACCCTAAGTTCCCGTGCAAAAAAACCGCATTGCCGACCTCGTGGTGCACATTTTTTGAAGGCAAACTTCCTCGCCTCTGCCGCGAAATCAGCACCAGCGGTCCCAATGCCAACAAGGCAGCAAGCACACCATAACATCATGAGTAAGCTAGTTTTTTGATCCTGACATTAGGTGTGGTTCTTACCCTAAGTCCCCGTGTGAAAAAACTACCTTGCCGCCCTCACGGTGCATGTTTTCTGGAGGTAAACTTCCCCGCCTCTGCCATGAAATCAGCACCAGCAGTCCCCGATGCCAACAAGGCCACAAGCACACCACAACTCCATGAGTAAGTCAGTTTTTCAATCCTGACATCATGTTTGGTTCCCATCCTAAGTCCTCGTGTGAAAAAACTTCCTTGCTGCCCAGGCGATGCATGTTTTTTGGAGGCAAACTTCCCTGCCTCTGTCGCGAAATCAGCACCGGCGGTTCTCGATGCCAACACAGCCGTAAGCACACCATAACTTCATGAGTAAGCTGGTTTTTTGATCCTAACATTATGTTTGGTTCTCAACCTAAGTCCCTGTGCAAAAAAACTGCCTTGCTGCCCTCGTGGTGCACATTTTTCAGAGGCAAACTTCCTCACCTCTATCGCGAAATCAGCACCGGCGGTCCTCGATGCCAACAAGGCTACAAGCACACCATAACTTCACAAGTAAGCTAGTTTTTTTGATCCTGACATCATGGTTGGTTCCCACCCTAAGTCCTCGTGTGAGAAAATCACCTTGCTGCTGTGGCAGAACCTCCTAAATCATATGGCCCACATGCATTATTATTGTCTAAATAGACTCTAAATAATAATGAATGTGTTCCATATGACTTAAAAGGTCTGTTGGGTAAATTCTGAATCATCCACGATTCTCCAAGTAGGATCAATCATTACCAAGAGACATTGCAGTATTACAATAGTTTTATACAAATAAGATATATCAGAGTGAAACAGCAGAAGGATTACAATAACATAATTTTACAAACATTTAGTTTCAAACCTTACAAACCGTAAGTTTAAATTGTACAAACTATAATAGTAGTGGAGTAGCAATAGATAACTTTATTACAATACCAGGTGATAAGCTCTGCCCAAGAGCCAAACATCTTACTCGTCATCACTCTTCGCAACGATTGTCATGTAGCAGGATGCGAAGCATTCCTGCTCATGGGACTCACCTGCAATAAGGGTTCAACAAACCCTGAGAACAAAAGTACTCAACAAGACTGACCCGACGAAAGAAAAGGGTGAAGACTCAGCAAATGCAGGCTAGAGGGACAAGGTAAGCCTTGCAAGAGATAAAGATTTTTGCGGAAAAGAATTGACAGAAAGTAAAGTGATCTTGCTCTAGCTCAAGATTACCAACCAACTTCATTCTAAAACCTTAAACATCATTTAAGTTGTTACTATGATGATGAACACTGATCGAGTCTCCTTCTCCGAGAAGCAACGGTGATTCAAATCCATTTTTATACCCAGCTGGGACCTAGATCACTGGGATACTAGAGACTTTAACTCTGATGCATACCAGATCACAGATATACTAGGATAACAACTGCATCCATATATCACAACATGATACACGTGGGCACTATGACCCAGTGTATAGATATACGTGGGAACTTAAACCCACAACATACCACACTATGACATATGTGAGGACTCTGGCCCACTATATATCACTCCATGACATAAGTGGGGACTCTGGCCCACTGTATATCACTTCATGCATGTGGATTTTCTAGTTGTTCAATATCAGCAGATCATCATCCACACGGGACCTAGGGCATCAACAGACGAAAACACTACAAAGGGACTCCATTTCCAATGCAAGTTACCCGTCCGGACTCGATTTTTTAACTATCATCATGATTCCAACAGGTAAAGCCATCCTCATCTTTTTCATTCTTTTACTTTTTGAAACTTATCTAATTAAGCAGGGCTAAGCATTACTATGCATCTTTCAAATAATAGGTAACAAGGAATGAGGAAGACAGGTAATGCAGTTGGTGGTTTATCACTCAACTCCTAATATTTAATGCAACATATAAAAGCTAAAGCGATAAACTTTTATAAAATAAGACTAGGGTTTGAATGCATCCGACGCTTTCCTTGGTATTTGGGGTAGACGGTCTCGAGCTCTGGATCAATACCGAACTCCTAGTTCTGCTCTTCCTTGTAATCTGGTGCGACAACGTTAAACTCTCCGTTAACGAAAACTATACGATAAAATGATATACTTCAACATGAGGAAATAGTAAATATGATGCTCGATGGATGCATGACCAGATTAAGGGATTGAGTACAACTTTTCTTCATGATAAAATTGCAAGCCAACCAAAACTTACTTTCTAAGTTCATTAGGGTTAACTACGTCATTTAAGAAGGTTATTAAACACATAAAATAACGTTAATTAAGCCCTAATGACATGATCCAGGTAAGTGCAAACAATTAATTAAAGTGCCAAAGGTCATTAGGGTTAATGACCCAAGGTCATCAAGTAATCCCAAAGTCAAACAAGCCTATAATGATTAAGCATAATTAAAGGGGTTAATTAATTAAGTAAAAACATTTAAATAAAGGTATAAAAATTAAAGTTGTCTAATTGAGCTTAAAATTTTATTTTAAAAAGCTCTTGGTCTAATTAGATGGCAAAACAATTTTTAGAAATAAAAGCCAATTATTTTATTTATTAAAATCACTGAAGGTGTATTTTTAATTAAAAGGGCTAATTTTAACTTATGCAAAAGGTACTCAAATTTCGCATTTCATATTTTTCTTAGGTAGAAGACATCATAAAGATCATACAAAAAAATTTTCAGAATTTTTGGAATTAAACATGAATTACTATGATTTTTCAAAGAAAATAGCATTTAAATCATTTTCTGGAAAAAGAAAAAGGAAAAGGGGAACAGTACTCCCGCGCTGATCGAAGCGGCTGACACCGTTGATCGGCGATTCCTCGCCGACGGCGAGGTCTCCGGTGACGAGCTTGGCACCTACGGGCTCTACGCGATGAGGCGAGCCTAATGAGGTAGTTAATGCGACGGCGGAGCTCTGGAGCATGGCTGGCATCGGCCATGGCAGCGCAGCGGCACGCGGATGGCGGCGGCAAAGCTCCCCGGAGCTTCTCTAGTGACAGCGAGTGCACAGGCATACGCGGGGCACTCTGGCGAACAGCTAAGCCACAAGATGGAGCCGCTCCTGACCTCTAGTCAAAATGACTACGCGCGCGGTGGAGTGGCAAGGTCGCGCCGACGGTGAGCTACGGTGACCGGCGGCCACAACACGATAGTGGAGAAATTGAGTGCACGGACAGATGCAGAAGCTCACCACAGGCACGTGCGCACGTTGGTGGGGTCGGAGGTAGGCTGAGGTGAGCTGTAGTCGGCGGCGCTAATGGCGGCAGTGGTACCCCGGTGGCAAAGAGGGTGTTCTGGCGTGTCCTGTCCACCAACGAATGAACCAGGATGCACATGAGTAGCAGGATAACACAGAGAACACGACAAAGAGGTTAATGAAGATATATAATCAACCTCGATGGTGGTGGACTACGAAAAAGGTCGCGGCGGCTCGGCGACCGGCCGCGAGGAAGATGAAGGCGTCCGGGCACTATGGGCGACGAGGGCAGGCACTAGCTGGCTCAGAGGAAACGCAAGATCAAGGCGGAGCTTCTGGCAAGAACAAGAAGGCAGAGATGGAGTGACGGCGGTGAATTTGAGTGGCGGAGCAAGGTCGTCGGCGGCGGCAGCAGGGAAGAAAAGAAGAAGAGAAGTGGCGGCCGGCTTGCTATTTATAGGCCATTGGCGAGGTATGGACGAACGGCATGATGATGATGAAGTTTTGAGTGTCGGGGCGAGTTGGCGGCCATGGCATGTGCGGCGGTGGACGTCGGCGTGGCTTGAGAAGCCGGCCATGGCGGCCACCCACAGGTTTTGATACTGTTCAAGCAAATTACAGAAATACCATTCATAGAAAGTAACAAATTACTCTAAAATTTATATAAGAACTTGAAAATCTCCAAAAATAGAATTTGCATAACTTTTTAAGAGCTACACTTTTCATTTAACTGGTATCCTCAAATTCTATATAGTTTTTGGATTATGAATTCAAATTCAAAAGGGGAATAAAACCCTAGAAATAAATATTTAAAATTACTTTTTATTTTTCAATAAAACTTGAAAATCTTCAAATCTATGAAATGCTCAAATTTTCAAACCAAACATTTTTCACATATAAGGTTTTCCCAAATTATGCATAATTTTTGAATTATGGTTTTAAAATCAATGGGGAATAATTGCTAGAAAATTGTATTTTCAAATTTATTTGAAATTCTTTTTAGAAACTTGAAAACTTTGAATACCAACTTTGTATCTCTGGTCAAGATCTACAAACCATATTTTGAGAGTATCCTCAAATTCCTTATAGATTTTGAATTATAGAAAAGGGAATAAAACCTAGTTTTGAAATAAAGGGTTTTTGAAACCGAATTTGAACTCGATTTGGTTTCTAAATTAATTGGTTGGTCATTAGTGATAACAAAACTCATCCAAGGACAGTTTTAGGTCAATGACCCAATAGTACCCTTGGTTGACCAAGTTGACTTTTAAAAAATATTTTTATGGCTTTCCAATTTGAATTTAAATTTGAATCGCAAGACTTATGAATAAGCTTTGAAATCCAAATTCAACTTCAAATATGAAAATCACTTTTAAGGGTGGACTTAGACTTATACACTATGCTTGACACTAGTGTAAATATGGTTTACACCTCAAGTACATAGAATATAAACTAAGTATTGGAGGTTACATTCAAAAGTAGGGTTTAATTATTTCATGTGACAAAACATTCCAATAACACAAGCAACCTATGAAATATAAACTTGTTTTAGTTGATGCACATTAAGGTTGACTTAAACATGAATGCTTTGCAATGCTTATGATGACATGGCATGTTTTAGTTAATATAACACCAGAGGTGTTACAACCCTTCCCCCTTAAAGAAATCTCGTCCCGAGATTTAAAGATGTAAGTAAAGTAATGGAAAAGGAAATGTGTCAAGAAAACACACTTCAACTAAGGGTAAAGAGAAGGGGTTTTTACAACTCACACTAGAATAGTTACAATTCATAGAGGGAATTGTAACTTAGATAGAAGCATAAAATTCCGGAAAATGCTCCAGTAGATAATCTTCTGATTCCCAAGTAGCTTCTTCTTCTGAATGTTGGTTCCATTGGATGTTGTACCACTTGATTGTCCTGCTTTGAGTAACACGGTCCTTTTGATCCAATACTTGAATTGGATACTTAGAAAGTCAAATCTGGTTCAAGTTCAATTCCTTCCACATCGACAACTTTATCTGGTACACGGAGACACTTCTTGAGTTGTGATACATGGAATATATTGTGTACAGCTGAAAATTGTTCAGGTAGTTGCAAACGATATGATACCTTCCCAACTTGTGCCAAAACCTGAAATGGTCCAATGTAACGAGGTGCTAATTTTCCTTTGACTCTAAACCAATTAACTCCTTTCATTGGTGACACCTTTAAATATACATAATCTCCCTTATTGAACCACAACGGTCGACTTTTTTGTCCGCATAACTTTTCTGACGAGATTGTGCTACCTTTAAATTTTGTTGTATCTGCTTAAACTTATCTTCTATTTCTTTTACAAGATCAACTCCAAAGAATCTCCTTTCTACGGGTTCGGACCAGTTCAATGGAGTTCTACATTTGCGACCATATAATGCTTCAAATGGTGCCATTCTAATGCTTTCTTGATAGCTATTATTGTATGAGAACTCTGCTAAAGGTAAACACTCATCCCATTTCTCTAGAAAATTCAGAACACAAGCTCTCAACATATCTTCAAGTATTTGATTCACTCTTTCAGTCTGACCCCCTGTCTGAGGATGGTAGGCTGTACTATGCAAAAGATCAGTACCTAATGAATCATGCAAATGTTTCCAAAATTGGGAGACAAACGGCGTGCCTCTATCAGAAATAATGGTCTTTGGTACCCCATGAAGACTTATGATGCGTTCCAAATATAGTTTGGCATATTGCGAGGCTGTATATGCATTTTGCACTAGAATGAAATGTGCAAACTTTGTGAGTCGATCTACTATGACCCAAATTGAATCAAAACCTCTTACTCTCCTGGGTAGACCTACTACCATACTAATATCTTCCCACTTCTAAGCTGGAATGGGTAATGGTTGAAGTTCTCCTACAGACTTCAAGTGCACAGCTTTGACTTTCTGACAGGTATCACACTGAGCCATATATCTAGCAATTTCAATCTTCATCTTGGTCCACCAAAATTTTTGTTTCAAATCATGATACATCTTATTACTTCCTGGATGAATAGAGAATTTTGAAAGATGTGCTTCATCAAGGATCCTTTGACGTAACTCAGGAACTTTTAGTATGACCAGCCAATCCTTATACCATAAGACATCTGCTTCATCAATTGTGAAACAAGAAACCTTTTCTTTTCTAACTTTCTTTCTGATATGCTTAATTCCCTTATTACTTCTCTGTGCAGCAATAATTTGATCTTTGAGTATGGATTCAACCGTAACGTTGGACAAACTACTATGTTGCATTATTACTATACCCAACTTTTCTATTTCATGACATAGAGAAATGTCTAGGGGTTTTACTGTCAAGCAATGGCAGTGACTCTTTCGACTAAGAGCATCAGCAACCACATTTACTTTACTAGGATGGTAATATATTTCCAAATCATTATCATTGAGTAGTTCTAACCACCTTCTTTGCCTCATATTCAACTCATCTTGAGTAAAAATGTATTTCAAACTCTTGTGATCACTATAGATATTGCATTTATTGCCCATCAAATAATGTCGCCATATCTTCAATGCAAGGACAATATCTGCTAATTCTAAATCATGTGTTGGATAATGTTCTTCATGTTTCTTCAATTGTCGAGAAGCATAAGCAATAACTCTCCCTTCTTGCATCAATACACATCCAATACCAATGCCAGATGCATCACAATATACATCAAACGGCTTCTCGATATTCGGCTGCGCTAAGATTGGAGCAGTAGTCATTAATTTCTTCAATTTCTGAAATGCCTCTTCACATGTGGGTGACCAAAAAAAACTTAATATCATTTTTCAACAACTCAGTTATGGGCTTTGATATCTTTGACAAATCAGGTATGAATTGATGGTAATAACCCGCCATTCCTAGGAAACTACGAACTTGATGCACAGTCTTTGGTGGTTCCCAATCAAGTATATCTTGTACCTTGCTAGGATTAATAGCAACACCTTTATCTGATAAAACATGTCCAAGAAATTTCACTTCTTTCAGCCAAAACTCACACTTGCTAAATTTGGCATATAGTTGATGTTCTCACAGATGTTGGAGGACAATTCTTAGGTGTTCAGCATGCTCTTCTTCATTTTTGGAGTATATCAGAATATCATCAATGAAGACAACCACAAACTTATCAAGCCCTGGCATGAACACTGAGTTCATCAAATACATGAAATAAGCTGGTGCGTTTGTAAGTCCAAAAGACATAACCAAATACTCGTACAGACCATATCGAGTAGTAAAGGCAGTCTTTGGAATGTCTTCTGGGCGGATCTTGATTTGATGATACTTGGATCAAAGATCAATCTTGGAAAACACCTTTGCCCCTGCCAATTAATCAAAAAGTAGATCAATGCGGGGTAGAGGATACTTATTCTTGATAGTTACTTCATTCAGGGGACGATAATCCACACATAACCTCAAACTTTTATCTTTCTTTTTCACAAAAATTGTAGGACATCCCCAAGGTGACGAACTAGGTTGAATAAAACCTTTATCCCGTAACTCTTGTAATTGAGTCTTGAGCTCTGCTAACTCAGGTGGTGCCATCCGATATGCTTTTCTAGATATTGAAGCAGTACCAGGCTTCAAATCAATTCTAAACTCCACCTTTCTATTAGGAGGTAAACCCGGTAACTCATCAGGAAACACATCGGAAAACTCACAGACCACTGGTATATCTTCGATTTCTTTCACAGAAGTGGCACATATCTTTTTGACAGTCCTCTTAAGCATTGGAAGTTGGATAAGAAGTTGAGATTTGCAATTAGGTATGTTCACTTTCACAGTCCTATTCAGGATGTCTATCAAAACACCATGCCGTTTCATCCAATTCATACCTAGGATCACATCTATATCTTGATCCTTTAATATTATCATATCAGTGGGAAAAATATACCCACCCAAACTTATAGGCACATCGTGTACCATTTCTTTAGTACACAGACGCCCCCAGGCGATTGTATAAAGAATTGTTCTTTTGTCTCCATTGTTGGTATTTCATGTGTCTTAACAAATGTACCATTGATAAATGTATGGGATGCACCAGAATCAAAAAGCAGAATCACAGGATGATCAGCAACTGGGAACGTACCCATCATAATAGGTTCTTCTTATGGAATTTCTCCAACTTGAGTGTAAAATAGCTTGCCAACCTTCTTCTCATTCTTTCCCTTCTGCACATTTTGATTACCCGCCCTATTCTGAGTCTGTGGCTGTTGTGGTGCAAAGGCCTTGGGAACATAGGAATTATACTGCCTCGGATGCGGGCAGTTTCTAGAGTAATGGCTAGGCTTACCACAATTATAACATAGAAAGATTGGTGGCTGGAAGTTGGGGTTACGAATACCAGGGGCATTTGGCTGTCGTGGATAAGGAAGGGCAGCAGCAGGACGAACAAATGTCTGTTACTGGGCTTGGTATTGTGGGGGACGGTAAGATGGATGAAAATAGTTTTGGGGATGATAAATTATTTTCTAGCGCTTTTGATTTCCACCAGAAAATGCTGTCGTCCCAGTTTTCTTCTTCTTAGCTTCCATGTGTTGATGGTTCTTTTCTTCATAACATATTGTAATATTTACCGTCTCATGGAAGGTAGCATTTGGATTCCCAGTAATCATCCTCTAAATCTTACTATTTAGACCCCTAAGGAAACACTCCTTCTTACAGTCAGTACTAACATGGTCAGAAGCATATTGGGACAAGTGATTGAATTTACCAAAATACTGCATAACTGACATATCCCCTTGTCGCAGGGAAAGAAACTCTTCAAGCTTTATGGTCATGATTCCTTCAGGAATGTGATGAGCACAGAAAGCTTCATAAAATTCAGCCTAGTAATACAGTGACCTTCAGGCTGAGCAGCGACAAAGTTAACCCACCAGGCTCCTATAGTGCCTCTCGACTGCTGAGCTACAAACATGGGTTTCTGATATTCAATACATTCAATTAGATTGAACTTCTGCTCCATAGTGTGGAGCCAATCATCTGCCTTCATTGGTTCATCCACTCTGGTGAAGACCGGAGGACGGGTGTCGGTGAAATCCACATATGTGGTCTCATTCCTATTATTCCAACCATGATTCCCTTGATGTGCATTCTGGTTCTGATTTTGGGCCATCATAGTGGTTGCATTGACCAAGGCCGCAACTGCATCGGCTAGGGTTGGTGGAACTGGTGGAGGATTCGGGATATCACCTCCTTCATGAGATGGACCGGCAGCATCACGAGATTGAGTATGAGCAGGCATCTATTGATAAACAAACTATACTTTATTCACAAAGCTTTATTGGATTTCATAAGCAGATATTACAGACGTGCAACACACTTATAACATATTATTTTTGTTACAACAGTCTACACTCTAGCCAGACTTCCCACACCTACTAGGTTTCAACAAGCAGGGGAAAGGTATATTACACATCTCACTTCCCAAACTCCTTACTCATCCTCCTCACTAGTTTCCACAGGAATTACATCCTCCTCTTTGGGATCCTCTTCCTCTTCAGGCTCTTCCTCCACTATCTCTGGATCTTCTTCTTCCATAAGATCTTCTTCATTTTCATTCTCTACACCCATCTGGATTTCTTCTTCCTCATCGATAATATCATCATCGGCAGACAGTATCTCTTCAGGGTCTTCCTCTTCCTCATCCTGACCCATTACAAGACCAAGATCATCTTGGGCTGCCTGTCGTTGATATTCAGGATCCAACAGGTTATTCAACCTTACACACTCATCATCAGCTTCCTTCGCATACTCCTCTAATTCTTCCACGTAATCCTCAAGTTCATGGACATGATCATTCGCTGCATCTTCTCGTGCCCAAGCGTCATTCCTTTGGTGCTTCATATGACTCCGTGATCGCCTCAACTGAGTAATCTCAGTGGCCTCTTCGATTCTATCGGCTTCAGCCCTCTCCAGCTCAGCCTTAAGTCTCGCTATTTCAGCTTGCGGATCTGGATTGGGATTGTTACTGCTTTCACCAATCTCGTATCTGGGAGCTAGTTGATGCCATGGTACCCCCTTTGGTGCAGTGCTCTTACAGGGAGTCTGCTTAGTAAAGGCCATCCTGAAGAAAGGTAGGTCATAAAGAATGAGGATAGATAGGGAGAAATCTGAAGGTTAGCATGAATAGGATTTACACTACTTAACCCAAACCACTTTAAGAGGAAGGTAATTAAATAGGTTAATTAAACATGATGCATGAATGAACTTACGACCTAAGCATAAAAGGTTTTTAAAGCAAAACATACATATGAATAACTTTTATAACATAGGGCAATATAATATGCTATTCCACCACCATACTTTTAAACAAGAATAAGGGTCGATAGAAAGAATTATAGATAAGGAATAAGCAATTTGGACCCAAGATAGTTAAATAAAATTATTTGACTCAAAACCTTTGAAGTTTTTGCAAAGGAATACTACAACAACTCGTTTTAATAATGATCTGGCTCTGATACCAGCTGTGGCAGAACCTCCTAAATCATATGGCCCACATGCATTATTATTGTCTAAACAGACTCCAAATAACAATGAATGTGTTCCATACGACTTAAAAGGTCTGTCAAGTAAATCCTGAATCATCCATGGTTCTCCGAGCAGGATCAATCATTACAAAGAGACATTGCAGTATTACAACAGTTTTATACAAATAAGATATATCGGAGTGAAACAACAGAAGGATTACAATAACATAATTTTATAAACTTTTAGTTTCAAATCTTACAAACCATAAGTTTAAATTGTACAAACCATAATAGTATTGGAGTAGCAATAGATAACTTTATTACAATACCAGGCAATAAGCTCTGCCCAAGAGCCCAATAAGCGACTGTCATGCAGCAGGATGCGAAGCATTCCTGCTCATGGGACTCACCTACAACAAGGGTTCAACAAACCCTGAGTACAAAAGTACTCAACAAGACTGACCCGATGAAAGAAAAGGGATGAAGACTCAGGAAATGCAGGCTAGAGGGACAAGGTAAGGCTTGCAAGAGATAAAGATTTTTGCGAAAAAGCATTGACAGAAAGTAAAGTGATGTTTCTCTAGCTCAAGATTACCAACCAACTTCATTCTTAAACCTTAAACAACATTCAGATTTTTACTACGATGATGAACACCAATCGAGTCTCCTTCTCCGAGAAGCAAAGGCGATTCAAATCCATTTTTATACCCAGCTGGGACCTAGATCACTGGGATACCGTCGACTTTAACTCCGATGCATACCAGATCATAGATATACCAGGATAACAACTGCAGCCATATATCACCACATGATACACGTGGGCACTATGACCCAGTGTACCGATATACATGGGAACTTAAACCCACAACATACCACACTATGACATATGTGGGGACTCTGGCCCACTATATATCAGTCCATGACATACGTGGGACTCTGGCCCACTATATATCACTTCATGCATGTTGATTTTCTAGTTGCTCAATATCACCAGATCATCATTGACACAGGACCTAGGGCATCAACAGACGGAAACAATACAAAGGGACTTCATTTCCAATGCAAGTTACCCGTCCGGACTCGATTTTTTAACTATCATCATGATTCCAACAGGTAAAGCCATCCTCATCTTTTTCATTCTTTTACTTTTTGAAACTTATCTAATTAAGCAGGGCTAAGCATTACTATGCATCTTTCAAACAACAGGTAACAAGGAATGAGGAAGTAAGACAGGTAATGCAGTTGGTGGTTTATCACTCAACTCCTAATATTTAATGCAACATATAAAAGCTGAAGCGATAAACTTTTACAAAATAAGAGTAGGTTTTGAATGTATCTGGGGCTTGCCTTGGTATTCGGGGTAGACGGTCTTGAGCTCTGGATCAATACCCAACTCCTACTTCTGCTCTTCCTTGGAATCTGGTGCGACAACATTAAACTCTCCATTAACAGAAACTATACGATAAAATGATATACTTCAACATGAGGAAATAGTAAATATGATGCTCGATGGATGCATGACCAGGTTAAGGGCTTGAGTACAACATTCCTTCATGATAAAATTGCAAGACAACCAAAACTTACTTTCTAAGTTCATTAGGATTAACTACGTCATTTAAGAAGGTTATTAAACACTTGAAATAACGTTAATTAAGCCCTAATGACATGATCCAGGTAAACACAAACAATTAATTAAAGTGCCAAAGGTCATTTGGGTTAATGACCCAAGGTCATCAAGTAATCTTAAAGTCAAACAAGCCTATAATGATTAAGCATAATTAATGGGGTTAATTAATTAATTAAAAATATTTAAATAAAGGCATAAAAATTAAAGTTCTCTAATTGAGCTCAAAATTTTATTTTGAAAAGCTCTTGGTCTAGTTAGATGGCCAAACAATTTTCAAAAATAATAGCCAATTATTTTATTTATTAAAAATCACTAAATGTGCATTTTTCAATTAAAAGGGCTAATTTAAACTTATGCAAAAATTACTCAAATTTGGCATTTCATATTTTTCCTATGTTGAAGACATCATACCATACACAAAAATTTTTAGAATTTTTGGAGTTATACATGAATTACTATGATTTTTCAAAGAAAATAGTATTTAAATTATTTTCTAAAAAAGAAAAAGGAAAAGGGGAACAGTACTCCCGCGCTGACCGAACCGGCCGACGCCGTTGACCGGCGATTCCTCGCTGACGATGAGGTCTGCGGTGACGAGCTTGGCACCTACGGGCTCTACACGACGAGGCGAGCCTAACGAGGTTGTTAATGCCGCGGCGGAGCTCTAGAGCATGGCCGGCATCTGCCATGGCGGCGCGGTGGCATGCGGACAGCGGCGGCAAAGCTCCCCGGAGCCTCTCCGGTGACGGCGAGTGCACGGGCATACGCGGGGCACTCTAGCGAACACGCTAAGCCACAAGATGGAGCCGCTCCTGACCTCTAGCCGAAATGACTACGCGCGCGGCAGAGCGGCATGGTCGCGCCGGCGGCGAGCTACGGTGACTGGTGGCCACAACATGATAGCGGAGAAATTGAGTACACAAATAGATGTAGAAGCTCACCACAGGCACCGTGCGCATGTTGGTGGCGTCGGAGGCAGGCTAAGGTGAGCTGTAGTCGACGGCACTAATGGCGGCGGTGGTACCCCAGTGGCAAAGAGGGTGTTCCGTCGTGTCCTGTCCATGAATGAACCAATGGGGAATCAATGGGGAATTTTTGAATTATGGTTTTAGAATCAATGGGGAATACACAAAAATTTCTAGCAATTATACACGAATGAACCAGGATGCGCATGAGGAGCAGGATAACACAGAGAACATGACAAAGAGGTTAATGAAGATAAATAATCAACCTCGGTGGTGGTGGACTGTGAAAAAGCTCACGGCGGCTTGGCGACCAGCCGCGAGGAAGATGAAAGCGTGCGGGCGCTACGGGCGACGAGGGCAGGCACTAGCTGGCTCAGAGGAAGTGCAAGATCGAGGCAGAGCGTCTAGCAAGAACAAGAAGGCAGAGATGGAGTGACGACGGCGAATTTGAGCGGTAGAGCGAGGTCGTCGGCGACGGCGGCAGGGAAGAAAAGAAGAAGAGAAGTGGCGGCCGGCTTGCTATTTATAGGCCAAAGGCGAGGTATGGACGAACGACATGATGAAGATGAAGTTTCGAGTGTCGGGGCGAGCTGGCGGCCATGGCATGTGTGGCGGTGGACGTCGGCGCGGCTTGAGAAGCCGGCCATGGCGGCCACCCATAGGTTTTGATACTGTTCAAGCAAATTACAGAAATACCATTCATAGAAAGTAACAAATTACTCTAAAATTTATATAAGAACTTGAAAATCTCCAAAAATAGAATTTGCATAACTTTTTAAGAGATACATTTTCATTTAACTGGCATCCTCAAATTCTATCTAGTTTTTGGATTATGAATTCAAATTCAAAAGGGGAATAAAACCCTAGAAATAAATATTTAAAATTACTTTTGATTTTTCAATAAAACTTGAAAATCTTCAAATCTATGAAATGCACAAATTTTCAAACCAAACATTTTTCACATATAAGGTTTTCTCAAATTATGCATAATTTTTGAATTATGGTTTTAGAATCAATGGGGAATAATTGCTAGAAAATTGTATTTTCAAATTTATTTGAAATTCTTTTTGGAAACTTGAAAACTTTGAATACCAACTTTGTATCTCTGGTCAAGATCTACAAACCATATTTTGAGAGTATCCCCAAATTCCTTATAGATTTTGAATTATAGAAAAGGGAATAAAACCAGGTTTTGAAATAAAGGGTTTTTGAAACCGAATTCGAACTCGATTTGGTTTCTAAATTAATTGGTTGGTCATTAGTGATCAAAAACCTCATCCAAGGACATTTTTAGGTCAATGACCCAATAGTACCCTTGGTTGACCAAGTTGACCTTTAAAAATATTTTTATGGCTTTCCAATTTGAATTTAAATTTGAAGCGCAAGGCTTATGAATAAGCTTTGAAATCCAAATTCAACTTCAAATATGAAAATCACTTTTAAGGGTGGACTTAGACTTATACACTATGCTTGACACTAGTGTAAATATGGTTTACACCTCAAGTACATAGAATATAAACTAAGTATTGGAGATTACATTCAAAAGTAGGGTTTTATTATTTCATGTGACAAAACATTCCAATAACACAAGCAACCAATGAAATGAAAATTGTAGCTCTTGAAAAGTTATGCAAATGATATGTTTGGAGATTTTCAAGTTCCTATGTAATTTCTAGAGTAATTGTAAAGTTTCAAAAATAATACCCTCTGCTACAGTAACAGGGCCTATGAGCAGCCGCCATCGTCGGCTTTTCATGCCGCGCCGCCGTCCACCGGTGTCATACCGCCCTGCCATGGCTGCCAGCTGGCCCCCGGACACTCGAAGCTTCATTGTCGACGTGTTGCCCTCCCATGCGTCGCCGTTGGACTTTAAATACCGGTTGGCCGTCGCCATTTCTCTTCTTTTCTTCTTTCTGCTCACCGCCGATGACCTCGCTCCTTCGCCCAAATTCACTACCGTCGCTCCATCTCTGCCCGCCTCATCTTGCTTGAAGCTCCGCCTTGACCTTGCGCTTCTTCTAAGCCAGTTCATGCCTGCTCTCACCGCCTGAGCCGTCTGCACGACGTCATCTTCTTCGCGGCCGACAGCAAAGCCGCCGTGGAATCGCCCCCGTCCATCGCCACCGAGGTTGCTCACTTATCTTCTTTAACCTCCCTATCATGTTCTCTGTCTTCCCCTGCCCCTCATGAGCACCTTTGTTCGCTCTCTGGTGCACAAAGACCACCGTGACGCCGTCCGTGCCACCGAAGCATCGCCGCCGCCATTACCGCCGCCGACTACAGCTCGACTCAGCCCGCCTCCGAGTTGACCAACGTGCGCACTGTGCCCGTGGTGAGCTCCTACATCTATTTTTGCCCTCAATTTCTTCTTTATCATGTTGTGGCCATCGGTCACCGTAGCTCGCCGCCGGCGTGACCTTGCCAGCGCCGCCGCGCGCATAGCCGTCGGGGCTAGGGGCCGGGAACGGCTCTATTTTGTTGCCCATTGCGTTCATGTGAATGCCTCATGTGTGCCCGTGTGCTTGTCGTCGCTAGAGAAGCTCTAGTGAGCTCGGCAGCCGCACCGCTGCGCCGCCGTGCCGCCATGGCCACCGGCCAGTGCGCCGCCGTCGCCCCGCCGCTACATTAGCTACCTCAATCGAATCGCTGTGTCGGTCTAAGCTTGTAGGGCCAAACCTTGTGGTTGGAGACCTCACCGTCGGCGGGATATCGCCGGTCAAGGTCGCCCTGCCGTCGGTCAACGTCGGGAGCCGATTTTCCTTTTTCTTTTATTTATTTTAGAAAATGATTTAAATGCTGTTTTCTTTGAAAAATCATAGTAATTCATATATAGCTCCAAAAACTTTGAAAATTTATATGTATCCTCTTTATGATGTCCTCTACCTAGGAAAAATATGAAATGTCAAATTGGAGTCATTTTTCATAAGTTAAAATTAGTCCTTTTAATTGAAAAATGCACCTTTAATGATTTTTAATAAATAAAATATTTGGCTTTTATTTCTAAAAATTGTTTTTCCATCTAATTAGACCAAGAGCTTTTCAAAACAAAATTTTGAGCATATTTAGACCATTTAATTTTATGCCTTTATTTTTATGCTTTTAAATAATTATTAACCCCTTTAATCATGATTAATCTTTATAGGCTTGTTTGACTTTGGGATCGCTTGATGACCTTGTGTCATTAACCTTAATGACCTTTGGCACTCTAATTAAATGTTTGCGCTTACCTGGATCATGTCATTAGGGTTTAATCAATGTTATTTCATGTGCCTAACGAATTTCTTTAATGATGTAGTTAACCTTAATGAACTTGGTGACTAAGTTTTTGTTGGCTTGCAACTTTATCATGAAGGGAAGTTGTACTCAAGCCCTTAATCTGATCATGCATCCATCGAGCATCATGTTTACTATTACATCATGTTGAAGCATATTATTTTATCGTATAGTTTTTGTTAATGGAAAGTGTAACGTTGTCGCACCAGATCCCAAGGAAGAGCAGACTCAGGAGTTGGGAGTTGATCCAAAACTCGAGACCGTCTATCCCGATCACCAAGGCAAGCCCCGGATGCATTCAAACCCTACTCTTATTTTATAAAAGTTTTATCACTTCTGTTATGAAATGTTGCATTAAGTAATAGGAGTTGAGTGAAAACCTACCAATTGCATTATCTGTCTTACTTCCATATTCCTTGTTACCTGTTATTTAGAAAATGCGTAGTAATACTTAGCCCTGTTTAATTAGTTAGGTTTTCAAAAAATAAAAGAATGAAAAAGATGAGGTTGGCTTTACCTGTTGGAATCATGATGACAGTTAATAAATCGAGTCCGGACGGGTAACTTGCATTGGGAAAGAAGTCCCTCTATAGTGTTTCCGTCTGTTGATGCCCTAGGTCCCGCCCGATGGTGATCTGCGTGTATCGAGAACTAGAAATCCACATACAATGGTGTGGTATACTGTGGGTTTGAGTCCTACGTATATCGATACACTGTGGGTCGAAAGTCCCATGTGCATCGTGTGGTCGGTATACGTGTTGGTTGGAGCCTCATGTATATCGTATGGTCTGGTATGCATTTTGGTTGGAGCCTCATGTATATCAAGATCTAGGTCCCAGCTGGGTATAAAAATGGATTCGAATCGCCGTTGCTTCTCAGAGAAGAAGACTCGATCTCTGTTCATCATCGTAGTAACAACTTGAATGATGCATAAGGCTTAGGAATGAGTTGGTTGGTAATATTGAGCTAGAGCAAGACAACTTTGCTTTCTGTCAAGCTTTTCTACAAAAATTCTTATCTCTTGCAAGCCTTACTTTGTCCCTCTAGCCTGCATGTCCTGAGTCTTCACCCCTCTTTTTTGTCAGGTCAGTCATGTTAAGTACTTCTATACTCAGGGTTTGTTGAACCCTTGTTGCAGGTGAGCCCCATGAGCAGGTTTGCTTTGCATCCTACTGCATGACAATTATTGCGGAGAGTGACGATGAGTAGGAAGTTTATCTCTTGGGCAGAGCGTATAATCAGGATGTTGTAAATAGTTATCTATAGCTACTCTACTACTACTATGGTTTGTAATAATCTAGCTTATGGTTTGTAAGTATTAAACTAAATGGTTTGTAAACTTATGTTATTGTAATCCTTTCGCTATTTTACTCTGATGTATATTATTTGTATAAAACTATTGTAATACTATAATGTCTCTTTATAATGATTGATCCTGCTCGGAGAATCATGGATGATTCGGGATTTACCCAACAGACCTTTTAAGTCGTATGGAACACAATCATGATTATTTGGAGTCTGTTTAGACAATAATAATGCATGTGGTCCATATGATTTAGGAGGTTCTGCCACAGTCCTTGTGCTAAAAAACTGACTTGCAACCCCCATGGTGAACGTTTTCCAGAGGCAAACTTCCCCGCCTCTATCGTGAAATCAGCATCGGCGGTCTCCGATGCCAACAAGGCTGCAAGCACACCATAGCTTCATGAGTAAGCCAGTTTTTTCAACCCTGACATCATGTTTGGTTCCCACCGTAAGTCCTTGTTTGAGAAAACTGCCATGCTGCCCTCGCAATGCATATTTTCTCGAGGCTACTGCCTCTGCCACGAAATCAGCACCGGCGGTCCCCGATGTCAATAAGGCCGCAAGCACACCATAACTTCATGAGTAAGCTAGTTTTTCAATCCTGACATCATTTTTGGTTCCCACCCTAAGTCCCCGAGTGAAAAAACTGCCTTGCCGCCCTCGCGGTGCATGTTTTCCGGAGGCAAACTTCCCCGCCTCTGTCGCGAAATCAGCACCGATGGTTCCCGATGCAAACAAGGCCACAAGCACACCATAACTTTGTGAGTAAGCTGATTTTTTGATCCTGACATCATGTTTGGTTCCCACCCTAAGCCTCCGGGTAAGAAAACTACCTTGCCGCCCTCGCGGTGCATGTTTTTCGAGGGCAAACTTCCCCGCCTCTACCGTGAAATCAACACCGGCAGTCCCCAAAGCCAACATGGCCGCAAGCACACCATAACCTCAGGAGTAAGCCAGTTTCTCAATCCTAACATCATGTTTGATTCGCATCCTAAGTCCCCGTGCAAAAAAACCGCCTTGCTACCCTCGCAGTGCACATTTTTCGGAGGCAAACTTCCCCGCCTCTGCCGCAGAATCAGCTCCGGTGCTTCCCGATGCCAACAAGGCCGCAAGCACACCATAACTTCATGAGTAAGCTAGTTTTTTGATCCTAACATCATGTTTGGTTCCCACCCTAAGTCCCTATGTGAAAAAACTGCCTTTCCACCCTCGCGGTGCATGTTTTCTGGAGGCAATCTTTCCCGCCTCTGCCATAAAATTAGCACCGGGGGTCCCTGATGCCAACAAGGCCACAAGAACACTATAACATCATGAGTAAGCTAGTTTTTGAGCCTAACATCATGTGTGGTTCTAACCCTAAGTTCTCGTGTGGAAAAACTACCTTGCTGCCTTCGCGGTGCATGTTTTTCGGAGGCAAACTTCCCCGCCTCTGCTGTGAAATTAGCACCGGCAGTCCCTGATGCCAACAAGGCCGCAAGCACACCATAACATCATGAGTAATCCAGTTTTTCAATCCCAAAATCATGTGTGGTTCCTACCCTAAGTCCCCGTGTGAAAAAACTACCTTCCCATCCTCGCAGTGCATGTTTTCCGCAGGCAAACTTCCCTGCCTCTGCCATGAAATCAGCACCGGCAGTCCACGATGCCAACAAGGCCGCAAGCACACCATAACTTCATGAGTAAGCCAATTTTTTGATCCTGGCATCATGTTTGGTTCCCGCCCTAAGTCCCCATGTGAAAAAACGGCCTTGCTGCCCTCACGGTGCACGTTTTCTAGAGGTAAACTTCCCCGCCTCTGCCGCAAAATCAGCACCGGAAGTCCTCGATGCCAACAAGGTCGCAAGCACCCCATAACTTCATGAGTAAGCTAGTTTTTGGATCCTGACATCATGTTTGGTTCCCACCCTAAATCCCTATGTCAAAAAACTGCCTTGCCGCCCTCGCGGTGCATGTTTTCCGGCGGCAAACTTCCCCGCCTCTGCCGCGAAATCAGCACCAGTGGTTCCCGATGCCAACAAGGCTGCAAGCACACCATAACATTATGAGTAAGCTGGTTTTTCGATCCTAACATCATGTGTGGTTCGTACCCTAAGTCCCCGTGTGAAAAAACCACCTTGCCGCTGTCGCGATGAATGTTTTTTGAAGCCAAACTTCCCTGCCTCTGCAGCGAAATCAGCACCGGCAGTCCCCGATGCCAACAAGGCCGCAAGCACACCATAACATCATGAGTAAGCCAATTTTTAGATCCTGACTTCATGTGTGGTTCCAACCCTAAGTTCTGGTGTGGAAAAACTATCTTGCCGCCCTCGCGGTGCATGTTTTCCGAAGGCAAACTTCCCCGCCTCTGCCGCAAAATCAACACCGGCAGTCCCCGATGCCAACAAGGTCGCAAGCACACCATAACTTCATGATTATGCTGGTTTTTCAAGCCTAGCATCTTCTTTGGTTCCCATCATAAGTCCCCTTGTGAAAAAACAGCCTTGCCGCCCTCGCGGTGCATGTTTTTCGGAGGCAAACTTCCCCGCCTTTGCCGTGAAATCAGCACCAGCAGTTCCCGATGCCAACAAGGCCGCAAGCACACCATAACATTATGATTAAGCTAGTTTTTTGATCCTTACATCATGTGTGGTTCCTACCCTAAGTCCCCATGTGGAAAAACCACCTTGCCGCCCTCGTGGTGAATGTTTTCCGAAGGCAAACTTCCCCGCCTCTGCAGCGAAATCAGCACCGGCAGTCCCCGATGCCAACAAGGCCGCAAGCACACAATAATATCATGAGTAAGACAATTTTTCAATCCTAACATCATGTGTGGTTCCAACCCTAAGTCCCCATGTGGAGAAACTATCTTGCCGCCATCGCGGTGCATGTTTTCCGGAGGCAAACTTCCCCGCCTTAGCCACGAAATCAGCACCGGCGGTCCCTGATGCCAACAATTCTGCAAGCACACCATAACTTAATGAGTAAGCTAGTTTTTCAATCCTGACATCATGTTTGGTTCCCACCCTAAGTCCCTATATGAAAAAACTGCCTTGCTGCACAGGCGGTGCACGTTTTCTGGAGGCAAACTTCCCCGCCTCTGTCCCGAAATGAGCACTGGCGGTTCCCGATGCCAACAAGGCCACAAGCACACCATAACTTCATGAGTAAGTTTTTTTTCAATCCTGACATCATGTTTGGTTCTCACCCTATGTCCTTGTGCAAACAAACTGCCTTGCTGCCCTTGAGGTGCACATTTTCCACAGGCAAACTTTCTCGCCTCTGCTGTGAAATCCGCACCGACGGTCCCCGATGCCAATAAGGCCGCAAGCACACCATAACTTCATGAGTAAGCCAGTTTTTTCAATCCTAACATCATGTTTGGTTCCCACCCTAAGTCCCCATGTGAAAAAATAGCCTTGCTGCTGTAACACCTCTGGTGTTAAATTAACTAAAACCTGCCATGTCATCATATGCACTGCAAAGCATCCATGTTTAAGTCAACCTTAATGTGCATTAACTAAAACAAATTTACATTTCATAGGTTGATTGAGTTTCTGTAATGTTTGTCACATGAAATAATAAAATCGAATGCCATCGCAAATGCTTAATTTATACTCTATGTACTTGAGGTGTAAACTGTGTTTACACTGGTATCAAGCATAGTGTATAAATCTAAGTCCAACCCTAAAAAAATGATTTCCATATTTGAAATTTAATTTGGATTCCAAAGCTTATTTATAAGCCTGGCAATTCAAATTTAAAGTCAAATTGGAAATGCTATAAAAGGTTTTTCAAAAGTCAACTTGGTCAACCAAGGGTGTCATTGGGTCAATGACCTAAAAATGTCCTTGGATGATGTTTGTGATCACTAATAACCAACCAATTAAGTTAGAAACCAAATTGAGTTTAAACTCTATTTCAAAAACCCTTTATTTCCAACCCTAGTTTTATCCCCTTTTCTCTAATTCAAATTCTATTAGGAATTTAGAGATACTCTAAAAAGATAGTTTGTAGATCTTGACAAGAGCTACAAGGTTGGTATAGAAAGTTTTTCAAGTTTCCAAAAGGAATTTCAAATTAATTTGAAAATACAGTTTCCAGCATTTATCCCCTTTTGCTTTTAAAACCACAATTCAAAAATTATGCATAATTTGAGAAAACTTTGTACATAAAAAATGTTTAGTTTGACAAACTCAACATTTCATAATTTTGAAGATTTTCAAGTTTTATTTAAAAAATTAAAAGTAATTTCAAATACTTATTTCTAGGGTTTTATCCCCTTTTCAAATCTGAATTTAAATTTCAAAATCTAAACAGAATTTGAAGATGTCCATTAAAGGAAAAGTGTAGCTCTTAAAAAGTTATGCAAATGATATTTTTGGAGATTTTCAAGTTCTTATATAAATTTGGGAGTAATTTATATTTTAAACCGAGTGGCAATTCTGTAAATAACTTGAACAGCACCCAACCCTATCGGCGCCCGCCATGGCCGGCTTCACACCGCGCGCCGCCGTCCACCGCCGCGCCTTCTCGGCCGCCCGCGCGCTCACAGACGCGCGAAGGTTCACCGTCGTCGTGTCGCTTGCTCAGTTATCGACTCGATGCTATAAATAGCCGTCGGCCGCCGTCATTCTTCTTCTTTCTTTCTCCCGCCACCGTCGCCGACGACCTCGCTCCGCCGCCAAAATTCACCGTCGATGCTCAACCTCTGTACATTACTCTCGCCCAAAGCTCCGCAACTTCTTTACGGTCCTTTTGGGCCAGTTCGAGTTTCTTTCGTCGCCCAAGCTGCCTGTACGCAGTCCTCTTCCCCGCGGCCGGTCAGTCACGCCGCCGCCGCCATCTCCGCCGTTTGCTGTCACCGGAGGTGAAAATACTTTACCTTCGACCCCTTAATCGTGCTCTCCGTGTTATCCTACGTCTGATGTGCACCTTGGTTTGAGCAGCGCATTACCGGAGGTCACCGTGACGCCGTTGTGCCATCGGAGCGCCGCCGCTGCCATCACCGCCATCGACCGCAGCTCAACCCAGCTACTCCGGACCTCTACTAACGTGCGCATCAGCGCCGTGGTGAGCTCCTGCGTCTATCCGTGTCATCAATTTCATTCATTTCGCATCGGGAGTTGTTGAAGCGCAGTCCGGAGTCGTCGGAGTCCTGCTCGAGGGCTCGGCCGACGAAGTCGAGGGGTGCACTGTTCTCGAAGGGGTAGTCGAGGGGTGCACTGTTCTCGAGGGGTAGTCGAGGGTTGCACTGTTCTCGAAGGGGTCGAGTCGAGGGGTGCACTGTTCTCGAGGGGAGGCTCGTCCGTCGGGCGGAGTTCCGTCCTCGAGGGGAGGCTCGTTCGCTGGGGGAAGTTTCGTCTTCGAGTCTGGTCCATTCGCCCGAGCAAAGTTCCGTCTTCGAGAGGATGCCCGAATTGCATCCTCGAGTGTACAATCCTTATCCGCTCAGTAGCCCCTCGAGCAAGCTTTGGCTTCGAGCCGTCATAGCCCGTCCGTGAGTTAGCCCGGCATGCTTTAGCCTGCGAGCCCTCGAGCGTCGTTAGCTAGCTCGTTGGACTCCACGTGTTGTGCTGAGTCTGATGGATCAGAATATGTCACCGGAGACCTCACCGACGACGAGGAATCGGCGGTCAACCGCCGCGCGGCCGTCGGTCAGCGCGGGGTTACTGTGCCGATTTTCCTTTTTCCATTTTCAGAAAATGATTTAAATGCTATTTTCTTTAAAAATTCATAGTAAATCATATATAGCTCCAAAAATTCTGAAAATTTTTGTGAATGTTCCTCATGATGTCATCTACATAGGAAAAATATGGAATGCCAAAATTGAGTACTTTTTGTGTATGTTAAAATTAGCCCTTTTAATTGAAAAATGGACCTTCAGTGATTTTTTAATAATTAAAATAATTGGCTTTTAATTCTGAAAATTGTTTTTCCATCTAATTAGGCCAAGAGCTTTCTAAAATAAAATTTTGGGCTTAATTTGACAACTTTAATTTTTATGCCTTTATTTAATGCTTTTAAATAATTGAAATAACCCCTTTAGTTAAACTTAATCATTATAGGAGTTGTTTGGCTTTGGGATTGATTGATGACCTTAGGTCATTAACCTTAATGACCTTTGGCACTTTAATTAATTGTTTGCGCTTATCTTAATCATGTCATTCGGGCTTAATTAACGTTATTTTATGTGTTTAATTAATTATAAAAATGGCGTAGTTAACCCTAATCAGTTATATATAAGCGAAGTTTTGTTAGCTTGCAACTTTATCGTGAAGAAAAGTTGTACTCAATCCTTTAATCTGATCATGCATTCATCAAGCATCATGTTTGTTATTCCATCATGTAAAGCATATTACTTATCGAGTAGTTTCTGTTAACGGAGAGATAACGTATCACTCAGATCTGAAGGACGAGCAGATTCAAGAATTGGGAGTTGATCCAGATTTCGAGACCGTCTACCCCGAACACCAAGGCAAGCCCCGGATACATTTAAACCCTATTCTATTTATAAAAGTTTTACCGTTTCAGCTCTGAAATGTTGCATTAAGTAGTAGGAGTTGAGTGAAAACCCACAAAATGCATTACCTGTCTTATTTCCTTAATCCTTGTTACCTACTTTGAAGATGAGTAGTAATGCTTAGGCCTGCTTATTTATTTAATTGTTCAAAGGCAAAAGAATGAAAAAGATGAGATTGGTTTTTCTGTTGAAATCTTGATGATAATAATAAATCGAGTCCGGACGGCGAACTTGCACTGGGAATGGAGTCCCTCTGTAGTGTTCTCGTCTGTTGATGCCCTATGTCCCGTCCGTTGGTGAACTGGTGATATCGAGAAATTAGAAAATCCACATGCATGAAGTGGTATACGGATGGTCGGAGCCGTGTATGCCATGGAGTGACCTAGCGTGGGGTCAGAGAATCCCATCTGCTGTCATAGTGTGTTTTACTGTGGGGTTTAAGTTCTCATGTATCTCGGTACGCTGGGCCGTAGAGCTCACGTGTATCATGTGGTGATATACGGCTGAGGTTGTTATCCCGGTATATCGGTGCACCTGGGGTGCTTCGGAGTTAAAGTCTCCGGTATGCTCAGTCACCTAGGTCCCAGCTGGGTATGAAAATGGATTCGAATCGCCGTTGCTTCTCGGAGAAGAAGACTCGATCGGTGTTCATCATCGTAGTAACAACTTGAACAACAATTAAGGTTAATAATGGAGTTGGTTGATAATGGGAGATAGTCCCAGCCACTTCTCTTTCTGTAAAGCTTTTCTGCAAAATTTCTTATCCCTTACAAGCCTTACCTTGTCCCTCTAGCCTGCATCTCTTGAGTCTCTACCCCTCTCTTTCATCGGGTCAGTCTTGTTGAGTACTGTTGTACTCAGGGTTTGTTGAACCCCTGTTGCAGGTGAGCTTCATGGGCAGGAGTGTTGTGCATCCTGCTGCATGACAGTCGTCGAGGAAAGCGACGACGAATAAAGAAGTTAAGCTCTTGGGCAGAGCTTTTGTGTAATATTGTAATCTACTACTACTCCACTACTATTATGGTTTGTATAACTTAAACCTATCCTTGTAAATATTTGAAACTCGGAGTTTGTAAATGTATGTTATTGTAAGTCTTCCGCTGTTTTACTCCGTGGTATTTTATAAAACTGTTGTAATACTGCAATGTCTCTCTACAATGATTGATCCTGCTCGGAGAATCGTGGATGATTCGGGATTTACCTGACAGACTTTTTAAGTCATATGGAACACAGTCATGGTTATTTGGAGTCTGTTTAGACAATAATCATGCGTGTGGGCCATATGATTTAGGAGGTTCTGCCACAGCTGCCCTCGCAGTATATGTTTTCCGAAGGCAAACTTCCTCGCCTTTGCCGCAAAATCAGCACCGGTGGTTCCCGATGCCAATAAGGCCGCAAGCACACCATAACTTCATGAGTAAGCCGGTTTTTTGATCCTAACATCATGTTTGGTTCCCACCATAAGTCCCTATGTGAAAAAAGTGCCTTGCCGCCCTCGCGGTGCATGTTTTCTGGAGGCAAACTTCCCCGCCTCTGCCGCAAAATCTGCACCGGCAGTCCCCGATGCCAACAAGGCGGAAAGCACACCATAACTTCATGAGTAAGCTGGTTTTTTGAGCCTGACATCATGTTTGGTTCCCACCATAAGTCCCCATGTGAAAAAACAGCCTTGCCACCCTTGCGGTGCATGTTTTCTGGAGGCAGACTTCCCCGCCTTTACCTTGAAATCAGCACCGGCGGTTTTTGATGCCAACAAGGCTGCAAGCACACCATAACATTATGAGTAAGGCAGTTTTTTGATCCTGACATCATGTGCAGTTGCTACAGTAAGTCCCCGTGTGGAAAAACAACCTTGTCGCCCTCACGGTGCATGTTTTCCGAAGGCAAACTTCCCCGCCTCTGCTGTGAAATCAGTACCGGCAGTCCCCGATGCCAACAAGGCCACAAGCACACCATAACTTCATGAGTATGCTCGTTTTTTGATCCTGACATCATGTTTGGTTCCCGCCCTAAGTCCCCGAGGTGAAAAAACTACCTTTCCACCCTCGCGATGCTAGTTTTCCAGAGGCAAACTTCCCTGCCTCTGTCGTGAAATCTGCACCGGCAGTCCCCGATGCCAACAAGGCCAAAAGCACACCATAACATCTTGAGTAAGCCATTTTATCAATCCTAATATCATGTGTGGTTCCTACCCTAAGTTCCCGTGTGAAAAAACTACCTTGCTGCCCTCGTGGTGCATGTTTTCCGGAGGCAAAATTCCCCGCCTCTGCTGTGAAATCAGCACCGGTAGTCCCCGATGCCAACAAGGCCGCAAGCACACCATAACACCATGAGTAATTCAGTTTTTCGATCTTGACATCATGTGTGGTTCCTACCCTAAGTCCTCGTGTGAAAAAACTACCTAGCCACCCTTGCGGTGCATGTTTTCTGGAGGCAAACTTCCCCGCCTCTGCTGTGAAATCAGCACCGGCAGTCCCTAATGGCAACAAGGCCACAAGCACACCATAACTTCATGAGTAAGCTAGTTTTTCAATCCTGATATCATGTTTGGTTCCCACCCTAATCCTCGTGTGAAAAACGGCCGTGCTGGCCTCATGGTGCATGTTTTTCGGGGGTAAACTTCCCCGCCTCTGCCACAAAATTAGCACCGGCAGTCCCCGATGCCAACAAGGCCACAAGCACAGCATAACTTCATGAGTAAGCCAGTTTTTTGATCCTGACATCATGTTTGGTTCCCACCGTAAGTCCTCGTATGAAAAAACGGCCTTGCTGCCCTCGTGGTGCATGTTTTTCGAAGGCAAACTTCTCCGCCTCTGCCGTGAAATTAGCATCGGCAGTCCCCGATGCCAACAAGCACACCATAACTTCATGGGTAAGCCAGTTTTTCAATCATGACAATATGTTTGGTATCCACCATAAGTCCCCGTGCATAAAAACTGCCTTGCCGACCCCACTGTGCATATTTTCTGGAGGCAAACTTCCCCGCCTCTGTCGTGAAATCGGCACCGGCGGTCCCCGATGCCTACAAGGCCGCAAGCACACCATAACTACATGAGTAAGCCAGTTTTTTCAATCCTGACATCATGTTTGGTTCCCACCATAAGTCCTCGTGTGAAAAAATGGCCTTGCTGCCCTCGCGGTGCATGTTTTCCGGAGGCAAATTTCCCCACCTCTACCATGAAATTAGCACCGGCAGTCCCCGATGCCAACAAACAAACCGTAACTTCATGGGTAAGCCAGTTTTTCAATTGTGACATTATGTTTGGTTCCCACCATAAGTCCCCGTGCAGAAAAACTGCCTTGCCGACCTCGTGGTGCACATTTTCCGGAGGCAAACTTCCCCGCATCAGCCGTGAAATCAGCATCGGCGGTCCCTGATGCCAACAAGGCCGCAAGCACACCATAACTTCACGAGTAAGCCAATTTCTTGATCCTGACACCACGTTTGGTTCCCACCCTAAGTCCCCATGTGGAAAAACCGCCTTGCTGCCCTCGCGGTGCATTTTTTTCGAAAGCAAACTTCCCCGCCTCTGCAGCAAAATCAGCACCGGCGGCCCTGATGCCAACAAGGCCACAAGCGCACCATAATATCATGAGTAAGCTAATTTTTTGATCCATGTGTGGTTTCAACCCTATGTCCCTATGTGAAAAAACTATCTTGCTGCCCCCACGGTGCATGTTTTCTGTAGGCAAACTTTCCCACCTCTGCCGCAAAATCAGCACCAGCGGTCCCCGATGCCAACAAGGCCATAAGCACACTATAACTTCATGAGTAAGCCAATTTTTTGATCCTGACATCATGTTTGGTTCCCACCCAAACTCCCCGTATGAAAAAGCTGCCTTGCTGCATAGGGGGTGCACGTTTTTCGAAGGCAAACTTCCCCACCTCTGTCGCGAAATCAGCACCGGCGGTTCCCAATGCCAACAAGGCCAAAAGCACACCATAACTTCATGAGTAAGCTAGTTTTTCAATCCTGACATCATGTTTGGTTCTCACCCTAAGTCATTGTGCTAAAAACTGCCTTGCTGCCCTCATGGTGCACATTTTTCGGAGGCAAACTTTCCCGCCTCTGCCGCAAAATTAGCAATGGTGGTCCCGATGCCAACAAGGCCGCAAGCACATGATAACTTCACAAGTAAGCCATTTTTTTTGATCCTGACATCATGTTTGGTTCCCACCCTATGTCCTTGTGTGAAAAAACCACCTTGCCGCCCTCGTAGTGCATGTTTTCTAGAGACAAACTTCCCCGCATTTGCTATGAAATCAGCTCGGGTGTTCCCCGAAGCCTGCAAGGCCGCAAGCACACCATAACTTCATGCGTAAGCTAGTTTTTTAGTCTTGACAGCTTGTTCGGTTCCCACCCTATGTCCCCAAGTAAAAAAACCGTCTTGACAGCTTGTTTGGTTAATATTCTTGTTGAATAATTATTACCATGCTTGTTTAGTGTAGGTGCTAATTTAGTATGATAAGGTTAATCAAATTAAAATGCAATGCTAGAAGGTTATGATCAATTCTCTCTTTAATGCAAGCTTTTCCACAACTTCTGAGTCAGCTATCCTAATTATATAGCCTTGCATACTCCTTGGAGTCAATTTATTTTTAGTTTATGATGGGTAAGTCTAGCTGAGTACATTCTCGTACTTAGGGTTTTATTTCCCATGTTGTTGCAGATGGTGAGATGTACTATGGCTATTGCCAGCACTGCTTCTATCCCGCGTTGGGTGATGACTAGACCTTGGGCATGGTCACTCTACTCTACCTTACGCTTTTGCTGGATATTGACTGAGGACCTGGCACTGTATTTGAACTAAGTGTGTGTGGATTTGAACTGAATTGCTTCCACTTTACTTCAAACTTGAACTTGGGTTGTAATAACTTATTTTGAACTTCGATATTTTAAACTATGTGTGAACTATGTATGTTGTGAATGGTGACGGCTAAACTTATTATGATCTTGGCTATGCCGGAAAGTTTGAAATCCTTTGAGATTTTGGTATGACTACCGGGTTTATTAGGTCTCAATCATGTAAGTTTGCAATCTAATGGCGAATAACGTGTTTGTGCTCTAATAAATTGGTCGGTGCTGTTACACCGCCCTTGCGGTGCATCTTTTCGGGAGGCAAACTTCCTTGCCTCTGCCATGAAATCAGCACCGGCAGTCCCCGATGCCAACAAGTCCGCAAGCACACCATAACTTCATGAGTAAGCTAGTTTTTTGATCATGACATCATGTTTGGTTCCCACCCTAAGTCCCTATGTGAAAAAACTGCCTTGCTGCCCTCACGGTGCACATTTTTCGGAGGAAAACTTCCCCGCCTCTGCCGCAAAATCAGCACCGGCGATCCCTGATGCCAATAAGGCCGCAGCACACCATAACTTCATGAGTAAGCCGGTTTTTTAATACTGACATCATTTGGTTCCCACCCTAAATCCCCATGCAAAAAAATGCCTTGGCGCCTCGCGGCGCATGTTTTCCGGAGGCAAACTTCGCCGCCTCTGCTGGCGATCCCCAATGCCAACAAGGCCACAAGCACACCATAACTTCATGGGTAAGCTAGTTTTTCAATCATGACATTATGTTTGGTTCCCACCCTAAGTCCCCGTGCAAAAAACCGCCTTGCCAACCTCACGGTGCATATTTTCCGGAGGCAAACTACCCTGCCTCTGCTGTGAAATCAGCACCAGCGGTCCCCGATACCAACAAGGCTGCAAGCACAACATAACTTCATGAGTAAGCCAGTTTTTCAATCTGGACATCATTTTTGGTTCCCACCCTAAGTCTCCATGCAAAAAAACCGCCTTGCCTCCCTAGCGGTGCATGTTTTCCAAAGGCAAACTTCCTCACCTCTGCCACGAAATCAGCACCCGCAGTCCCCGAGGCCAACAAGGCCACAAGCACACCATAACTTCATGAGTAAGCTAGCTTTTCGATCCTGACATCACATTTGGTTCTCACCCTAAGTCCCCATGTGAAAAAACTGCCTTGCCGCCCTCACGGTGCACCTTTTCTGACGGCAAACTTTCCCGCCTTTGCCGTGAAATCAGCACCGGCAGTCCCTGATGCCAACAAGGCCGCAAGCACACCACAACGTCATGAGTAAGCTAGTTTTTCAATCCTGACAACATGTGTGGTTCCTACCCTAAGTCCCTGTGCGAAAAAACTACCTTGCCGCCCACACTGTGCATGTTTTCCGAAGGCAAACTTCCCCGCCTCTACCATGAAATCAGCACTGGCAGTCCCCGATGCCAACAAGGCTGCAAGCACACCATAACTTCATGAGTACATTGGTTTTTTGATCCTGACATCATGTTTGGTTCCCATCCTAAGTCCCCGTGTGAAAAAGCTGCCTTGCTGCCCTCGCGGTGCACGTTTTCCAGAGGCAAACTTCCCTGCCTCTGCCGTGAAATTAGCACCGGCAGTTCCTGATGCCAACAAGGCCACAAGCACACCATAACTTCATGGGAAAGCCAGTTTTTCAATCCTGACATCATGTTTGGTTCCCACCCTAATTCCTCGTGTGAAAAAACCGCCTTGCCACCCTCGCGGTGCATGTTTTCCGGAGGCAAACTTCCCCGCCTCTGACGCGAAATTAGCACCGGCGGTCCCCGATGCCAACAAGGCCGCAAGCACACCATAAGTTCATCAGTCAGATGGTTTTTGATCCAAACATCATGTTTGGTTCCCACCCTAAGTCCCCATGCAAAAAAACCAACTTGTTGCCCTTGTAGTGCAAGTTTTCTATAGTCGAACCTCCCCGCCTCTGCCGTGAAATTAACATCGGTGGTCCCCGATGCCAACAAGGCCACAAGCACACCATAACTTCATGAGTAAGCCAGTTTTTTGATCCAGCAATATGTTTGGCTACCACCCTAAGACCCCGTGTGAAAAAAACTACCTTGCCGCCCTCGCGGTGCACCTTTTTCGGAGGCAAACTTCCCCGCCTCTGCCGCGAAATCAGCAATAGCTGTTCCCGATGCCAACATGGCCGCAAGCACAACATAACTTCATGAGTGAGCTAGTTTTTTGATCTTGACATCATGTTTGGTTCCCTCCCTAAGTCCCCATATGAATAAACTACCTTGCTACCCTCGCGGTGCATGTTTTCCGGAGGCAAACTTCCCCGCCTCTGCTGCAAAATCAGCACCGGCGGTCCCTGATGCCAACAAGGCCACAAGCACACCATAACATCATGACTAAGCTAGTTTTTCACTCCTGACATCATATTTGGTTCCCACCCTAAGTCCCCGTGCAAAAAAAAGCCTTGCCGTCCTTGCGGTGCATGTTTCCCAAGGCAAATTTCCCCGCCTCTACTACGAAATTAGCACCGGCGGTCCCCAATGCCAACAAGGCCACAAGCACACCATAACTTCACGAGTAAGCTAGTTTTTCAATCATGAAATTTTGTTTGTTTCCCACCCTAAGTCCCCGTGCAAAAAAATGCTTTTCCGACCTCGTGGTGCACATTTTTTGGAGGCAAAATGCCCTGCTTCTGCCGTGAAATGAGCACCGGCGGTCCTCGATGCCAACAAGGCTGCAAGCACACCATAACTTCACGAGGTAGCTGGTTTTTGATCCTAACATCATGTTTGGTTCCCACCCTAAGTCCCCATGCAAAAAAATCACCTTGCTGCCCTCGCGACGCACGTTTTCTGGAGTCAAACCTCCCCGCCTCTGCCGCCAAAATTAGCACCAGCGGTCCCCGAAGCCAAAAAGGCCACAAGCACACCATAACTTCATGAGTAGGCTAGCTTTTCGATCCTGACATCACATTTGGTTCTCACCCTAAGTCCCCGTGTGAAAAAACTGCCTTGCCGCCCTCACGGTGCACCTTTTCTGACGGCAAACTTTCTCGCCTTTGCCACGAAATCAGCACCGATGGTCCCTGATGCCAACAAGGCCGCAAGCACACCACAACGTCATGAGTAAGCTAGTTTTTTAATCCTGACAACATGTGTGGTTCCTAACCTAAGTCCCTATGTGAAAAAACTACCTTGCCGCCCACACTGTGCATGTTTTCCGAAGGCAAACTTCCCCGCCTTTGCCATGAAATCAGCACTGGCAGTCCCCGATGCCAACAAGGCCGCAAGCACACCATAACTTCATGAGTACATTGGTTGTTTGATCCTGACATCATGTTTGGTTCCCATCCTAAGTCCCCGTGTGAAAAAGCTGCCTTGCTGCCCTCGCGGTGCACGTTTTCTAGAGGCAAACTTCCCTGCCTCTGCCGCGAAATTAGCACCGGCAGTTCCTGATGCCAACAAGGCCACAAGCACACCATAACTTCACAAGAAAGCAAGTTTTTCAATCCTGACATCATGTTTGGTTCCCACCCTAAGTCCTCGTGTGAAAAAACGGCCTTGCCACCCTCGCGGTGCATGTTTTTCGGAGGCAAACTTCCCCGCCTCTGACGCGAAATTAGCACCAGCGGTGCCCGATGCCAACAAGGCCGCAAGCACACCATAACTTCACGAGTCAGATGGTTTTTGATCCAAACATCATGTTTGGTTCCCACCCTAAGTCCCCATGCAAAAAAACCAACTTGTTGCCCTTGTAGTGCAAGTTTTCTATAGTCGAACCTCCCCGCCTCTGCCGTGAAATAAACATCGGTGGTCCTCGATGCCAACAAGGCCGCAAGCACACCATAACTTCATGAGTAAGCCAGTTTTTTGATCCAGCAATATGTTTGGCTGCCACCCTAAGACCCCGTGTGAAAAAACTACCTTGCCGCCCTCACGGTGCACCTTTTTCGAAGGCAAACTTCCCCGCCTCTGCCGCGAAATCAGCAATAGCGGTTTCCGATGCCAACATGGCTGCAAGCACAACATAACTTCATGAGTGAACTAGTTTTTTGATCTTGACATCATGTTTGGTTCCCTCCCTAAGTCCCCATATGAATAAACTGCCTTGCTACCCTCGCGGTGCATGTTTTTCGGAGGCAAACTTCCCTGCCTCTGCTGCAAAATTAGCACCGGCAGTCCCTGATGCCAACAAGGCCACAAGCACACCATAACATCATGACTAAGCTAGTTTTTCAATCCTGACATCATATTTGGTTCCCACCCTAAGTCCCCGTGCAAAAAAAAGCCTTGTCGTCCTTGCGGTGCATGTTTCCCAAGGCAAATTTCCTCGCCTCTACTACGAAATTAGCACCGGCAGTCCCCAATGCCAACAAGGCCACAAGCACACCATAACTTCATGAGTAAGCTAGTTTTTCAATCATGAAATTTTGTTTGTTTCCGACCCTAAGTCCCCGTGCAAAAAAATGCTTTGCCGACCTCGCGGTGCACATTTTTTGGAGGCAAACTGCCCTGCGTCTGCCGTGAAATCAGCACCAGCGGTCCTCGATGCCAACAAGGCTGCAAGCACACCATAACTTCATGAGTTAGCTGGTTTTTGATCCTAACATCATGTTTGGTTCCCACCCTATGTCCCCATGCAAAAAAACCACCTTGCTACCCTCACAACGCACGTTTTCTGGAGTCAAACCTCCCCGCCTCTGCCGCCAAAATTAGCACCGGCGGTCCCCGAAGCCAACAAGGCCGCAAGAACACCATAACTTCTCGAGTAAGCTGGTTTTTTGATTTAGAAATCATGTTTGCTTCCCACCCTAAGACCCCGTGTGAAAAAACTACCTTGCCGCCCTCGTGGTGCATGTTTTCCGGAGGCAAACTTCCCCGCCTCTGCAGTGAAATCCGCACTGGCAATCACCGATGCCAACAAGGCCACAAGCACACCATAACTTCATGAGAGAGCCAGTTTTTTGATCTTGACATCATGTCTGGTTCCCACCCTAAATCCCCGTGTGAAAAAACTACTTGCCGCCCTCGCGGTGCATGTTTTCCAAAGGCAAATTTCCCTTCCTCTGTCGTGAAATTAGTGCCGGTGGTCCCCGATGCCAACAGGGCCACAAGCACACCATACCTTCATGAGTAAGCTAGTTTTTCAATCATGACATTATGTTTGGTTCTGACCTTAAGTCCCCGTGCAAAAAAGCCACTTTGCTGACCTCGCGGTGCACATTTTCCGGAGGCAAACTTCCCCGCCTCTGCCATGAAATAAGCACCGACAGTTCCCGATGCCCACAAGGCCATAAGCACACCATAACTTCATGAGTAAGCCAGTTTTTCAATCCTAACATCATGTATGCTTCCTACCCTAAGTCCCTGTGTGAAAAAACCGCCTTGCTGCCCTTGCGATGCATATTTTCCTGAGGCAAACTTCCCCGCCTCTGTCGTGAAATTAGCACTAGCGGTTCCCAATGCCAACAAGGCTGCAAGCACACCATAACTTCATGAGTAAGCTGGTTTTTTGATCCTAACATCATGTTTGGTTCCCACCCTAAGTCCTTGGGTGAAAAACTACCTTGCCGCCCTCGCGGTGCATATTTTCCGGAGGCAAACTTCGCCGCCTGTGCCTTCATGAGTAAGCTAGTTTGCGGAGGCAAACTTCCCCGATACCAGCAAGGCCGTAAGCACACCATAACTTTATGAGTAAGCTAGTTTTTCAAACCTAACTTCATGTTTGGTTCCACCCTAAGTCCCTGTGCAAAAAAATCGCCTTGCTGCCCTCGGGGTGCACATTTTCCGGAGGCAAACTTCCCCGCCTTTGCCGCAAAATCAGCACTGGCGGTCCCCGATGCCAACAAGGCCGCAAGCACACCATAACTTCATGAGTAAGCTAGTTTTTTTATCCTAACATCATGTTTGGTTCCCACCCTATATCCTCATCTAAGAAAATTGCCTTGCTGCCCTCACAGTGCATGTTTGCTCGAGGCTAACTTCCCCACCTCTGCCAAGAAATTAGCACCGGCGGTTCCCGATGGTAAGAAGGCCGCAAACACACCTTAACTTCATGAGTAAGCTAGTTTTTCAATCCTGACATTATGTTTGGTTCCCACCCTAAGTCCCCGTGCAAAAAATTGCCTTGCCGCCATAGCGGTGCACCTTTTCCGGAGGCAAACTTCCCCGCCTTTGCTACAAAATCGGCATCGGTGGTCCCTGATGCCAACAAGGCCACAAGCACACCATAACTTCATGAGTAAGCCAGTTTTTCATTCTTGACATCATGTTTGGTTCCCAACCTAAGTCCCTATGCAAAAAATGCCTTGCCACCCTCGCGGTGCATGTTTTTTTAGGCAAATTTCCCTGCCTCTGCTGCAAAATTAGTACCAGCAGTCCCCGATGCCAACAAGGCCACAAGCACACCATAACTTCATGAGTAAGCTAGTTTTTCAATTGTGACATTATGTTTGGTTCTGACCCTAAGTCCCCATGCAAAAAAACTGCCTTGCCGACCTCGCGGTGCAAATTTTTTGGAGGCAAACTTCCTTGCCTCTGCCGCGAAATCAGCACCGGCGGTCCTCAATGCCAACAAGGCCGCACGCACCCCATAACTTCATGAGTAAGCCAGTTTTTTGATCCACACATCATTTTTTGTTCCCACCCAAAGTCCCTGTGTGAAAAAGTCGCCTTGTCGCCCCCGTGGTACACGTTTTTCGAAGGCAAACTTCCCTGCCTCTGCCGTGAAATTAGCACTTTATGGTTCCTGATGCCAACAAGGCCGCAAGCACACCATAACTTCATGAGTAAGCTAGTTTCTCGATCTTGACATCATTTTTGGTTCCCACCTTAAGTCCCTATGTGAAAAAACTGCCTTGCCGCCCTCGCAGTGCACGTTTTCTCGAGGCAAACTTCCCCGCCTCTGCCGCAAAATAAGCATTGGCGGTCCCTGATGCCAACAAGGCTGCAAGCACACCATAACTTCACGAGTAAGCCAGTTTTTCATTCTTGACATCATGTTGAGTTCCCACCCTAAGTCCCCATGTAAAAAAATGCCTTGCCACCCTCATGGTGCATGTTTTGCGAAGGCAAACTTCCCTGCCTCTGTCGCAAAATTGGCACCGATGGTCCCCGATGCCATCAAGGCCGCACACCATAACTTCATGAGTAAGCTAGTTTTTGGATCCTAACATCATGTTTGGTTTGCACCCGAAGTCCCTGTGCAAAGAAATGCCTTGCTGCCCTCGTGGTGCACTTTTTTCGGAGGCAAACTTCCCCGCCGCTGCCGTGAAATCAGCATCGGTGGTCCCCGATGCCAACAAGGCCTCAAGCACACCATAACTTCATGAGTAGGCCAGTTTTTTCAATCCTGACAACATGTTTGGTTCCCACCCTAAGTCCTTATGTGAGAAATCTATTGGGAATATGCCCTAGAGCTAATCATGAGATGATGATATTTCGATTGTATCCATGATTACTTGAATATCCATTATAGATAACATGTATTGATTGGCAATTATGTGATTTGTTTGTGGAACTCAATTACTTGAATGGTTATTCTAAAGTTGTCCCTGGTCAGCGTTCTTGTGAGAACACACTTGAATATTAGACCAGCACATGTATTAGTTGATGGCTATGTTTCACAAGTCATGGACATGGAGATGTCAAACTAATAATGTGGGTACATGTGAGACATGTAGGCTGGACTGACCCAACATGAGAAAGTCTCTATTCACATCATATACGTTATGTCCTTAGACCTAAGATTGTGGTATGTACTCAAGATGTGAAACGACCTACTTAGGGACAGTCAAACGCTACTCCGTAACTGGGTAGTTATAAAGTTGGTCTTCGGGTGGTCGGGAAGCATGCTATGAGACATAGACAATCAAGATGGAATTTGCCCCTCTCTACTCAAGAGAGATATCACTAGATCACTCAAGTGATCGGATCAACAAATGCATGGCCGTGCTTGGGTTAAGTGTTAACCCATGAGTTGAACCATATATCGAGTGGCAAAGGGAATAACTTGTATATGGTCATAGTGGTTCATCTGATATCATCTTTGCGTGCACGTAGGAGTTGTCACGCCTTGCTAGAGGCCACTGTCGACTATTGGGCGAGTAGGAGTACTCGGCCGATGTCAATGTGTGCGTGAACCCATAGGGTCACACACTTAAGGGGCTGGAAGCCTATTTTGGGTTGGACCTGAATTAGACAAGGCTTAGGGTTACCAATGGGTGTCCAACTCGTGAGCTCATTGGGGACGCCTATATAAGCAAGGGGTAGGGCACGCGGTGAGGGTTACACGCCTTGGACAGTCGCCGTCTCCCTCCCTATGCTCGCGCCTTCTGCTCCTCACAGACCTAGCAGTTCGGAGGTGCATCGCTTCTTCCCTGTACGTGTGGGATACCTTGGAGGTGCTGCATCTGGAGCACTGGGATGAACCGCATGAGGGGATTGACGTGACGGATGACCACACAACTGCACTCCCTGCTGCAATGTGTACGACTACATCAAGTCATCTTCCACTGCATCCACACATCAAGTGGTAATCCCATGACCTGTAACTAGCAGTAGATCCTGGATTATGAGGCAGAAAAGTTTTGTTTTCTGGCTAGCGTAGCACCCTCAAAACACTTCAGTGGTATCGGAGCCGTAACTGCTCATTATAGTTATGGTTGATGGCATATAGATGATATGTAGAAATAGTAGATACGATCTGCTAGTCTTGGTTGCACAGTTTGATAGATCAATTGTGAAATTGGGTGGTAGATGGAAACTCAATCTGTTTTCATGCTCTTGATGCGTGGCCGTGTAACGATCTACTCATACCTGTCGGTTTAATCCGCCATCTGAGTTAAGTGATATACGTAAGACCATACATGTTGGGCATAGATCAATGAGATTGATCTAGTGAAAATAGAGGGACTCTGAATGGTTCAGATTCAGGTTGATGAGATCAATCTGATGAGATTTTCATAGCGATTTCATAGATGTGATCTATGTAATCCAGTTTGGTTTTTAGGGCGCTGCCCTGAAACCCGCGGGACCGCCATTGCTATTTGTCGTAGTGCATAGAATCGTTCTACACCTAACTTGTTTTGTAGGGTATGTTGTGGATTGGTATGGCTCATGTGTATGTGTGTAATTCTTTCATGACCTGCGTGTCATGTAAGCAACATGGCTGGAGCCTTATGTGTTGCCATTTGATGTATTGGCCTGCGCGCCTAACTTGTGATTAGGCGACTATGTAATTAGTATAGCCTGTAATAAGATAGTTCTTGGAGGACTTATCACAAGAAGGATGGCACACATGGACCATGGATATGAAGATCACCATGATGGGCAAGATGATGGAGATGGAGATCACCATTCAATAAAGGGCCATACCATGTCACTATGTGTGAATGTGATTCTCATTATTTGTTCTACTTTCACATGGTATTATGTTTTGTCTACATGAGTGCGGTAGTGAAGTAGAATGATCCCTCAGCAATGTTTAAGTTAAATGCTTCCCCAAACCTTGCACTATCATAAGTCTTGTACAATCGGTGGTGGGTCTATGAAATTAGGGTGCCACTGGTTTTCCTCGACTAGGCAGGTTCGTATCGGATACTTACTACAAGAAGGATTGGTTACTTGAATAAGGTCATCCTAACTGTTAGGGATCTTGAAGCATGGAAAGGTTGAGTGCTTGGCATATGGATGCTAGCCCAACAACAAGAGTCATATGAGATATGATTAGCAAGGTGTTGCTTACCGATCTACCATACCGACCAGTGGTGATGCTAAAGCTCACTGGTCGGGATGTTAGTTGTGGGTCTTGAATCACTAAGTATCAATTGAGGGATATTGATTTTAGTGGGAGTATATTCTATTTGATATAATTTACTCCTTCATGGATACATTGTCTTAGTATTTTGCATTACTTTTGTTGTAGATGCCTGTTCGCAATCAACCATTTTCTTTGCGTACAATTCTTGAGAAAGATAAGTTGAATAGAACAAATTACGTGGATTAGATCTGCAACCTAAGAATTGTTCTCAGGGCTAAGAAAAAGGAAGATATTCTAGGCACCCCATTACCAGATGAGCCTGGTGAAAATGCACCTGCTGCTGAAAGAGCCGCTTACAAGAAAGCATGCGATGCTGATCTTGAAGTGAGTTGCCTTGTGCTTGCTTGTATGGAACCTGATCTGGAGATGCATTTCGATAACAATCACTCAGTGAATGATATGATCATGGCGCTTGAGGAGATGTTCCACACGTAGGCCAGGACTGAAAGGTTCAATGTCTCTAAGGCGCTTGTGGAAACCAAGCTTGCAGAGGGCACAGCAGTAGGACCACACGTAATCAAGATGGTTGGTTACACTCAAAGGTTAGAGAAGCTAGGCTTCCTAATCGGCCAAGAGTTGGCCACTAATTTTATTCTCTCATCTCTTCTGCCCAGCTATGGAAACTTCATCTCGAACTACCATATGCATGGAGCAAAGAGAGGCCTGAGTGAACTGTGTGGTATGCTGAACACAGCAGAAGCTGACATCAAGAAAGGTGCCAGCAGTAGCCAAGTGTGAGTGGTCCAGAACAGACCTCGGTTTAAGAGGTGGGGCAAGAAGAAGGGCAAGGATAAAGATGAGATCTCTAAGACAAACCCATCTACTACTAAGGCTGGACCATCTGTAAATTCAGACTGCTTTTATTGCAAGGGGAAAGGTCACTAGAAAAGGAATTGCAAGGAGTACTTGGCATCCTTAGAGAAGTATGGCGGCGGTAAAGGTATTACTACTACTTGTACCCTTGTCGTTCATGTTACGGACATTTTTCTCACTAATTCATATATCAATTCCTAGGTATTTGATACCAGATCTGTTGCTCATATTTGCAATACAATGCAGGGAATGATAAGAAGCGTGGAAAAGGGAGAGGTTGACTTTCGTGTGGGCAATAATGCAAGAGTTGCTGCGTTGACCGTCGGGACGATGCAACTTCACCTGCCATCAGGATTTATCATGGAATTGAATAATTGTTATTTTGTTCCTATCTTAAGTCAAAACATTATATCACCTTCATGTTTGATGAAGGATGGTTATTCTTTTGTGAGTAAAGTCAATGGTTGTGTGATCTCCAAGAATGACATGTTTGTGGCTTTTGTATCCATTGTGAATGGATTATTTATTTTAAATCTTGATGATGCACCTGTCTGTAATGTTACTGCTAAATGGCCTCGGCTTAATGAGTTAAGTCCTACCTATATGTGGCATTGTCGCTTGGGTCATATAAGTGAGAATCGCATGAAGAGGCTCCATGATGATGGTCTTCTAACTTTGATTGATTTTGAATCATACAAGACATGTGAGGCTTGCCTGCTAGGCAAGATGACCAAGGCGCCATTCAAAGGATTTCCTGAGAGGCCGTCTGACTTGTTGGAACTTATACATACTGATGTATGTGGACCAATGAGCACGATAGCTAGAGGAGGATTTCAATACTTCATAACTTTTACAGATGACTTTAGTAGATATGGATATTTCTACCTAATGAAGCATAAGTCAAAAACATTTGAAAACTTCAAAGAATTTCAGAATGAAGTAGAGAATCAATGTGGCAAGAAGATCAAGGCCTTGCGATCTGATCGTGGAGGCGAATATCTAAGTCACGAGTTTAGCAATCATCTTAAGAATTGTGGAATTGTTCCATAGCTTACGCCACCCAGAACGCCTCAGAGAAATGGCGTGTCTGAGTGACGTAATCGGACCTTCTTGGACATGGTTCGGTCTACGATGAGTCAGTCGGACCTACCTTTATCGTTTTGGGGATACGCTCTAGAAACAACCGCTTTCACATTGAATAGGGTATCATCTAAGTCCATAGTTAAGACATCATATGAGATGTGGACTGGTAAGAGTCCTAGTTTGTCTTTTCTGAAAATTTGGGGTTGTGAAGTTTATGTCAAACAACTTATATTAGATAAACTAACACCCAAATTGGACAAGTGCTTTTTTGTGGGATATCCAAAGGAAACTTTAGGGTATTATGTCAATAACCGGACAGAGGGCAAAGTGTTTGTCACTCAAAATGGTGTTTTCTTAGAGAAAGAGTTTCTCAAAATAGAAAAGAATGGACAAAAGGTGTATCTTGAAGAAGATCAAGATGAGCCAGTAGGGACTGACTCTACGAGTGATGCTATTGTAGCAAAGCAAGTTCAGACACCTGTGGCAGTGGAGACACCGCCACAACCATGAAAATCAGCCTAGGGATCACCAGAAGAACAAACATGTACTCCAGAAGTTTCATCTCATTTGAGAGTTTGTGAAACAAGAAGAGATCAAACTGTGCAAAATACATACAGATTTGAATATAGCAGATCCTTTGACAGAGGCTCTTCCACAGCCTAAACATGAGGCACACATGAGGTCTATGGTGATTAGACATATAAGAGATTAACTCTAGTGCAAGTAGAAGACTGTTGGGAATATGCCCTAGAGCTAATCATGACATGATGATATTTCGATTGTATCCATGATTAATAAAGTGTTCATTGAATATCCGTTATAGAAAACTTGTATTGATTGGCAATTATGTGAATTGTTTGTGGAACTCAATTACTTGAATGATTATTCTAAAGTTGTCCCTGGTCAGCATTCTTGTGAGAACACACTTGAATATTAGACCAGCACATGTATTAGTTGATGGCTATGTTTCACAAGTCATGGACATGGAGATGTCAAACTAATAATGTGGGCACATGTGAGACATGTAAGCTGGACTGACCCGACATGAGAAAGTCTTTATTCACATCATATACATTATGTCCTTAGACCTGAGATTGTGGTATGTACTCAAGATGTCAAACGGCCTACTTAGGGATAGTCAAACGCTACTCCGTAACTGGGTAGTTATAAAGTTGGTCTTTGGGTGGTCGGGAAGCATGCTATGAGACATAGATAATCAAGATGGAATTTTCCCCTCTCTACTCGAGAGAGATATCACTGGATCACTCAAGTGATTGGATCAACAAATGCATGACCGTGCTTGGGTTAAGTGTTAACCCATGAGTTGAACCATATATCGAGTGGCAAAGGGAATAACTTGTATATGGTCATAGTGGTTCATATGATATGATCTTTGCGTGCATGTAGGAGTTGTCATGCCTTGCTAGAGGCCGCTGTCAACTATTAGGCGAGTAGGAGTACTCAGCCCATGTCAATGTGTGCGTGAACCCATAGGGTCGCACGCTTAAGGGGCTGGAAGTCTAATTTGGGTTGGACCCAAATTAGACAAGGCTTAGGGTTGCTAATGGGCCTCTAACTCATGAGCTCATTGGGGACGCCTATATAAGCATGGGGTAGGGCACGCGATGAGGGTTACACGCCTTGGATAGCCACTGTCGCCCTCCCCATGCTCGTGCCTTCTGCTCCTCACGGACCTAGCAGTCTGGAGGCACATCACTTCTTCCCTGTACGTGTGGGATACCTCAGAGGTGCTGCATCTGGAGCACTAGGATGAACTGCTTGAGGGGATTGACGTGACGGACGACCATGCAACTGCACTGCCTGCTGTGATGCGCACGACTACATCGAGTCATCTTTCGCTGCATCCACACGTCAAGTGGTAATCCCATGACCTGTAACTAGCAGTAGATCCTGGTTTATGAGGCAGTAAATTTTTGTTTTCTGGCTACCGTAGCACCCTCATATCCCTCCAAAAACTACCTTGCTGCCCTCGTAGTGCACGTTTGCTCGAGGCTATCTTCCCCATCTCTGCCACAAAATCAGCACTGGTGGTCCCCGATGCCAAGAAGGCCACAAGCACACCATAACTTCATGAGTAAGCTAGTTTTTTGATCCTGACATCACGTATGGATCCCACCCTAAGTCTCTATGCAAAAAAACCGCCTTGCTGCCCTCGCGGTTCACCTTTTCTGGGGGCAAACTTCCCCGCCTCCGCCGCAAAATCAGCACTAGCGGTTCTCGATGCTAACAAGGCCACAAGCACACCATAACTTCATGTGTAAGTCAATTTTGCACTGACATCATCTTTGGTTACCACCCTAAGTCCCCGTGTGAAAAACCGCCTTGCTATCCTCGCGGTGCACATTTTTCGATGGCAAACTTCCTCGCCTCTACCGTGAAATCAGCACCTGTGGTCCTTGATGCCAACAAGGCCTCAAGCACTCCATAACTTCATGAGTAAGCCAGTTTTTCAATCCTGACATCATGTTTCAATCCCAACCTAAGTCCCCATGCAAAAAAACGCATTGCCGCCCTCGCTGTGCATGTTTTTCGGAGGCAAATTTCCCTACCTCTGCTGCAAAATTAGCCAGTGGTCCCCGATGCCAACAAGGCCACAAAGCACACCATAACTTCATGAGTAAGCCAGTTTTTCAATTGTGACATTATGTTTGGTTCTGACCCTAAGTCCCCGTGCAAAAAATCTGCCTTGCCGACCTCGTGGTGCACATTTTCTAGAGGCAAACTTCGTCGCCTCTGCCGTGAAATCAGCACCGACGATCCCCAATGCCAACAAGGCCGCAAGAACACCATAACTTCATGAGTAAGCTAGTTTTTTGATCCAGACATCATTTTTGGTTCCCACCCTAAGTCCCTGTGTGAAAAAACCGCCTTGTCGCTCTCGCGGTACATGTTTTTCGGAGGCAAACTTCCCTGCCTCTGCCGCGAAATCAGCACTGGTGGTTCCCGATGCCAACAAGGCTGCAAGCACACCATAACTTCAAGAGTAAGCTAGTTTTTCAATCCTAACATCATTTTTGGTTCCCACCTTAAGTCCCTATGTAAAAAAACTGCCTTGCCGCCCTCGCAGTGCATGTTTTCGGGAGGCAAATTTCCCCGCCTCTGACGCAAAATCGGCACTGGCGGTCCCTGAAGCCAACAAGGCTGCCAGCACACCATAACTTCACGAGTCAGCCAGTTTTTCAATCCTGACATCATTTTTGGTGACCACCCTAAGTCCCTGTGTAAAAAAATGCCTTGCCGCCCTCGCGGTACATGTTATGCGTAGGAAAAATTCACTGCCTCCGCCGCGAAATCGGCACCGACAGTTCCCGATGCCAACAAGGCCGCAAGCACACCATAACTTCATGAGTAAGCTAGTTTTTTGATCCTAACATCATGTTTGGTTCTCACCCTAAGTCCTCGTGTAGAAAAACCACCTTGCTGCCCTCGTGGTGCATGTTTTTGGGAGGCAAACTTCCCCGCCTCTGCCGCGAAATCAGCATCGGTGGTCCCCGATGCCAACAAGGCCGCAAGTACAACATAACTTCATGAGTAAGCTAGTTTTTTTGAACCTGACATCATGTTTGGTTTCCACCCAAATTCCTCATGTGAGAAAACTACCTTGCTGCCCTCGCAGTGCATATTTGCTCCAGGCTAACTTCCCCACCTGTGCCACTAAATCAGGACCGGCGGTCCCCGATGCCAAGAAGGCCGCAAGCACACCATAACTTGACGAGTAAGCCAGTTTTTCAATCTTGACAGCACATTTGGTTCCCACCATAAGTCCCCGTGCAAAAAAACCACCTTGTCGTCCTCACGGTACACCTTTTTCGGAGGCAAACTTCCTCGCCTCTGCTGCGAAATTAGCACTAGCAGTTCTTGATGCCAACAAGGCTGCAAGCACACCTTAAATTCATGTGTAAGCCAGTTTTTCAATCCTGACATCATGTTTGGTTCCCACCCTAAGTCCCCATGTGAAAAACCGCCTTGCTTCCCTCACGGTGCACGTTTTCCGGAGGCAAACTTCCCCGCCTCTGCCACAAAATTAGCACTGACGGTCCCCGATGCCAACAAGGCCGCTAGCACACCATAACTTCATGTGTACATTGGTTTTTCAATCCTGACATCATGTTTGGTTCCCACCCTAATTCCCCATGTGAAAAAACTACCTTGCTACCCTCGCGGTGCACATTATCCGATGGCAAACTTCCCCGCCTCTGCCACGAAATCAGCACCGGCGGTCCCTGATGCCAACAAGGCCCCAAGCACGCCATAACTTCACGAGTAAGCTAGTTTTTATCTAGACATCATTTTTGGTTACCACCCTAAGTCCCCGTGTGAAAAAATGCCTTGCCACCCTCACGGTGCATGTTTTCCAGAGGCAAACTTCCCCGCCTCTGTCGCAAAATTAACACCGACGGTCCTCAATGCCAACAAGGCCGCAAGCACACCATAATTTCATGAGTAAGCTAGTTTCTCAATCCTGACATCATGTTTGGTTCCCACCCTAAGTCCTCGAGTGAAAAAATAGCCTTGCGGCCCTCGCAGTGCACATTTTCTAGAGGCAAACTTCCCCGCCTCTTGTCGGATACCTAAGAAAAGGGTACCCTTAACCCTTGACTAAGGAGATTAAAGCCTGACATCAACAAGCCAAACCTGGTATCATCAGCCCTCGACTAGCACGAAAACACAAATGCTAGGTCATACTGGGCCAGCCCACGAATGGGCCTCAGTGGTCTGGGCGGCTACCTATCCGACGTATCCCGCTCGAGGCAGAGCAGATCACTCGAGGGTGCCACTTGACTTACCCCTCGGTGACAGAGATTCGCCTAGGCAAACGGGCAACCCTTGAGTGTGACGTACCCATCGAATACCTACCTCCTGTACGAATCCAGGTGCATTTAATATGTTCTACTTGCTCCCGCCTAACCTCATGGCCACAGTGATGGTAACAGTTATGAGTACACCGGTCAAATCTTACTTTTACCTCCCATACCCGGGAATCTGGCGGGTCATACCACACTGTAACTCCATGCCATGCCCTCGAGGCACATTTACCAATACCAAGTGACTCCTCGAGGCACATTTACCAGTATCCATACCACATTTCCTGGGGCTCGGCCTTATCCATTCGGGCCTCGACCCCTTTGACCACCTCTCGAGCTAGACTTTGTCATCACCGGTCAACACTCCAACAACTCCCAATGCGATGGCTACAGGGATCCACATGACCGTGCTTGGACATCCATCTATCATTGACCATTAGCTGCGTCACCTTACGCACGAGAAGGATGGCTGCATCAACTCCGAACACATCGCTACAGGACACACCATGCCTGGCGCATGCCTCTACAGCAACAACGACATGATCGGCATCACCTCCTCAATGTCAGCAACCATGTCCACCCTAAGATTCATGTACCCTTGTGCCCCTCCTTTGCCTATAAAAGGTGGTGCCAGGCCTAGTCTAGACAAGGAAACAAAACTTGGCCTTAAAACATATGGCATAGACAGTGACAAAAGCTCAAAATGCTCAAGTCCTAGCCCACTCACTCACATGCTTGTATTCACCCCTGTACAAGCAGTTCGGTGCAAGATAATACAAACTCTCCCCCAGCTGGATATAGGGCCTTCTTTTGCCCAAACTAGCATAAACCTTGTGTTCTTCTTGCATCACCATCCGGATTAGGGAGCACGCAGTGCATATTTACTTGTTGGTGCTAGGCCCCCGGGGTCGGAACACCGACAGTTGGTGCACCAGGTAGGGGATCTGCGTGCCACCAACGACTTCCCAGCACTTCTTCGGATGGCAGACTCGGCTTCATTGCTTCCGTGAGCCACGGTGATCTAGTTCAAGAGCCTGGAGTTCATGTCACTTGGCCACGGTGATGACATGACTCTGCTCTCGATCGAAGATCCAAGCAGAGGCCACAGTGAGCCCCCGCGCTTAGGAGGGGCCGCACGCCGTCTCACCACCATGCCTTCGCGTCTAGGAGGAGGCGCTATCGGTGCCGCCGTCACCATTGACCTGCGTCTAGGTTGCCACCCGCCGCGTTTCCCCCGCTCCTAGTAGGCGACGAGGGGCCCCTGGTTGGGGACCAATCTGACCCGTGTCTAGGAGCGGAGGACCAGCCAGCAGGACTCTATGGAAACCCTGACTTCACCTTCGTGATGCGTTCATCGAGGGAGCCCAGCGAGGCTCCCCCAACGCGCTCGGCACCATCACCCCCCAACTTGCTACTGCATGGACTATTTGGAGCCCGCCGCCATTTCCCATTTGGTCTAGACAAAGCCGCCAGGATGAACTCCGCCATGATGTCCCACCTTGCCACACTTGAAGCAAGCATTGCTGGGGGTGCTGTTGGTCTTCACAGGAGCACTATGGGGAGCATTGTGGTAAGGAGCCTGATTGTTCTGATGAGGGGCTTGACCATTCTGGCGCTGCACTTGATTGCTGCCATTGCTGGAGTTGTTGTTGCACTGACCTCCCTGTTGTGCCTGATTCTTCCCATTCTAGAAAGAAGAACGCTACTGGTAGTTCGGGAAGTTATTTGATGGCTGCTGTTTCCCTGATCCTAGTACTTGCTAGCCTTCCTCTTCTTCTTCTTGTCCTCCATCTTGTTGCACATGCTCTCAAGCACAATGGCCCTATCAACCATTTCCTAGAAATTAGCATACTTGATGTTTGCCATCATGTAAGCGAGTCCATCATTCAACCCTCCTAGGAAATGATCTTGCTTGTCCTGGTCTTGCTCGACATCCCTAGGTGAATAGCGAGACAAAGCAATGAACTTGTCACGGTACTCACAAACAGACATGGAGCCTTACTTTAGATCAGCAAACTCCTTCTTCCTTAGCTTCACAAGTCCAGCCGGGTCATGGAACTCCTTGAACGCCTCAATGAACTACACCCAAGTGATGGTGTCAGGAGCTACATGAGCAAAGTGATATGAATCCCACCAAGAAGCGGCTGCTCCCTGTAGCTGACCAGATCCATAGAGGACTTTCTCCCTGTCGTTGCACTGGGCAATCTCTAACTGTTTCTCCACATCCTTCACCCAATCCATAGCAACAAGAGGGTCAGGGGAATGAGAGAAGAAGGTGGACGCCCCTTCAAAAACTCACTGCGCCTGTCCCTAGGTGGTGGTGGGTTCTGATTGTGGTGCTGATTCTGGACTTGGTTCATCATCATGTTCTATTGCAGCATGGTCATCATGGAGTTCATGCCCTGTATGAACTGGGTCTGCATGGCCATCATCTGCTCCATAGTAGGAGAAGGTGGTGGTGGAGGGTTACTCCCACCAGCACCACTAGCGCCACTAGTTTCGTTGTTCCTCCTGGTGTTCACCATCTGATGCAAATGAATAGCAGGGTATAAGGATATGCAGTCTCAACATATGTATATGTGTTGAATATAAACTGTGAATGTAACTGCAACATAATATACTGTCTCTTCATATCAACAACCATCTCACATAACCTCCAACAATATGATCACTGACAAGATGGCAAATATATCATCTCCAAACTGATAGCTGATATGAACAAATGAAAACTAACTATGATAGAGTAACTGATATGATGAAGCAGAAAGAGAGATAGAGCACACTATATGGAGACCCAAAACCCCAAATTACTAAACAGAGTCTTAAACTTATATAAATATGATAAGTGTGGACATCACCCCAAAACTTATCTCAATCATTACTATGAAGCAAATCAAACATAGTTCATCATGATAAACAAGTTCTCACACCAATAAAACAAGACATACTCTAAACACACTCGCACTAGTATCGATAAGATAAACGTTCAAACATGCTAATGTAGAATTATTTATTACATGAAAGGGACATCCTAGTTAATCCTAGTACGCCCTCCAGCTGCTCCATAGGGGATGTGGTCACGTGCCGGCGATAGAGCAGAAGCTGGCGCACCATCTACTAGTATTCAAAGATCAAAGACATGCAGCAAATAATTAATAGATCATGATAAAAGAAATAAACATGCCTATGATCAAAGGATAATATGTATAAAGAGTGCATGCATAAATATCTAGAGATAATGATATAAAAGCTATAAATAAATTGAAGCAGGAGTAACATGCTTTCTGTGGTATTTGTAGTAAAACAAAACAGTATAATGACATGATCATAGTGACAAAAGCATGGTAGTAACTATAAGATAAGGTGATAAATGATCAATAAATGGTAATAGCAATAGCTGTAGTAAGGGCATATCAAGATAATGAATGAGATAACAAATGAAACATGCTAATAAATGATGGGATATGCAATAACTTATAAAGGTCAACCTATGACAGTTAGAAAATGACCATTTCTAGCTAAGGCTTCATGATCCTACGGTCAACATAGCTCTGATACCACTTTGTCATGCCCTGGTTTTGAAGGAATGAAACCAAGGCTAAAGCTCATGTGCACCCAGAACAATTACACATGAATGACAAATTACATGGTCCAAAGGCACAGTGTTCAAATAAAACATAGTATAATGATTACATCGTACTATTATTACATAACTGTCATCAGAGTAATGCGGAATATAAATCACATCATCCAAAACGAATAACAACTAAATGATGTAGACATAGCGACTCCATCTCGCCACAGGAAGGTCGACGGTAGCATCACGACGCCTAGTATCCTAGATAGTTCTCAGGAAAGTCACCATCCAAGTCATCACTCGAGCATCCTTTCATTGGGAAATAGCAAGGGTGAGTTCCATGTTGAAACTCAGCAAGTACAGACAAAAAGTAATGACATGCAAGGCTAGTATAAGGTAAAGCTAAAAGGTAGACTGCGGTAGCATTTTAAAGTTAAACAATTAAGATTTAACTTATTGTAACCTATTCTCTAATCAACTTGGTTGAAACACTCAACCCTTTATTAAGGTTCAAGTAGCAATTAATGTGTTATTTAACATCATAGATATAAACATATATCATTAAGCATCAACCTTGAGACTGCAATCTCAAGCAACACAGGATTTACCATCCCATCCAAGAACAGAGGTAGCCACCTCCTCAACAACATCACCACAATTTATCAGCTTGAAACCATTTGGCTAAATCATGCGAGGATCTGGGCCGCTTGTGACCATGAGCACGGATGATATATCAATTTTTAACTCTGCACAGAGGTGTACACTTTCACCCCAGATTGTGATTACTCTTTATGCCCGAGGCAGCCAACCTCTTAGCCCATTACCGAGATAGGCCAGCAGAGGTCACAACAAGGCTTTTATAGGGTCATAAGCAGTGAAAACTCGCCAGCCTTGAGTCCAAGCGTATGGGTGACTTCCCCATCAGGCCGCCCCCATCACGGATCTCTAGGCCCTCCCATACTACAACATGTAAACAAACCCCAGCGACCACAGCTATGGCCACCCGTCAATAAGTTGTCCACCTGCCCATGATAGTCCTACTAATAGACCAAGCCAGAGCCCATTAGCCTGGAGATGTACGGAAATCCCAGGTTGCTGCTCCACGAAAGGACCTCAAGGGGGAGGAGATATGAACACCCTCATCAACACGAGTCCCACTAGCATTCATTTCCCCATTTATTCACTGCCAACCAATGATGCGAAAATGCATCAACTTCTCCAACGGCCAAAACCAAGAGCCCAGGTGAAACGACCTTGATTTCTGCGAAGGGAAATCTACAGTGTCGGAGTGTAATATGACCATTTAAATCACATTACCCGATAACAGTTGAATCCATAATCCATACATCGAACAAAAGAGAGCAAATAGAGGGAGTTACAATAACTTATTACATTGCCACTGGGCGGAATCAGAGTTCATGCAGCATAACAGTAAAAGCTTGAGGTGCGGAAGCTTTCATCTTCTCTCCAACTTGAGCATAGACACGAAACCCTCAATTGCTGTACTCCCCATATGAGTACTCACTCCTTGAACCTGAAACCAAATTTTTAGTACGATTTGTACTGGCCACACTCCCATCCTATGCATTGCTTTGTGGGAGTGGATGTAAGAAGGATCTTTCAAAGGAACCTATAAGGCTGGGGTCTTTCCTAAGCATTATTCGAATATTAAAAATAATAAAACATTCAGTGTTAAACACATTCCCATTCCCATCGTCCATCTCCAACCATATCTGTAGTATCGTCTCATCTCCTCCAACACCATCTCAAACTCAAGTCGACAGGCCGACTCCCTCTCGGCTTGCCTCAGCGGCCCGCAGCCCTCAACCTGGCTCATGGCCGAAAATTACACTCAGGAGGAAGGTAGAACACTCCACTCACTAGTCTGGTGCATGCGAAACATAGGAAATGTCCATAGCCAAAGATTCGTCATATGTATCGATCGATCAACCATACACTCTGCAGAGGTTTCACTAATCCACCAGATAACCATCATCGATGCACGCGCGCACCTAGGCAGATTCCGGGCGCTACTGCCATAGGCGATGCCACTCTACCATCCAGCACTGGATCGCTGAAACTATGAAGAGAGCATGTATCCGCTCCCGTAGAGGATGCCATGCCATGTACCCACTCCCAAAGGGGTGCCATGATCGTCTTGGTAGGGTGTTAGCTCCATCCCATGCATATACCTTCCTATCACTTCTCGCCTAGCAGTAGTGGCATCGACCTATCCAGCGGTTCGGCCGTCTCCCCCCATGGAGAGTGAGTGGAAAGCAAGAGATTCCTAGGTCCGGATACCAGCGCAACAGTTCCTAGATTTGACCAAACCGGGATATCTTCATCAGGGTTTATCTTTAACGTGCTACCACGGCACCTTCATCCCAGGCTCTACCTCTTAGGGGATCACACCCAAGGACCACCATCACATCTCAGTTAGCCCGCCACAGGCTCCTCTCATGGGAATGTCCAAAACCATTCCCTGGCAAGACTTGCTCCAAAAGCTCATCATAGATCCTGGCTCGATCGACTCAACCCTCACCCTACTCCCTGCCGTAAACTCCACCCAAAACCCGGATACCACATCATCAGCTCACATGCCCATCTGAATCATCAACTCACACATCCAGCCTGGCACCCTCCAGGCCTTTCCAGGGTTCATCACGTCGCATCAAAAAATGTAAGCGAGTGAAGTATAGAAATTTAAATATAGCAGATAAGCAAGTGGCTATCATAACAGCGGGTAAGCAGGTGAAAGTTTACAACAAGGTAGGGCTCATCAAGTAAAAATCTATCATGCAGTCCTAGCGCAGGCATAGCATTATAGCAACATGAATTTAAAGCACTAGCCATACTATAGTTGCCATGCGTAATGGGATCTACGAGGTTGGGTGGTGTGTGGCACCTTCACTGACGTAGCTATCGGACTTCTCCTGGTAATCACTGTCGTTAGACTTGTCCTCGCTCGAGCCTGTAACGAGATTTAACGGTCGTGGAAGCGACCCCTATAGATTAGCACAAAGAACGAATGCAAAATAGAAGATCCAAATGCACTCAAACACAGCCTAGATAGATAGGGCTCGATTTATAGAAAATTTGGATATGTGGATCGCATTTTTCGGAGCTCGTATGAATTAGTTATGAATTTTCAAAGATTTAATCATATTCTAAAAAAGAAAAAGGGCTCGAGGGTATGGTCGCGAGGGTACGGTCTCGAGGGTATGGTCTCGAGGGTATGGTCTCGAGGGTACAGTCTTGAGGGTACGGTCTCGAGGGTTATGGTCTCGAGGGTATGGTCTCGAGGGGTATGGTCTCGGGGGTAGGCTCGAGGACAGAAAACAGATTACAGAGTAGACAGATTCAAGGGTATGCTCGAAGACAGAAAACTGCTCTGCTTCCACAGTGGTGCTCGGCCGGTGACGGCGGGGTTAATTATCTGGCGAGGGGCTGCTCCAGGACTTCACTAACCCGTGCATCGTCTTCAGGTCATCAAGGCGGACACGAAGGTGGTCATTAAGTCGGGAGCTTGCTTCCGGCGACGTGCTTTACGACGGACAGCGGCTCGAGAGCATGGTCTGTCTCGAAAAGGGCCAGTGTGTAGAGAGGTCGAACTCGAGGGTCTGTGTGTCGAAGGATCAAACTCGAGGGTCGGTGTGTCGAAGGGTCAAACTCAAGGGTCGGTGTCTCGAAGGGTCAAAGTTGAGGGTCGGTTCGAGCGCGTGATCCGTCTCGGACGAGATTAGCTCAAGCGTGGGGTTCCTCCTTGGTGATCGGCGGTGGGGGAACCCTCGATTCCTGGTGCCACAATGGATCTCCGATGCCATTAACCCGCCCATCAGTTTCGGGACTTCACGATGATCATGTTGATGGGCTTCAGGGGCGGCAGCTTTGCTTTCGGTGACGAGCTCTATGGCAGACGGCGGCTCGGTGGCGACGACGCTCGATGTACACTTCACACCGAGTCACTCCAGCTCCAATTGGTGGCATAGATGGGCAATTGGAGTCACACAGCACCTGCCCGAGGTGCCGGTGGTGACCAAAACACATGGCGGAGTCCGCGCGGGCAGCAACTCCCACGGCGGAGCTCCGACAGGTCCTCGGTGCATGGCAACGGCACTTTGAGAGGGTCCACGGTCTCCATCTCTTTGCCCAATCGATGCAGCATGTCACGGCAGAGCTTCTCGGCTTCTTCTTGCTCCTCGGGGTGGTCGGAGGTGGCAGGAAATGACGGTGAACGGCGGCGCTCTGGAGCGGCAACGCACTGACACGTCGACGGCAAGGTGGTTTGGGTCGGTGCTCTGGCGAGGCAAGAGTGGAGCTAGGGTGTGCACGGGGTCCGTCTCATCAAGGTGGCGTGGATCTGGGGTCAATGGAGGGCAGAGCTCAATGGAGAGGCGGCTGGGTTCGCCGCTGCGGTGCTCGGTGCATGGCGGCGGGCAAGGCGGTGCTCCGGTCCGGCATCCTCCCGATGCCGTGGTCCAAGGGGGCTTGGCTGGCCTCGTGCGTGTGTGCAGGTGTGTCTAGCAAGGTTGGTAGTGACCTGGGCCTACGCGCTCACGGCGGAGCGCCATGGCCAGCAGCACGGTGGAGGTCGAGAAGATGGCATGGCGGAAGTGCTCACCGATGCGGTCGGGGATGAAGGCGTGGTACAAGTCCAAGAGGCTCTGGCTCACGGTACTGCTCCTCCTTCCTGTTCCCAACGTAGCAACAGTGGCTCTGGGTCGGCGACGATGATCTTCTTCTCCAACTCCGGCGACGGCTTCTTCTCCTTCCCCGACTCCTTTCTTCCCCCTTCCTCCACCTCTTCTCCAATTGAGGCTGGCAAAAAGGAATTCGGCTCCACCAGAGTGGTGGCGGCGGCCTAGGAACCCTAGGGTGCCAGGGGTGCTTGCTTTATAGTGCGGACACAGAGGTAGGTGGTCGGCAATGGCACGGCGGAGGAAACACTCGGGCAGCCCGGGCAATCCCGTCCAAGGGAAGCTTCCAAGAGGCTTCCTCGGCTCCTGTGGGCTCCAGCGGGCAAACGGATAGGGCGAGGCGCCTTCGCAGCGAAGGAATGGAGAGGGGACAGGCAGGGGACAGCCAGGCGCGGTGGCTGCGGGCGCGGACGGGAGAGGGAGATGCTCGCGGCCGTGGGTGCATTGTGGCGTCAGCCTGTCGGCTGAGGTGGCAGGCGGGACGGACGTCGATGCGGGGTGACACGGGATCAGGCGGCTAGGGACGCGGGCGATTCGGTGGTTGCGCACCGCGCGTGGGGAAGAAAAGCAGTGTTGCTGGGTGACCTCAGTGGCGCGATGACATGTGGGTCCCACTGCGGGGCCCCATCGTCAGCGGCTGCGGTGCACCGGTGCGGCGCGCGGACGCGCGTGGCTCTTGCTGGGCCGTCGGCCTGGTTGGGCCGCGCAGCCCGTGGTCGCGCGGGCGGACGTGCGGGCGTGCGCGGACGGGCCGCCTTGCTGGGTCGGCTGCTCACGATGGCGAGCGCGTGCAGGCCGGGCCGGCTGGGCTGCTCGGGCCGATTTCTTCTTTTCTTTTTCTTTTTCCTTTTCCTTTTCCTTTTTCATTTTCAAATACATTTTTATATATACTTATATATATACATATATATGTGGTGTGCTAAATTTGTGCAACAAAATAGTGAGCATACAGGGCCCAAATAATGCTAGGGTATTATTCCCTTAATATTTATTTATCAAAATAAATATTATGTTGCCATTTTTAATAATCATCACATAAAGCAAATAAGAATCCAACTCACTCTTTTAATGCAACATGATGATTAAACTATTAAAACATTAAAACAAAACTATTGCAACATTGACTTTTAACATATGAAACATAAAGCATTGTTATGAGATGTTAATTAATTTGTAAACACTTGAATGCTATGCATGACATGCTAGGGTTGATGCGTATATAAGGGGGTGTTGATGCAAAAAGGCGTTGGATCTGCAAACACACCGGGCTAATACCCAAGTTCGATATCAAGGCGTGCCAGTCGATTTGACCTGTTAATCGACAAGGAAAGATAACTTGAACAAGAGCTGAACGAGAGGACAGCGATACGCCCGGACGTCAATGCTCAGATTGCTTAGAAAGCGGAGCTTGCAAGCTCGTCGGAGATCAAGTTGATGCAGCCCGCTGATTCTTGAAAGAACTCGTTGAAAACGAAGAGAAACTGGTGACGAAGTCGTCGAAAAGTAAATTGCTTGAAAAGTAGATAAAAGTAATAGATTTTTTGTATTTGATTGATTGACCTTTTCTACATTGCCTCTCGGTACATATTTATACCCTGGTACTATGAGTCCTAAACAGACATGACAAAGTATTTTCTAAACAAGTCTTATCTCTAAGGAATAAAAAATAATGACTCGTACCAAGGTCGTACTCAAAAGTAAACTATTAAAATATTGGCATAAATATTGCCAGTTTCCTTATCCATTGCTTATGATGAAACCTCTATCGGCACGCTCCTCATCTCTGTAGATTCCATCGGCAAAACCCATCGATAATGATTCAGCTCTGCTTTCCACGTTCTTCAGCTCTGTTTTCCATCGGCAACCATGCCTCTCTCTCCATCGGCAACAACCTTCTGCTCTCATCGGCAAGATCATATTAACCTTCATCGGCAACCATCTGTTAGCCATACTTCAAAGCAAAGTAAGCTTAAAAGCACAACCACTCCCTTGCCGATCGGCACAGTTTTTGGCTTATATTGACACGTGTCAAAAAACGGTGTCAACACATGCCCCCAATTTCGGAGTATAAAATATCTTATGCGCCAAAATTTTCTCTGAGCTATGATTACCTCCTGTCAAAATCACCTGTACAACTCCTCGATTATCGCACGCATAGGACCATACCTATCCCGGCGCTTCGATTCACCCGCTGGTAATGAAGGATAAGTCTGAAATACCCCTGCACCAGCTGCCCTATAAATACTTCTTTCACCGGGGCCTTTCAACACACGAACCCAAGCATTCTCTTTCCAGCGGCGGCTCCGACGAACCCGGCGGCAATCTCAACCGGCACCATCCTGCAGCATCCCTAACTCTCGACGGCGATTCTCTTCTCCAACCTTCGATTCTCCGTAGTGATTTCCAACTCTTTCAACTAATCTCTAGTAATGGCGCTGATGCTGAGGAAAAAACTTAAACCGATTGAGGACACTGCCGATGCGGACATCAGGGAAGTGGAAAAAGCCGACCAAATTCGCCTGCGCGTGATAACTGCTATTCAATCTTTCCTTGGTTCATAAACTTCATTCATCGGCTTTGTCAAATTATCGGCAATCTGAACTTTGCCAATTAACTATGAATGTAATATAATGCTGATACCTTTATTCCTGCATTTTATGCATCCATCCAAATACTGGGGTAATATTTCTTTAAATATTTTCCATTTAATGCTCTGGGAAATATAACTCCTTCGAGGGTTTCTCAGATGTATGCGTTACCAGGAGCAGACTGATTTATCCGATAAGGACCTTCCCAATTAGGGGACCACTTGCCAAATTTTGAACTCTTAGTCCCAATCGGCAAAACCAATTTCCAGACTAAATCTCCATTTGCAAATTCTTTTATTTTCACCTTTCTATTATACCACCTAGTAACCCCCTTTTTATTTTCTTTGACGCTAATTAAAGCCTTTAGCCGATGACCTGCTAAATCTTCTAATTCATCTCTCATAAGCGTATCATACTCATCGGCTGTCAACTGATCCTGAGAAAATATACGCCTAGAACCAGTCTTAATTTTCCAAGGAAAAACTGCATCATGCCCATATACCAACTGATATGGTGAAACCTTAGTCGCAACATGACACGCCATCCGATATGACCATAAGGCTTCATTTAAAAGAGTATGCCATCTCCTAGGATTTTCCTCAATTTTCCGTTTAATAAGATTGATTATTCCTTTATTAGATGCCTCAGCCTGACCATTAGCTTGAGCATAATAAGGACAGGAATTTAGAATTTTAATCCCCATACCGATGGCAAAGTCATCAAATTCTCCCGATGTGAACATAGTTCCTTGATCGGTAGTAATAGTCTGAGGAATACCAAATCGGTAAACAATATACTCTTTCACAAAATCAATCATATTTGCCGATGACACTTTCTTTAAAGGAATTGCTTCAACCCACTTTGTGAAATAATCGGTAGCAACGAGTATGAATTTGTGTCCTTTACTCGACGGCGGGTAAATCTGACCGATGAGATCAATAGCCCATCCTCTAAACGGCCAAGGTTTGATTATAGGATTTATTACCGATGCAGGTGCTCTTTGAACATTATCGAATTTCTGACATGACTAGCACCTTTGAAATATTTAAAACAATCCTCAAGAATTGTCGGCCAATAATATCCATTCCTCCTAATCATCCATTTCATTTTAAATGCCGATTGATGTGCCCCACACACTCCTTCATGAATCTCACCCATTAGACTTTTCGATTCCTCTTCACTAAGGCATTTGAGCAAAACCCCATCTAAAGTGCGATAATATAATTCAGTATCAAGGAGCACATACTTGGTAGCTTGAAACCTTATACGTCTCTCCACTTTCTTAGACGGATCTTTTAAATAATCAGCAATATTCCTTCTCCAGTCATCGGCATCAATTACCGATGTCAGCACTTCTCGGATTAGTTGATATCCCGAAGCATGCTGTGCTAGCCGATTAGCTTCTTCATTGTGCAATCTGGGAATGTGTTCAAGGCGAAAATCTTTAAACTCCTTTAATATTTGCAGGCACTTCTCATGATAAGTAATCAAAACTTCACTTCAGCATTCATATGTTCCGATCAATTGATTAATGACTAGCATGGAATCCCCAAAGACTTCAACTGTATCGGCACGTATTTCTCTGAGCAATTCTAAACCTTTCAGTAAAGCTTGATATTCAGCCTGATTGTTTGTTGAAGTGCCAGCAATCGGCAATGAAAATTCATATTTCTTTCCTCGAGGCGAGATTAACATAATACCGATTCCTGCTCCTTTGCCACAAGTAGATCCATCAAAGAAAAGTGTCCATGGAGTAATCTCAGCATAATCTACCACACTGCAATGTTGAGTAACAAAATCAGCCATTACCTGTCCTTTAACCGCTTTAGCCGAGTCATGACGCAAATCAAATTCTGACAATGCTAAGATCCACTTGTCGATCCTTCCTTTCAAAATTGGCATCGACAACATATTCTTAACCACATCATCTTTGCATATAACAGTGCATTGAGCTGATAACAAATAATGTCTTAACTTTGTGCAAGAAAAATATAAACACAAACATAATTTCTCAATGGCCGAATACCTGGTCTCAGCGCCTATCAGTCTTCTGCTTAAATAATATATCACACGTTCTTCCCCTTCAAACTCTTGAATTAATGCTGATCCGATAACATTATCATCGGCAGACAAATACAACTTGAAAGGTTTCCCGTGGTGAGGTGGAACCAATACTGGAGGATTTATCAAATATTTTTTAATTTCTTCTAAGGCTAATTGTTGCTCTGTCCCCCATATAAATTCCTAATTGGCTTTTAATTTTAATAAAGGACTGAAGGCTTTGATCTTTCCCGACAGATTAGATATAAATCTTCAAATAAAATTAATCTTGCCGATCAAGGATTGCAACTCAGTCTTATCGGCAGGAGCAACAACCTTATTAATTGCATCAATAGATTTCCTGCTGATTTCAACACCTCTTTGATGTACCATGAAGCCTAAGAATTGACCTGCCGATACACCAAACGCACACTTAGTAGGATTCATCTTTAAACCATGCTTTCTGGTGCACTCCAAGATTTTTCGCAAATCAGCAAGATGACTCTCAAAGCCTCCAGATTTGACCACCGCATCATCTATGTAGATTTCAACCAATGTACCGATGTATTTATGGAAGATAAAATTCATAGCCCTCTGATAGGTAGCACCGGCATTTTTCAAGCCGAAGGTCATGACAATCCATTCAAATAAACCCACATGACCTGGACACCTAAAAGCAGTCTTGGAAATATCTTCTTTAGCCATAAAAATTTGGTTATAATCGGCATTACCATCCATGAAGCTGATGATCCGATGTCCAGCTGCTTATCTCTAATTGAAACAGGCATTGGATAGCCATCCATCGGCGTAGCTTTATTAAGATTCCTGAAATCAACACACACACGAAGTTTTCCATTTTTCTTATAAACAGGAACCACATTAGAAATCCATTCGGCATATCGACATTGCCGAATAAAGCCAGCTTCAATTAACCTTGTGATTTCGGCCTTAATATCAGGTAACACTTTAGGATTACATCGGCGTGTGGGCTGCTGATGAGGCCGAAATCCTGGCTTAATAGGCAACCGATGCTCAACTATTGACCGATCTAGTCCAGGCATCTCTGTATAATCTCAAGCAAAACAGTCTTTATATTCCCTCAAAATATTAATCATTTGCTGTTTACATTGAGAATCTAACTTAGCACTAATAAAAGTTGGCCTCGGCCTATCACCGTTACCAATATCTATTTCTACTACATTATCAGCCGATGTGAACCCATGACCAAGTTTTTCACCATCAGCAAACCGAGCCATTAAAATTCATCTTCAGAACCGACTGCTTGGATCGGTGTGAGCTCATAATTGGCAACCCTGAGAAATTCCGTATCCCATGCTTCTCCCGATATGCACTTTGTCCGTTCATAGGTCTCAGAATTAGCTGATGCGATTATATAAGAAGAATCACCAGGGATAACCTCAACCTTGTCTTCAACCCACTGTACAAGGCACTGATGCATCGTAGAAGGAACATAGCAGTTGGCATGGATCCAATCCCTTCCTAGGAGCAAATTATAGTTACCTTTGCCGCTAACGATGAAGAAGGTGGTTGGCAAAGTCTTGCTGCCGATAGTCAATTCAACACATAATGCCCCTTTAGCCGGAGACACATTGCCTTCAAAATCTTTAAGCATCATATCCGTCTTGGTCAAATCCTGGTCCCCTTTTCCAAGTCTTCGGAACATGACATACGGCATAATATTAATTGCCGCTCCTCCATCTATGAGTATTTTTGACACTGGCTGTCCATCAACCCTGCCTTTAACAAACAAAGCTTTGAGGTGTTGCCTTTCATCATCGGCAGGCTTTCCAAACATAGCCATCATTGGATCCAGAGTTAGTTGAGCTGCTTCATCGGCAAAAACTGCTTGTTCCTTGTCATCTGGCGCCAAGAACTCCATCGGCAACATGAAGACCATGTTAACATCTGCCGATGGACCTCCACCCTTGCGTTTTGGTTGCCATACTTGAGTTGTTACCTTTGGGATGCTTTCTTTTGGGCACTGTAAATCCTCTTGATGCATACGTTGTACCCTTCTTTTTTGAGTTTTCATCAATCCTTCAGGGCACCATTGGGGAAGCTTTGTTTTCCAAACAGGCTGATAATGCTTTGTGTTCTGCTCATGGAGGCCTATGTTTGGATCCCTGCAAAATATCCCTTCATCAGGAACCCTTTCATTAGCCATCTCTTCAAGCTCTGCCTGACCCCTTGGAAAACAATAATTATGCCCGCCAAGCCTGTCATGCAAACTAACTCTGCCCCCCAGCCGATCAAGTGCTGACACCTTTTCTTTGATCGGCTTATTGATGCGTACCCCTCGATTACTAGAGTGATGTTGTCTCTCTGCCCGATCTTTTAAATAGTAACCATTACATTCAAGGCAGGTATCGGCAGTAGGCAATTTAATGCCTTCTTCCCAACAATGAACGAAAAACGGGCAATTCCAGTGATCTTCATGCCGATGTAACTCTTCCTGTTGCTGCCGATATCGATCCTCACGTTGTTGCCGATACTGATCACCATATGGAGCAGGCCTCAGGGGTCTTCTGGAGCTACTACCTTCATTAACAATTCTTTTCCCTTTAGCGCCATCGGCAGGTTCCTTTCCCTTTACATCATCAACAGTTATTTGATTTTTAGGGTCTACCGATGCATTTCTTCTAGCAGCCTCCGATGTTAACACTTTGGTTTTGCCTTTAGCCTCCACCATATTTGCAGGGAACGGATGTTGATCAATTTTCATCAGCTTCTGAGCTTTTAAATTATCAAATTTGATCTTCTCGGATTTGATAGCCGACTGCAACTGTTGCCTAAACACCTTGCAATCATTGGTACTATGCGAGGTAGCATTGTGCCATATGCAGTACCTAATCTTTTTCAACTCTTCTGCCGATGGAATCACATGATTAGGAGAAAGCTTAATTTGACGCTCTTGGAGCAAAAGATCAAATATCCTATCGGCTTTGGTGATATCAAATAGAAACCTTTCTGGCTCTTTCTGACCGAAAGGACATGACATCGGCTTCTTATTCTTTACCCACTCAGCCAAGCCGATAATTGGTTCGTCATCAGAGTCTGAATCTTCTGCTTCTTCTATAAAGGACACCTTTTTATTCCAATTCTTTTTGGGTTCAAAAACCCTAGTGTCCTGATCAGAAATCCTTTGCACTATATGACTCAAACTTTCAAAATCTTGTGACCCATATTTTTCTCTGATGTGTGGCAGTAACCCTTGAAGAGCTAAATCGGCTAACTACCGATCATCAAGTACTAAGCTGTAGCATTTATTCTTTACATCTCTTAGCCTGTGTACGAACCTTTCTACCGATTCATCACCGCGTTGTCTCAATTTTGTCAAATCAGTCAGCTTCTTTTCATGTACTCCAGCAAAGAAGTACTTGTGAAATTGCTTCTCTAGATCGGCCCATGTAATAACAGAATTAGGTGGTAATGAAATAAACCACGCAAAAGCCGATCCAGACAATGATGAGGAAAATAATCGAACCCTCAATTCATCCTTGTTAGCTGCTTCTCCACATTGAATAATGAAGCGGTTGATATGCTCAATTGTTGAAGTATCATCCTGCCCAGAGAATTCAGTAAAATCTGGTACCTTGTACCGATTTGGGAAAGGAATCAGATCATAGGCTAGAGGGTATGGGGTCCGATAAGAGTAAGTATTAAGCTTAGGCTTAATCCCAAATTGCTCTCTCATCACTTCTGCAATTTTGTCAGTCTAGTATGCATCTTGACCTTGCCGAGGCACAGGCTGAACTTCTGCTGGAGGTGCTGGCTGATAGGCTTCGATGTGTCCTTGTGACAAATGAGCCAGAGCAATCGACACATTTGTTATTGTTGGTCCACTAATTTGCTGCACAGGGTTCATTGGCCATGGTGCCAGTGCAGGATTCTAAATATCTGCTTGCATATATTGCTGTTGAACCCCTGCCATCTGATACCCAGGCTGAGCAAAGTGCTGTTGAGCTGGCAATGGACCCGTCCAACTTGGATTAGGCCTCATCGGCACATGACTCGTCGATGGTTAATAGACTGTAGCCACTTGTTGCTCTTGCATCCTTGGATGATAGACAGTATAATTCCCTTGATTTGCAGGAACTCCAGCTGGAGGAACAATTGATGCCACAGGTTGGTTTGCAGTTGAAAACCCTTGTTGCATCGTCAGAGGGTTTGCCGATGGACTTGTGTATGATGCCTGATAAGGCGACATGTGGAGTCCTCCTGATGGCAACTGTGCGGTAGGTAGCGTTGTAGTATAGTGTGTCACCTGAGTCATCGGCCGAACCAGAGTAGCTGACGTCATGGGGGTTTTACCCGCTGTATCATGCGTCTGATTTAATCCAGAGTAAAAAGCAGGTAGATCTGGAGACATCCCATATCCCCACCAATCAGCAGGAACTCGTCGATTTTGAACTGAAGGACCTGACATTGCCGATGCCATTAGATCTGTACTTAATTGAGTATTCTTTGCTGAACTTGACATCGGCGGTGGAGATTCAGCAGTAGGCAGATCTGTATGAGGAGCAGAAACCCATGGAGCCACAACGGCTGTAGTAGCCGATGGAGCTGTAGAAGATGGCATCCCAGGCTGATGATATACTGGGCCAACATAAGCTGGTACTTGTACTTGTCCTTCTTTTAATGATTGAATAACAGCATTATAAACAGTATTGGACAGTACGCTAGAGTGATTAATCAATGCATGATTTAATGCAGAGTCAACCATTGATTGTAATTTACCAGGATTGGAGTCAAAAGTAACCTGCCGAGGCAACGGCGGGTCTTGCTTCTGTACCACTTCTCCGCTCCTATTCTTGCTGTAGGATTTTAGGTAAAGCTGCCTATAATCCTCCATAGCTTTCTCCATGGCTTGCCTCTGTTCTTCCTTGAGATCCGCTTCTGACATAGGAATTACGTTCTCTGGATTGATCTCAGAAGGATTCGACATGATGATTTTAGTATTTGTCCCACCAGGCGTGCCAAAAGATGTGTTGATGCAAAAAGGAGTTGGATCTGCAAACACACCGGGCTAATACCCAAGTTCGATATTAAGGTGTGCCAGTCGATTTGACCTGTTAATCGACAAGGAAAGATAACTTGAACAAGAGCTGAATGAGACGACAGCGATACGCCCGGACGTCAAGGCTCAGATTGCTCGGAAAGCAGAACTTGCAAGCTCGTCAGAGATCAAGTTGATGCAGCCCGCCGATTCTTGAAAGAACTCATTGAAAACGGAGAAAAACTGGTGACGAAGTCGTCAAAAAGTAGATTGCTTGAAAAGTAGATAAAAGTAATAGATTTATTGTATTTGATTGATTGACCTTTTCTACATTGCCTCTCCGTACATATTTATACCCTGGTACTATGAGTCCTAAATAGACACGACAAAGTATTTCCTAAACAAGTCTTATCTCTAAGGAATAAAAAATAATGACTCGTACCAAGGTTGGACTCAAAAGTAAACTATTAAAATATTGGCATAAATATTGCCAGTTTCCTTATCCATTGCTTACGATAAAACCGCTATCGGCACGCTCCTCATCTCTGTAGATTCCATCGGCAAAACCCATCGATAATGATTCAGCTCTGCTTTCCATGTTCTTCAGCTCTGTTTTCCATCGGCAACCATGCCTCTCTCTCCATCGGCAACAGCCTTCTGCTCTCATCGGCAAGATCATATTAACCTTCATCGGCAACCATCTGTTAGCCATACTTCAAAGCAAGTAAGCTTAAAAGCACAATCACTCCCTTGCCGATCGGCACAGTTTTTGGCTTATATTGACACGTGTCAAAAAATGGTGTCAACAGGGGGGTAGATGATGACATGTTGCACCACATCACTCAGGGTTTTGTCAAAAAAAATTTTGTAGTTCAGATTTTTGGGTTGTTACAGTCCTTCCCCCTCATTGGAATATCATCCTCGAGATTTAAGAGGTGTCATACCCTTCGAAGAGGTAAGGATACTGTAGCAGAAGTTGATTCTCATCTTCCCACATTGCTTCACATTCAGTGTGATTACTCCATTGAACCTTGCACATAGGGATAGACTTGCTTCGGGTTTCTTTGGTGTCATAACCCAAGATCTTAATTGGGTGCTCCTTGTACTCAAGAGTATCCTAGATATCAAGCACATCAGTGGTGACTGCTTCCTCTTCTGGTACCCTTAAGCACTTGCGTAACTATGAGACATGAAATACGGGATGTCCTCCTGTTAACTCGGGAGGTAGTTCAAGCTTGTATGCAAGCTTCCCAACTCTCTGACAGATACGATACGGTCCAACATATCTTGGGGCCAACTTTCCTTTTACGTGGAATCTAACGGTCCAACATAGCTCTTCTGTCAGCTTTGGGCGATCCTCAGGTTCTCTCTAACTTGAGCTACTCCTTCTTCGGCTTCCTTGATCTTGGCGGGGCCAAAGACTGCTCTTTTGCCTGGGTGGTCCCACATCAACGGGGTTCTGCATGGTTTGCCATAAAGAGCCTGGAAGGGTGACATCTTGATACTTGCCTGGTAGCTGTTGTTGTAAGAGAACTCAGCAAATGATAGACACTTCTCCCAATCTGTTCCATATTTGAGAACACTGGCACGAAGCATATCTTCAAGAATCTGATTCAACCTCTCTGTTTGACCATCTGTTTGCGGGTGATAAGCAGTACTCTTAGGAGCTCCATGGAGCCTCAAAATCTCCTTGATGTATAAATCTTCCAACTGCTCAGCTCGTATCGAAGTCCTGACTGGTATAAAATGTGCTACCTTCATCAGACAATTGACTATTACCCATATGGAGTCATGACCTTGCTGAGATCTAGGTAATCCCATGATAAAGTCCATGAAAATGCTTCCCCACTTCCATTTAGGAACATTGAGTGGTTTGAGTAATCCAGCGGGTCTTCTGTGTTTGGCCTTGACTCTGTTACAGATGTCACATTTGGCCACATGTCTTGCAATGTCTGACTTCATGCCTTTCCACTAGAAATGCTTCTTCACATCTTGATACATCTTTGCTCCACTGGGATGGATGCAATACTTAGAGTCATGTGCCTCTGACAGAATTTCCTTACGCAAAGCAGGATTGCTAGGCACATAGATTCTGTCCTTGAACCAGATGGTTCCATGCTCATCTTCTCTAAATTCGGGGCTATAGCCTAGCTTCATCAACCCATGTATGTACTCCATTTCTTCACAACTCTTCTGAGTTTCTCGAATTCGCTCGGTGAGATTATACTCGATGCAAAGTTCGTGCAACAACCCATGTTTTTTTTGTCGATTAGAACAGGGCATGGCAATAGGTCTTGTGACTAAGAGCATCAGCGACTACATTCACTTTTCCTGAATGATAGTGAATCTCCATGTCATAGTCCTTGATTAGCTCTAGCCACTATGCTGTCTCATATTTAGGTCTTCTTGAGTGAAGAAATACTTCAAGCTCTTGTGATCGGTGTATATATCACACTTGTTGCCAATAAGATAGTGCCTCCAGATCTCTAGAGCGTGCACAACAGCTGCTAGCTCAAGATCATGAGTGGGGTATCATTGCTCGTGCTCCTTCAGCTATCGGGAAGCATAAGCAATAACTTTCCCATTCTGCATCAGCACACAGCCTAGTCCTTGGTGAGAGGCGTCACAGTAGATGACAAAGTCGCTAGTGATATCAGGTAAGGCTAGGACAGGCGTGGTAGTTAGCTTCTCCTTTAGAGTCCAAAAACTATGTTCACACTCGGGTGTCCACTCGAACTCGTTAATCTTCTTCAAGAGATTTGTCATAGGACGAGCTATCTTTAAGAAGTTCTCAATGAATCAGTGATAGTAACCTGCCAATCCCAAGAAACTCCTGATTTCGGACACATTGCATGGTTGTTCCCTTTTTTTACAGCCTCTATCTTTGCAGGATCTATAGCAACTCCATCTGCTGAGAGTACATGACCAAGAAAAGCAACTTCTTCAAGCCAAAACTCACATTTGTTGAACTTAGCATAGAGCTAGTGTTGGGACAACTTCTCAAGCACTATCCTCAAATGTGCTTCATGTTCTTTGGCAGTAGGTGAATAAATCAGAATGTCATCAATGAAAACCACAACAAACTGATCAAGATCATCCATAAATAACTTGTTCATCATGTTCATGAAATAGGCCGAGGCATTTGTGAGACTAAAAGATACAACGGTGAACTCATACTGCCCATAGCGTGTGACAAAAGCTGTCTTGGGAATCTCTTCTTCTCGAGTCTTCATTTGATGATAACCAGATCTGAGATCAATCTTCGAGAAGTACTTAGCACCACGAAGCTGATCAAGCAAGTCATCGATCCTTGGCAGAGGATACTTGTTCTTGATGGTGACGGCGTTGAGATTGCGGTAATCAACGCACATCCTCATCGAACCATCTTTCTTTTTCACAAACAGAATAGGTGATCCCCAGGGCGAAGCACTAGGCCTAATAAAGCCCTTATCGAAAAGTTCCTTCAACTGCTTCTTGAGCTCTTCTAGCTCATCCACTCACATGCGATACAATCACTTAGAGATGGGACCGGTTCCTAGCACAAGATCAATGATGAACTTGACATCACGATCCGGTGGCATGCCAGGCAACTCTTCTGGATATACGTTCTCATACTCCCTGACAACGAGGACATCGGCGAGAGCCTTCTCCTTTTTTGAGATTCTCCCTGTGACTTGAGTGCATTCAGGGCACATAGAACAGATACTGATTTATCCTTCTGAGGTGCACATCTGACTGCTTGGCCAGAAGGATGAGTTATCTGAACATATCTAGGTGAACAAGAAATCAAACCCTTGTGCTCTGTAAGCCAATCCATGCCTAGGATGACATCCAAACCATTTGAGGGTAGAAGGGTAAGGTTAGCTTGAAAGGTTAGACCCTTGATAGAAAGCTTCACTCCCTTACAGATATGGGTGCTTCTCATCTTGCCAAGAGGAGAACTGGTGACTATAGGCTCCAAACGTGGGGTGATAGGTATCTTACTTTCTCGTGCAAACTTAGATGAGATGTATGAACATGTAGCTCCAGAATCGAATAGAACGGATGCTTTAATGTCATTAACAAGAAACATACCGTACACAACATCTGGGGCAGCTTGAGCTTCTTCTGCGTTCATGTGCGTGAGATGACCATGGCTTATAGATCCATGATACTGAGACTTGGGTGCAGTAGGTGCGGGTGTCTTCTCAGGATAGTCAAACACCTTGTGGCCAGGTTTGCCATAACCAAAGCAAGTGAACGGCACACTGCCTGTGGGGGTTGGTGCGGTGGCCTTCCAGCTGCCTGAGTTTGGCGTAGCAAGAACAGGTGCAGAGTGATCAGTCCTGTGATGTGGCTGCGATGAATGCTCACGGGGGTATCGATCCTTCCCAGCACGATCACGAGAGCAGTGGTCACAAGAGTAACGGTCGTAGAAGCCATGGTCACAGGAGTGCGTGGGTGATCAGCAGAGTAAGCGACACCACTATTACCTGAGCCATAGGTAGAGTCCTTGCCATAATGAGGACGGCTACACGTCTTGTCCCGATGGAACCTCTTACACTCATGGTCACAGTAGAAGCCCTCGAACTTCTTCTCCCTTCTGGACATTTCTCTTGCCTCCTTTGGGTCTTTCTTGATCTGGATGCAGTGATCGATCATGTCACAAAGTGTGTGACTCTTGGTGCCTCCTAGGGCTTCCTTGATCTTGGGGTTCAGACCCTTCCTGTACTGCGTGATCTTCTCCTTCTCAGAAGTCGCGACATGCAGAGGTGCATAGCGCAACAAACTGGTGAAGGTGTTGGTGTACTCACAGATGTCACATCCCTTTTGGGTGAGGTTGCGGAATTCCTCCTCTTTCTGCTCCATGACTCCCTCAGGATCATGGTACTCAATGAACTCATCTGTGAACTCATCCTAGGTGATGTGATCGGGTTCCTCATGAGCTTGGCGGTAGCTGTCCCACCAGGAACGCGCAGCTCTAGTGAGATGGTGAGCAGCGATCTCGACTTGCCCCTCAGGGGTACATGTGGTAAGCTCCAGCTTCTTCTCGATCTCGCGAAGCCAATCATCAGCTTCCAGCGGTTCCTTGTAGGTGCCATCAAAAGTGGGTGGCCTGAGCTTTAGAAAACCCTCAAGTTTCCTCTGGAAGTCATTCAGATTGCCTCCAAAGCGGTGATTGGCTCCGTTGACCAAAGCGGCAAGCAGCTGAGTCTGTTGCGCCATCACTTCCGCCAGGTTCGGTGGTGGTGGCGGTGGTGGAATCGGCTGCGGTGGAGGGTTCGGCTGAGGAGGAGGTCCATTGCCATGGGCATCACCTCCTCCAGCAGCACCTCCAGCTGGCGGGGTCCGCTCACGATTGTTCCCACCTTGGTTGAGGTCGATGGGTGGAACACAACCTCCCCTTTGTCTATAGTGTCTTCCATGCCCAAGCTCGGGCTCGGGTGGAGGTGGACGGTTGCCCAGACGTGCGGAACGACGTGCAGACATCTACGACACGGGTCGACAACTGCTTAGTACTTATTGGTTAAATATAATTAAATGATTTCAATGATTTAAGGAAAAACATTTAATCTATCCAACACTCATACAAAGAAGCAATAAGAGCCATAAAATGCGATAAGACCGATCATTCATTACATGGTTGCATTACAGGCATCATCTCTAGCAGCTACGCTAGATGACGTGCGAGACTCGCACTACAAGAAGGTAACTCATGGAGGGTACATTAGGGTAGGTACATCAGGACTCATGGATACAAGCTAACTCAACTCTAACTCATGATGTGGCCACGCAGGGTCCACACTACTCTGACTCATACATCGGCGTGTTGTATACTCTGGGTGAAAATGGTTGCCAAGAACTGTCAACTCCTCCTATGACATGTGAAGGCGCTTCACATAAGCCTGAGCTTCTCCGAACTCCTTGGTAAGCGGCAGGTTGGTGGGAGCTGGACAATGGTCATGCCTCAAGAGAGTCTGGCCAATCTAGAAAGTTTCCTTGAATGGGTCCTTACGTCTGGCTGACAATGGAAGTCTATCACACAACTCAGCGTACTAGTGGCACCAGCATTCTTCCAAGCTGTCTTGAGTCTCTTGTACCGGTCCACCAAGGTCTCATTCTGAATCATCAGGGCAATCAGATGGCCTTGGTTGCACTGTGCTTTTGTCTCTGCTTTCTTCAGAGCTTTGATGAGCATTGACTTCTCACACTGCACGGTGAAGTTGCTCTTGCCATCTTCTCGTCTTCTCTTCTGTAGTTCTCTGATCTCCTTGTCCTTGTCCATCTCTTCTCCTTCTAGCTGGAGAACTCTTGCATCAAGGTAGTAATTTTGTAGCCCAATGTCCTCAACCTTGTCTCACAGGTCAGTGACCTCGGCTTTGTGAGCCCTCGCCTGACGTGCGAGCTCGTCCTTTAGCTGGGCGATGGTAGCCTCGAGTCCTTCTTTCTCCTTAGCTTCCTGCTTGCAGAACTCCTGGTACTCCATCAGAGTGTTGCGGTCAAGGTGTCTCTTCTTCTCTAGGTGCTCTATGTAGCAGTTCTGCTCGAAGAGGTGAGCGGCGGAGGCACGGTTGCAAAGACTGGACTCAGCTAGGATGATCGGTCTAATCAGGTCATCCTGCTGCTCTGGTGTGAGGAGAGAGTTCAGGGCCTGAGGAAGAAGACGAAACTCTATGTTGTGAAGGTGCTCGTAAGCAATCTTCATCAACTCACGCAGCGCCTTAAGCGACACAGTCTGGATTCCTTCTTCGATTGAGTCCTCGACTGTCATCTCTAGGAGAGCTGGTACTGAGGGCAGAGTCTGACTGGCAGGGATCTCTAGGTGAGTGACCACATAACCCTTGATTCCTCCTTCTGAGTCAGGTGCTCCAATGCAGGTGTACTTGATCTCCTCGACAGGCACTCTGAGTACTCCTAGAACACGACGCAGGGTGTACGGAAAGCCTGAGAACTCCTGTCCCTCGTAGGTGAACTCAGCCTTGGGCATGCTGCTCAATGGTCCAAGCGGGGGTCCAAAGCTTTTCATCTGCACATTTCAAAGGAAATGGGGTCAGCAAGTCAGTAACAATAGAGAAGCCTTGCATAAGAAGAAATGCAGGGTCGGTATATAATCGAAACAAAAACTGGTTTGTCTTGTACTAACATCCATTTCTAGGGTTTCGTCCTAAGGTCAAGTATGGCTCTGATACCAACTGAAATAACCTTGATTTCCACAAAGGGAAATCCACAGTGTCAGAGTGTAATATGACCATTTAAATCACATTACCCGATAACAGTTGAATCCATAATCCATACATCGAACAAAAGAGAGCAAATAGAGAGAGTTACAATAACTTATTACATCGCCACTGGGCGAAATCAGAGTTTATGTAGCATAACAGTAAAAGCTTGAGGTGTGGAAGCTTTCATCTTCTCTCCAACTTGAGCATAGACACGAAACCCTCAATCGCTGTACTCCCCAGATGAGTACTCACTCCTTGAACCTGAAACCAAATTTTTAGTACGATTTGTACTGGCCACACTCCCATCCTATGCATTTCTTTGTGGGAGTGGATGCAAGAAGGATCTTTCAATGGAACCTATAAGGCTGGGGTCTTTCCTAAGCATTATTCAAATATTAAAAATAATAAAACATTCAGTGTTAAACACATTCCCATTCCCATCGTCCATCTCCAACCATATCTGTAGCATCGTCTCATCTCCTCCAACACCATCTCAGACTCAAGTCGACAGGCTAACTCCCTCTTGGCTTGCCTCAGCGGCCCGCATCCCTCAACCTGGCTCACGGCCAAAAATTACACTCAGGAGGGAGCTAGAACACTCCACTCACTAGTCCGGTGCATGCGAAACATAGGAAAGGTCCATAGCCGAAGATTCGGCATATGTATCAATCGATCGACCATACACTCTGTAGAGGTTTCACTAATCCACCAGATAACCATCATCGATGCACGCGCGCACCTAGGCAGATTTCGAACGCCTACTGCCATAGGCGATGCCACTCTACCATCCAGCACTGGATCGCTGGAACTGTGAAGAGAGCATGTATCCGCTCCCGTAGAGGATGCCATGCCATGTACCCACTCCTGAAGGGGTGCCATGATCGTCTCGGTAGGGTGTTAGCTCCATCCCATGCATATACCTTCCTATCACTTCTCGCCTAGCAGTAGTGGCATCGACCTATCCAGTGGTTCGGCTGTCTCCCCCCATGGAGAGCGAGTGGAAAGCAAGAGATTCCTAGGTTCGGATACTAGCGCAACAGTTCCTAGATTTGACCAAACCGGGATATCTTCATCAGGGTTTATCTTTAACGTGCTACCACGGCACCTTCATCTCGGGCTCCACCTCTCAGGGGATCGCACCCAAGGACCACCATCACATCTCAGTTAGCCCACCACAGGCTCCTCTCACGGGAATGTCCAGAACCATTCCCTGGCAAGACTTGCTCCAAAAGCTCATCGTAGATCCCGGCTCGATCAACTCAACCCTCACCCTACTCCGTGCTATAAACTCCACCCAAAACCCGGATACCACATCATTAGCTCACATGCCCATCTGAATCATCCACTCACACATCCAGCCTGGCACCCTCCAGGCCTTTCCTGGGTTCATCACGTCGCATCAAAAAATATAAGCGAGTGAAGTATAGAAATTTAAATATAGCAGATAAGCAAGTGGCTTTCATAACAGCAGGTAAGCAGGTGAAAGTTTACAACAAGGTAGGGCTCATCAAGTAAAGATCTATCATGCAGTCCTAGCGCAGGCATAGCATTATAGCAACATGAATTTAAAGCACTAGCCATACTATAATTGCCATGCGTAATGGGATCTACGAGGTTGGGTGGTGTGTGGCACCTTCACTGATGTAGCTATCGGACTTCTCCTGGTAGTCACTGTCGTCAGCCTTGTCCTCGCTCGAGCCTGTAACAAGATTTAACGGTCGTGGAAGTGACCCCTATAGATTAGCACAAAGAACGAATGTGAAATAGAAGATCCAAATGCACTCAAACACAGCCTAGATAGATAGGGCTCAATTTATAAAAAATTTGGATATGTGGATCGCATTTTTCGGAGCTCGTATGAATTAGTTATGAATTTTCAAAGATTTAATCATATTCTAAAAAAGAAAAAGGGCTCGAGGGTATGGTCGCGAGGGTACGGTCTCGAGGGTATGGTCTCGAGGGTATGGTCTTGAGGGTACGGTCTCGAGGGTACGGTCTCGAGGGTAAGGTCTCGAGGGGTATGGTCTCGAGGGTATGGTCTTGAGGGTATGGTCTCGAGGGGTATGGTCTCGGGGGTAGGCTTGAGGACGAAAAATAGATTACAGAGTAGACGGATTCAAGGGTAGGCTCGAAGACAGAAAACTGCTCTGCTTCCACAGCGATGCTCGGCCAATGACAGCGGGGTTAATTATCTGGCGAGGGGCAGCTCCAGGACTTCGCTAACCCGTGCATCGTCTTCGGGTTGTCAAGGCAGACATGAAGGTGGTCATCAAGTCAGGAGCTTGGTTCTGGCGACGTGCTTTACGGCGGACAACGGCTCGAGAGCATGGTCTGTCTCAAAAAGGGCCAGTGTGTAGAGAGGTCGAACTCAAGGGTCGTGTGTCGAAGGGTCAAACTCGAGGGTCGGTGTGTCGAAGGCTCAAACTCGAGGGTCGGTGTCTCGAAGGGTCAAACTCGAGGGTCGGTTCGAGCGCGTGATCCGTCTCGGACGAGATTGGCTCAAGCGTGGGGTTCCTCCTCGGTGATCGGCGGTGGGGAAACTCTCGATTCCTGGTGCCACAATGGATCTCCGGTGCCATTAACTCGGCCATCGGTTTCGGGACTTCACGACGGTCACGTTGATGGGCTTCAGGGGCGGCAGCTTTGCTTCCGGTGATGAGCTCTACGGCGGACGGTGGCTTGGTGGCGACGGTGCTCGATGTACACTTCACACTGAGTCACTCCAGCTCCAATTGGTGGCGTAGATGGGCGATTGGAGTCACACAGCACCTGCCCGAGGTGCCGGCGGTGACCAAAACACAAGGTGGAGTCCGCACGGGCAGCAACTCCCGTGACGGAGCTCGACAGGTCCTCGGTGCATGGCAACGGCACTCCGAGAGGGTCCACGGTCTCCATCTCCTTGCCCAATCAATGCAGCACATCACGGTGGAGCTTCCCGGCTTCTTCTTGCTCCTCGGGGTGGTCGGAGGTGGCAGGAAACGACGATGAACGGCGGCGCTCTGGAGCGGCAACGCACTGACACGTCGACGGCAAGGTGGTTCGGGTCGGTGCTCTGGCGAGGCAAGCACGGAGCTAGGGTACGCACGGAGTCCGTCTCATCAAGGCGGCATGGATCTGGGGTCAATGGAGGATAGAGCTCAACGGAGAGGCGGCTGGGTTCGCCGTGGCGACGCTCGGTGTGTGGCTCCGGTCTGGCATCCTCCTGATGCCGTGGTCCAAGGGGCTTGGCTAGCCTTGTGCATGTGTGCAAGTGTGTCCAGCGAGGTCGGTAGCGACATAGGCCTACGTGCTCACGGCAGAGCGCCATGGCTAGCAACACGGCGGAGGTCGAGAAGATGGCATGGCGAAAGTGCTCACCAACGCGGTCGGGGATGAAGGCGCGGTACAAGTCCAAGCGGCTCCGGCTCGCGGTACTGCTCCTCCTTCCTGTTCCCAACACAGCAACAGCGGCTCCGGGTTAGCGGCAACGGTCTTCTTCTCCAACTCTGGTGGCGGCTTCTTCTCCTTCCCCGACTCCTTTCTTCCCCCTTCCTCCACCTCTTCTCCAATTGAGGCTGGCAAAAAGGAATTGGGCTCCACCAGAGCGGTGGCAGCGGCTTGGGAACCCTAGGGTGCCGAGGGTGCTTGCTTTATAGGGCAGACACGGAGGTAGGTGGCCGGCAATGGCACGGCAGAGGAAACACTCAGGCAGTCGGGGCAATCCCGTCCAAAGGAAGCTTCCAGGAGGCTTCCTCGGCTCCTGTGGGCTCCAGCGGGTAGAGGCATAGGGCAAGGCGCCTTCGTGGCGAAGGAAAGGAGAGGGGACAGGCAGGGGACAGCCGGGCATGGCGGCTGCAAGCGCGCACGGGACAGGGAGATGCTCGCGGCCATGGGTGCGTTGTGGCATTAGCCTGTCGGCCGAGGTGGCAGGCGGGTCGGATGTCGATGCGGGGCGACACGGGATCGGGCGGCCAGGGACGTGGGCGATCCGGTGATTGCGCGGGAAAGAAAAGCAGTGTTGCCAGGTGACCTCAGTGGCGCGATGACATGTGGGTCCCACTGCGAGGCCCCATCGTCAACAACTGCGGTGCACCGGTGCGGCGCGTGGACGCGCGCGGCTCTTGCTGGGCCGTCGGCCTGGTTGGGCTGCGCAGCTCGCGGTCACGCGGGCGGACGTGTGGGCGTGCGCGGACGGGCCGCCTTGCTGGGCCAGCTGCGCAGCGCGCGGTCGCGCGGTGTGCGCGGGCGAGCGCGTGCAGGCCGGGCCGGCTGGGCTGCTTGGGCCGATTTCTTCTTTTCTTTTTCTTTTTTCTTTTCCTTTTCCTTTTTCATTTTCAAATACATTTTTATATATACTTATATATACATATATATGTGGTGTGCTAAATTTGTGCAATAAAATAGTGAGCATACATGGCCTAAATAATGCTAGGGTATTATTCCCTTAATATTTATTTGTCAAAATAAATATTATGTTGCCATTTTTAATAATCATCACATAAACCAAATAAGAATCCAACTCACTCTTTTAATGCAACATGATGATTGAACTATTGAAACATTAAAACAAAACTATTGCAACATTGACTTTTAACATATGAAACATAAAGCATTGTTATGAGATGTTAATTAATTTGTAAACACTTGAATGCTATACATGACATGCTAGGGTTGATGCGTATATAAGGGGGGTAGATGATGACATGTTGCACCACATCACTCAGGGTTTTGTCAAAAAAAAATTTTTGTAGTTCGGATTTTTGGGTTGTTACACTAGGGCTCAACAGAGTAAGAAGCAAATTTTATCTTCATTAAATGATGAAAGATGAGATAGAGAACTAGCAACCTAAAACCTGTCAACTAAAACCCTCATAGGATATCTTTGGGTAAAGTGGCTAGTAAGTCCTATGGTTTGCCGATTTAAACCACATGCAATGTATTTATAGACATGAATAGGCACAATATGTTCAAAAGAATGCCTACACTTGCCTTGGTTGATGTCCTGCTGCACGTAGTGCTCCAGGTTCTGCTAGTCCTCGTTCACCCACGTCTCATTCTCTATACGCCACAATCATCACACATGCACAATACATGCAAGCAAACATACTTTAATTAGGGCAGTACACCAAAACATCTCAACAGTAGCAAACAATAGCATAGGACTATTCTACTCATCGAGAAGATTCCAAAAAGTATAAGTTTGCTAAAATAAGAGTTAAAACATGAAAGTTATGGCCTATACAAGACTAGGGGCTAATCTATAGAAAACAGGACTAAAACCTAAATACTTTTGAACTGCATAGGACTAAATAGTAAATAAAGAAAACCATAGGTCTTTTCTGCAAAAGTGCCAAGACTGTTGGCGGTCTGACCGCGTTGATGCGGTCAGCGTACACATGGCGCTGGCGTGGCGCCTGCGTGGCACACACGTGGCTACCACGTAAGCCATCCGGGAGACCGGGTTGACCCTCGGTTGACCGGGGGGTCATCCTTGGATCTAGGTCATTGGATCCCGATCCAACGGCTAGGATTGGGCCGGCAGGTTGGGTCGGCCGGAGCTATGCTACCGATGGTGGCGGCTCGCCGGAGGATCACCAGAGCTCATCGGAACTGCGTCTGGGGCACGGCTAATGGCACGGAGGGTACGGGAGAGACGAGCTTGGCTTCATGGGCTCGGCTGCGGGGTCAGTGGCGGCGGGTGATTTTCGAAGGTGGCCGTTCACACGGCGGCGCCATTGCCGGCTAGGGTAGCTTTGCCGGGAGGCGATGCGGGGCACGGGGAGACACGCCAAGGGCACCGGCGGGTGGCTCACCTCACTGTGCTGCTCATGGCGGGGCTCTTACTGCTGGAGACGGGCTGGTGGTGGAGATCGACGGTGGCGGCGTGACTCGGCAGAAGACGGCGGCGGCTAGGGTTCCACAGAGATGAAACCGGTTGACGGCGACGAGGGTTGCGGAGCGGAAAGTGGCGCAGAGGGGTGGTGGACGCCCTTTATAGTGGCGGCTGGGGATCCTTGGGCCGCGTGCTCGCACAATGCATGGGCGAGTTTGGGTCTGCCCCGGTTTGCGTCTCCGCAAGGGAGACGACACTATGCGGGTGGGCCTCACTTAGGTGGGCCCCACCTATCAGCGACTGGGTGTGGTGACGCGGTGCTGGCGCCAGCGGCTGGCGCAGGGCTGACGTCGGCGGTGCGGCGCGACGCGGGCGACCCGTGGTGGCCTATTGGGCCGCTCGGCCCATCAAGGGGCACGGCGCGAGCGCGTTGGCGGCTAGGCTGCAGCTGGGCTACGGCCTAGCGGCCTGCTGGGCTACGCCCGACGGTTGGCTGTGCTGCTGGCTGGCCATGCTACTGCTAGTCTCGGCCATGGCAGGCCAAGGTTGGCCATGGCCAGCTATGGCTGCCCACACATGGCCAGGCGAGCCTGGGGTTGGCCAGGGCCCACTAGGGACTGGCCTAGGCTAGTTACACTAGGTTTTGTTAGTCTAGGATTAGAGGGGACAAGTTAGAGCATGTTAGTAGCTAGAAAGCAAAACAAGAATTAAAGAACAAACTCAAACAAGTCAACCATGAAACTGTGCAGCAGCATGAATGCAACAATGCATGGTTTCTAACGTGCTACATATTTTAAAAGTAATTCATAAAACATTTATAATTGTCCTATGAATGTAAAGCATATATGCAGATATAAACTCAAATTCATTTAAGATTTAAAGTTTTAAAAATCAGGGTGTTATACCTTGGCTTCTCATGAGCACCTAGCCCAAGGCAATAAACCCTCAGCACGATGCGACGTCAGCTGGAGGAGGAGTGGCGCGAGCAATTCCCCATTTTCTACTCGGTAATCCCGACTCTGACTCCGACCACTATGACCCCACCCATGAGTGTTTTCACATCGAGGGCGGAGTAGCGTCGAGCGACGACCCCATCAACCCGACGGCCACGGTAGCAGCCACAGCCATAGCTGGAAGGGCCCTTGTTATGGCGGACCTAGAGGAGTAGCCTCCAGCTGTGCCCCAAGACGAACGCCCACATCTGGAAGACTAAGACGCTCAGCTCGCGTAGGTCCGAGAGATGCGAGCCAAGCTCGACAAGGATCGGGAGAGCCTGCATCAGCTCGAGCGGACCCTCGAGCAGGAGCGCTGACCCCCGCCTGGCGAAAGGGCCCAAGCTAGAGCCCGAGAGGTCAACTAATAGATCATTAAAGATGGGGGACCCGAGCACCCCATCATCAACCATTTCCCCTGAGCCAGTCAGAACATCATCACGGCCACCATGCTTCTTCGTAACATGCCCGCGCCATCGAACCATCAAGCTTGGCGGATACAGGACGAGGTCGAGGGACTCCTCAAGGTCGCAGCCACACAGTAGGCCGAGAGCTCAGCCTCAAGATGTTGAGGGATGGCCTTGGAGCAACCTGTCAAGCCCCTCATGATGAGAGGGAGGTCTCGGTTCACCAGAAAGCGGCCCCCGAGCAAAGAAGGCGATCCCCATCCGAGATCGCATCGTCGACAACCGCGAAGCCCAAGACGCGTGCAATGACATCATCAAGAACCAATGGCGCAAGAGCAGGCACACTAAAGATCGAGGCTATAGTGCCCATTGAAGGGGATGCTACGACAGCAACAAGGACCATCGGGCCCCCGAGCTGCCGGGCCCTCAAGTCTTTAGCAGGGCGATTCGCAACACACCGCTACTGAACCCCTTTCGACCCCCATGAGTGTCATCAAGTATAACGGGGAAACCAAGCCTAAGCTCTGGCTGGCCGATTTTTGGCTAGCTTGCCAGTTGGGTGGGGCATGCGATGACCACGCCATCATCTGCCAACTCCCCTTCTTCCTCTCCGACACAGCTCGAAGGTCGCTCGAGGAACTCCCTCCAGATCAGATCTGCAACTAGGCTGACCTAGTCTGGGTCTTCGAGGGAACTTCAAGGGGACCTACATTCACTCTGGCAACTCTTGGGACCTCCACAACTGCAAGGAGCAGTCTGAGGAGTCCCTATGTGACTTCGCCCGACGCTTCTCCAAGCAAAGCATTAAGCTCGCGCACATCCCCAACCACGATGTCATCCTGGCATTTGTCTCAGGTACCACCTACAAGGAGTTGGTACGGGAGCTAGGGCGTAATCGTCTCAAGACTGTCGATGAGCTGATGGACGTAGTTGGCAACTATGCAGCCTGTGAGGAGCTAGTCGAAGCCTTCTTTGGCAACGAGAAGGACAAAGGGAAGGGGCAGACGGCCGACACCGAGGGCATGGGCAAGGGAACCAAGAAGGGCAATAAGAAGAAGAAGAAGAACCAACAGGGCAAGCGTGAGGCTACAGACGATGATCTTGTCATCGCGGTCGAGCGCAAGAAGCCTCGAGGTCCCCTCGAGGGGGCCATCTTTGACAAGATGCTGAAGGAGCCTTGGCCTTACCACAAGGGAGGGGCTAATCATAACCTCAAGGACTGCCACATGCTCAGGAACTACTACAAGAATCTGGGCATTGAGAAGGATGACTAGAAGAAGGACAAGGGTGGTGACAAGGGTGGTGACAAGGAGGATGACAAGTTCCCCGAGGTCTTCGACTGCTACATGATCCATGGTGGCCCCTCGACCTAGCTCACGCCTCAACAACCAAGAGAGAGCATCGAGAGGTGTCCGAGTAGCTACACCCAAGTACCTCGACTAGTCTGATGCTCCCATCATGTTTGACTGTGATGACCATCTAGATTGCGTCATCAACCCAAGAGTCTACCCGCTCGTCATCGACCCGATCATCATCAACACCCACCTCTCCAAAGTCCTCATGGACGGTGGCAGTAGCCTCAACATCATTTACCTCGAGACCCTCGACCTCCTAGGTCAAGAGATCGTAGCTATGGCCCAGCGCTGGGGGTTTTCATGGAGTTGTGCCAGGGAAGAAGGCCCTGCCCGTTGGTCACATCGGCCTCCCCGTCTACTTCAGCACCCCTAAGAACTTCAGAAAGGAGATCCTCACCTTTGAGTTGGTTGGGTTCCATGGCATGTACCACGCCATCATTGGTCAACTAGGATACGCACAGTTCATGGCAATCCCCAACTACACGTACCTCAAGCTCAAGATGCCGGGACCCAAGGCATCATCACCATTGGCTCCTCCTATGAGCACGCATACAACTGTGATGTCGAGTGCATCAAGAATGGAAAGGCCATTGAGAAGACCACTAGGTTGGCCTTGACCCTCAAGGGCCTCGCCGCTGAGGCCCCCAAGCCCAAGCGCCATGCAGGTCACTTCGAGCCTGTAGAAGACACCAAGAAGATCCCTCTAGACCCGAGCGGCTCTAGTGAGAAGGCGCTGACGATCAGTGCCACCCTTGACAGCAAATAGGAAGCAGTGCTCATCAACTTTCTCCTCGTGAACGCTGACATGTTTGCATGGAGTTCGTCGGACATGCCGGGCATATCGAGGGAAGTCGTCGAGCACTCTTAGAGATCTGGGCCGGGTCCAGACCAGTGAAGCAATGCCAAGAGAAGTGCAGGATCATTGGTGAAGAGGTGCACAAGCTTCTGGCTGCTGGTTTCATCAAGGAGGTTCATCATCCTGAGTGGTTAGCCAATCCTATACCGGTTAAGAAAAAGAATGAAAAAATAAGGATGTGTGTTGATTATACTAGTTTAAATAAAGCATGCCCTAAAGTTCCATTTCCTTTACCACGTATTGATCAAATTGTTGGTTCAACTGTGGGATGTGAAACTCTCTCTTTTCTTGATGCTTATTCCAGTTACCATCAAATCAAGATGAAGGAGGCTGACTAGCTCATGACCTCCTTTATCACCCCTTTTGGCATGTACTTCTATGTTACCATGCCCTTCGGCCTTCGAAACACCGGGGCAACATACCAGCAATGCATGCTTCATGTTTTCAGTGAGCACATAGGGAACACAGTCAAGGCCTACATTGACAACATCATAGTCAAGTCAAAAAAGGTCGACAACCTCATCGAGGACCTCAAGATCATGTTCAAGTTCCTTCAAGCCCAAAACATCAAGCTCAACCCTGAGAAATGTGTCTTTGGTGTGCCTCGAGGCATGCTCTTAGGATACATCGTCTCTCGGTGCGGTATTGAGGCCAACCTCGAGAAGGTCGTGGTGATCACCAAGATGGGGCTGATTCGAGACTTGAAGGTCATACAGAAACTCATGGGCTACCTCGCGGCCCTCAGTCACTTCATCTCACGCCTGGGAGAAAAGGCCCTACCGCTGTACTGACTCCTTAAGAAATTCGAGCACTTCACATTGACCGTCAAGGCCGAGGAGGCCCTTGGTAAGCTCAAAAATATGCTGACCTTCCCCCGATTCTCATACCGCCTCGACCTGCCATGCCATCTGAAAAAGCCGAGCCACTTTCTATGTCGCCGCAACCACCCAGGTGGTCAGTGCAGCCATAGTGGTCGAGAGGCAGGAGGAAGGGCATGCACTGCCTGTCCAACGACCGGTTTACTTCATCAGCGAGGTGCTCTTGGAAACAAAGGTCCACTACCCGCAAATCCAAAAGATGCTCTATGCCATCATGCTCACCATCACAAGCTCTAGCACTATTTCCTCAGCCACCCAGTCACTGTGGTTTCACCTTTTCCCCTTGGGGAGATTATCCAAAACCGGGAGGCCGCGGGAAGAATTATTAAGTGGTCAGTCGAGCTTATGGGTGAGACTATCACCTATGCGCCATGCAAAGCAATCAAGTCTTAGGTGCTGGCGGACTTCATCACCGAGTGGACTGACACCCAGCTTCCATCAGCACAGATTCAAGTTGAGCTGTGGACAATGTACTTCGATGGGTCGCTCATGAAGACAGGAGCAAGCATGGACATGCTCTTCATCTCACCCCTCGGAGTCCACATGTGCTATGTCATTCACATCCACTTCACCACCTCCAACAATGTCGCGGAGTATGAGGCCCTCATCAACGGTCTACAAATCACCCTTAAGCTCGGGGTTCAATGCCTTGACATTCGAGGCGACTCGCAACTCATCATCGACCAAGTAATAAAGGCCTCGAGCTACTACGACCCTAAGATGGAGGCCTACTGCAATGAGGTATGCAAGCTAGAGGATAAGTTCCATGAACTTGAGCTCAACCATGTCACTCGATGCTACAACGAAGCCGCGGATGAGCTCACCAAAATTGCGTCTACTCGAGGCACCGTCCAGCTAGACGTCTTCTCAAGGGACCTCCTCAAGCCCTCTGTCGACTTGGGCTTGGGGGCCGGCACTGCACCATCAACACTGGATCCCCTAGCCTCGACCAAGGCCCCCTCGACTGGGGCTAAGGTCATGGAGATCGAGGGGTCACCCCCACCGTCGAGCCCACCACCAGACTGGCATGTTCCCTTCCTTGACTTCCATATTCGAGGGGAGCTCCTAGAAGACTGAACCAAGGCTCGATGGATAGATCGATGGGCCAAGACCTACATCATCTATGGCAATGACAAGGAACTCTACCGACGAAGCTTGACTGGGATCCTCCAGCGTTGTATCAGCATCGAGGAAGTCAGGAGGCTCCTCGAGGACATTCAATCGGGGCTTCTGACCATCACGCCATGCCAAGGACCCTCGTCAGCAATGCCTTCTAGCAATATTTCTACTGGCCGACCGATGTCTCTAATGCCATCAACCTCATTCGCTCATGCGAACGGTGCTAATTCTACACCAAGCAAAAACACCTCCTGGCTCACGCCCTGCAGATGATCCCCATCACATGGCCTTTTGCTGTTTGAGGGCTCGATCTTGTGGGACCTCTCAAGAACACAACTGGGGGCTACACACATCTACTGTAGCGATTGACAAATTCACCAAGTGGATCGAGGCCCAGCCCATCAGCAAAATCCGCTCCGAGCAGGCGGTAGCATTCTTTACTAAAATCATCCACCGCTTTGGGGTCCTGAACGTCATCATCACCGACAATGGCACGCAGTTCACTGGCAAGAAGTTCTTGAACTTCTAAGACCATAATCACATTCGCATGAATTGGTCCGCACACTCATCCTTGAACCAACGTCCAGGTCAAACACGCCAATGGCATGATCCTTCAGGGCCTCAAACCAAGGATCTACAACCGGTTGAAGAAGTATGGCATGAAGTGGGCTGCCGAGCTGCCTTCGGTCCTATGGAGCCTAAGGACAACACCTAGTTGAGCCACAGGATTTACCCCATTCTTCCTGTTCTACGGGTCCGAGGCAGTCCTCCCCACCAATCTTGAGTACGGGTCCCCTCGACTAAAGGCCTACAACGAGCAAACGAACCAGGAGGCCCTCACAAATGCTGTCGACTAGCTCAATGAAGCTTGAGACATGACCCTCCTCTACTTTGTGAGGTACCAGCAAAAGCTTTGATGCTACCACAACAAGCATGAGTGCAAGAGGGATTTCCAAGTTGGTGATCTTATCCTCCATCGACAAAAAAGCAACAAGGGGCGCCACAAGTTGACTTCACCGTGGGAAGGCCCATATATCATAGCTGAGGTGTTGAAACCTAGGACATACAAGCTAGTGAACAATAAAGGAAAAACCTTCACCAACACTTAGAACATCAAACACTGACATCACTTTTACCCCTAGGGCCTCGAGGCCTTGTACATTTCCCATATTATGTACACTTGTCGCATCATGAATGAATGAAATGCTCTCGATTCC
>CM041631.1:67674501-67713876 GCA_023333625.1 Bothriochloa decipiens
TCGACGCGCCGTGTCGAGATGAGCCCGTAGGAGCAAACCGTGTCGCCGGAAACCTCACCGTCGGCGAGTAATCGCCGATCAACCGCCACGCCGCCGTCGGTCAGCGCGGGGGTACTGTGCCAATTTTCTTTTTCTATTTTCAGAAAATGATTTAAATGCTATTTTCTTGGAAAATTCATAGTAATTCATATATAGCTCCAAAAATTCTAAAAAATTTTGTGAGTGTTCCTTATGATGTCACCTATCTAGGAAAAATATGAAATGTCAAAGTTGAGTACTTTTGTATATGTTAAAATTATCCCTTTTAATTGAACAATGGACATTCAATGATTTTTAATAAATAAAATAATTGGCTTTTAATTCTAAAATTTGTTTTGCCATCTAGTTAAGCTAAGAGCTTTCTAAAATAAAATTTTGGGCTTAATTTGATAACTTTAATTTTTATGCCTTTATTTAATGCTTTTAAATAATTAATTAACCCCTTTAGTTAAACTTAATCATTATAGGATTTGATTGACTTTGGGATTGATTGATGACCTTGGGTCATTAACCCTAATGACCTTTGGCATTTTAATTAATTGTTTGCGCTTATCTTAATCATGTCATTAGGGCTTAGTTAACGTTATTTTATATGTTTAATTAATTCCTAAAATGAAGTAGTTAACCCTAATGAGTTTTATAAACGAAGTTTTGTTAGCTTGCAACTTTATCGTGAAGAAAAGTTGTACTCGATCCCTTAATCTGATCCTATACTCATCGAGCATCATGTTTACTATTCCATCATGAAACATATTAATTATCGAATAATTTTCGTTAACGGAGAGTTAACGTTGTTGCCCAGATCCGAAGGACAAGTAGATTCAAGAATTGGGAGTTGATCTAGATTTCGAGACCGTCTACCCCGAACATCAAGGCAAGCCCCGGATGCATTCAAACCCTATTCTATTTATAAAAGTTTTACCGCTTCAGCTATGATATGTGCATTAAGTAATAGGAGTTGAGTGAAAACCCACCAATTGCATTACCTGTCTTATTTCCTTATTCCTTGCTACCTGCTCTGGAAAATAAGTAGTAATGCTTAGCCCTGCTTATTTATTTAACTGTTCAAAGTTAAAAGAATGAAAAAGATGAGATTGGTTTTCCTATTGGAATCTTGATATTAGTAATAAATCGAGTCCGGACGGTGAACTTGCATTGGGAATGGAGTCCCTCTGTAGTGTTCTCGTCTATTGATGCCCTAGGTCCCGTTCGATGGTGATCTGTCGATAATCGAGAAATTAGAAATCCACATGCATGAAGTGGTATACGGATGGTTGGAGCCGTGTATATCATGGAGTGACCTAGCGTGGGGCCAGAGATCCCATTTGTGTCATAGTGTGTTTTACTGTGGGGTTTAAGTTCCCATGTATCTCGGTACGCTGGGCCGCAGAGCTCACGGGTGCCATGTGGTGATATACGGCTGCGGTTGTTATCCCAGTATATCGGTTACCTGGGGTGCATCGGAGTTAAAGTCTCTGGTATTCCAGTGACCTAGGTCCCAGCTGGGTATGAAAATGGATTCGAATCGCCGTAGCTTCTCGGAGAAGAAGACTAGATCACTGTTCATCATCATAGTAACAACTTGAACAAAGATTAAGGCTCGATAATGAAGTTGGTTGATAATGGGAACTAGCCCAAGCAACCTTTTCTTTGATAAGCTTTTCTACAAAATTTCTTATCTCCTACAGACCTTACCTTGTCCCTCTAGCCTGCATTTATTGAGTCTCCACCCTTCTCTTTCGTCGGGTCAGTCTTGTTGAGTACTTTTGTACTCAGGGTTTGTTAAACCCTTGTTGCAGGTGAGCCTCATGGGCAGGAGTGTTTTGCATCCTGCTGCATGACAGTCGTCGAGGAAAGCGACGATGAGTAAAGTGTTTAGCTCGTGGGCAGAGCTTACTATTTGGTTTTGTAATAAGGTTATCTACTTCTACTCCATTACTATTATGGTTTGTATAATCTAAACCTATTGTTGTAAATATTTAAAACTTAGAGGTTTGTAAACTTATGTTATTGTAAGTCTTCCGCTGTTTTACTCCGTGTACCTTATTTTTATCAAACTGTTGTAATACTGCAATGTCTCTCTACAATGATTGATCCTGCTCGGAGAATCGTGGATGATTCGGGATTTACCCGTCAGACTTTTTAAGTCGTATGGAACACAGTCATGGTTATTTGGAGTCTGTTTAGACAATAATCATGCGTGTGGGCCATATGATTTAGGAGGTTCTGCCACAGCTGGTATCGGAGCTGGATCATCGTTAAGAAGAGTTGTTGTGGTATTCTTTTGTGAAAACTTCAAAAGTTTTGAGTCAAATAATTTTAACTTGACTATTTTGGGTTCAAATTGCTTATTCCTTATCTATGATTCTTTCTAGCGACCCTTATTCTTATTTTACAAAGTGTGGTGATGGAATAGCATATTATATTGCCCTATGTTATAAAAGTTATTTATAGGTAAGGGTGGCTTTCTTTTACGTTTAGACCGTAAGTTCGTTCATGCATCATGCTTAATTAATTTTCTTAATTACTTTACCCTTTAAAGTGGTTTGGGTTAAGTAGTGTCAATCCTTTTCATGCTAACCTTTAGACTTCTCCCTATCTATCCTATCTTGCTTCAGGATGGCCATTACCAAGCAAACCCCTCGCAAGAGCACTGCACCAAAGGGAGTACCTCGACATCAGTTAGCTCCTAAATATGAGATCGGTGAAAGCAGTAGCAATTCGCATCCGGATCCGCAGGCTGAGATAGCAAGGCTTAGGTCCGAGCTGGAAAGGGCTAAAACCGATAGGATTGAAGAGGCCACCGAAATTACTCAATTGAGACGATCCCGGAAGCATATGAAGCACCAAAGAAATGATGCTTGGACAAGAGAAGATGCAGCAAATATTCGTATCCAAGAACTCGAGGATTATGTGGAAGATTTGGAGGAATATGCGGAGGAAGCTGATGATGAATGTGTGAGGTTGAATAACTTATTGGATCCTGAATATCAAAGACAGGCAGTCCAGGATGGCCTTGGTCTTGTAATGGGTGAGGATGAGGAAGAGGAAGATCCTGAAGAATTGGAATCTGTCAATGAGGACGTCATTAATGAAGACGAGGAAAACCAAATGGATATAGAGAATGAAGGTGAAGAAGAAGATGTTATGGAAGAAGAAGATCCAGAAATAGTAGAGGAAGAGCCTGAAGAGGTGAAAGATTTTGAAGAGGAAGAGGATCCTGAGGAGGATGAATAAGGAGTGTTGGAAAGTAAGATGTGTAATATATCTTTTCTTTGCTTTCTAAAGCCTAATAGGTGTGGGGAGTCTTGCCGGAGTACAGACTGATGTAATAAAAATAGTGTATCATAAGTGTGTTGCACTATTGTAATATATCCTTATGAAATCCGATAAGGCTTTGTGAATAAAGTATGGTTTGTTTATTAATAGATGCCTGCTCATACCCGTTCCCGTGATGCCGCTGGCTCATCTCAGGATGGAGGCAATATCCCTAATTCTCCACCAGCTCCACCCACTCTAGCTGATGCAGTTGCAGCATTAGTCACTGCAACCACAATGATGGCTCAAAATCAAAATCAGAATGCCCGACAGGGAAATCATGGGCGGAACCATAGAGATGAAACCACATATGTGGATTTCACAGACACTCGTCCTCCGGTTTTCACCAGAGTAGATGAACCGATGGAGGCCGATGATTGGCTCCATACTATGGAGCAGAAGTTTGGACTGATCGAATGCACGGAATATCAGAAGCCCATGTTCGCAGCCCAGCAGTTGAGAGGTACTGCAGGGGCTTGGTGGGTAAATTTTGTTGCTGCTCAGCCCGAAGGCCATCGCATTACTTAGACTGAGTTTCGAGAAGCCTTTCAAGCACATTTTATTCCTGAGGGAATAATGACTATAAAACTTGAAGAATTTCTTTCCTTGAGGCAAGGTGATATGTCGGTAATGCAATATATTGGCAAATTTAATCACTTGTCTCAATACGCGTTAGACTATATTAGTACTAACCGTAAAAAGAAAGAGTGTTTCCTGAGAGGTCTGAATAGTAAAATCTAGAGAATGATGACTGGAAGTCCTAATGCCACTTTTCATGAGGCAGTAAACATTGCTATATCCTATGAAGATAAGAATCGTCAGCATCTGGAAACTAAAAAGAAGAAAAGTGTACCCTCTGGATTTTCTGGTGGCAACCTAAAACGCCAGAAAATAATCTATCACCCTCAGAATCATTTTCGTCCGTTCTATCGTCCACCACAATACCAAGCACCACAACAGTCATTTGCTCACCCTGTTGCTAATCTTTCATATCCACGACAGCCGAATGCCCCTGGTGTTCGTAACCCCAATTTCCAGCCACCAATCTTCCCATGTTATAACTGTGGAAAGCCTGGTCATTTTTCACGAAACTGCCCGCATCCGAGGCAGTATAACTCTTATGTTCCCAAGACTTTTGCACCACGACAACAACCACAGAATCAGCATAAGTCAGGAAATCAGAAGGTGTCAAACAGTAAGAATGAGAAGAAATCTGGAAGAGTGTTCTACACTCAAGTTGGGGAAATCCCAGAAGGAGAGGCTATCATGATGGGTACGTTTCTTGCTGCTGATCATCCTGCAATTATGTTATTCGATTCTGGTGCATCTCATACATTCATTAATGGTACATTTGTTAAGACACATGAAATTCCAATAATGGAGACAAAAGAACAGTTCTTTATACAATCGCCTGGAGGGCGTATGTGTACTAAAGAAATGGTACATGATGTGCCAGTAAGTTTGGATGGGTATATTTTTCCCACTAATATGATACTATTAAAGGATCAAGATATAGATGTGATCCTAGGTATGAATTGGATGAAACGACATAGCACTGTTATAGACATCCTGAATAGAACTGTGAGATTGAACATACCCAAATGCAAAACTTCACTTCTTATCCAACTTTCGACACTTAAGAGGAATGTTCAAAAGGTATGTGCAACTTCTGTAGAAGAAATTGAGGATATACCAGTGGTGTGTGAGTTTCCTGATGTATTTCCCGATGAGTTACCGGGTTTACCTCCTGATAGAAATGTGGAGTTTAGAATTGATTTGAAGCCTGGTACTGCTCCAATATCCAGAAGAGCTTATCGGATGGCACCACCTGAGTTAGCAGAACTCAAGACTCAATTGCAAGAGCTACGAGATAAAGGTTTTATTCAACCTAGCTCGTCGCCTTGGGGGTGTCCTGCTCTCTTTGTGAAAAATAAAGATCAAAGTTTGAGGCTATGTGTGGATTATCGTCCCTTGAATGAGGTAACCATTAAAAATAAGTATCCTCTACCCCGCATTGATCTGCTTTTTGATCAATTGGTGAAAGCAAAAGTGTTCTCTAAGATTGATCTTCGATCTGGGTATCATCAAATCAAGATTCGCCCAGAAGATGTTCCAAAGACCGCTTTTACCACTCGGTACGGTTTGTATGAATATTTGGTTATATCTTTTGGACTTACCAATGCACCGGCCTATTTTATGTATTTGATGAACTCAGTGTTCATGCCAGAACTTGATAAATTTGTGGTTGTCTTTATTGATGACATTTTGATATATTCCAAAAGTGAAGAAGAACATGCTAAACATCTCAGAATTGTTTTGCAACGCCTGCGAGAACATCAATTGTGTGCCAAGTTTAGCAAATGTGAGTTTTGGCTGAAGAAAGTAAAATTTCTTGGACATGTTTTGTCAGACAAGGGTGTTGCTGTTAATCCTAGTAAAGTAAAGAATATACTTGATTGGAAACCTCCAAAGACTGTACACCAAGTTAGAAGTTTTCTGGGAATGGCGGGTTATTACCGTCGTTTCATACCTGATTTCTCAAAGATATCAAAGCCAATAACTGAGTTGCTAAAAAATGATGTTAAGTTTATTTGGTCACCTGCCTGTGAAGAGGCATTTTAGAAATTGAAGAAACTAATGACTACTGCTCCTATCTTAGCACAGCCAAATATTGAGAAGCCATTTGATGTTTATTGTGATGCTTCGGGTATAGGTATTGGATGTGTGTTGATGCAAGAGGGAAGAGTTATTGCTTATGTTTCCCGACAATTGAAAAAGCATGAGGAGCATTATCCAACACATGATTTGGAATTGGCAGCTGTTGTCCATGCCTTAAAAATATGGCGACACTATCTGTGGGGTAATAAATGCAATATTTACAGTGACCACAAGAGTTTGAAATACATATTCACTCAAGATGATTTGAATATGAGACAAAGAAGATGGTTAGAGTTAATTAATGATTATGATTTGGAAATCTATTACCATCCTGGTAAAGCCAATGTAGTGGCTGATGCACTTAGTCGCAAAAGTCATTGTCATTGTTTAACAGTGAAGCCTTTGGATATCTCTATATGTCATGATATAGAAAAACTGGGTATAGAGATGGTGCAACAAGGAAGTTTGTCTAACATTGTTGTTGAGACAACCCTTAGGGATCAAATTATTGCTGCACAGAGAAGTAATGAAGGCATTAAACATATTAAAAAGAGGGTTAGACGAGAAAAGGTTTCTTGTTTCACAATTGATGAAGCAGGTGTATTATGGTATAAAAATTGTTTGGTCATACCAAAAGATTCTGAGTTGAGACAAAAGATCCTTGATGAAGCACATCTTTCAAAGTTTTCCATTCATCCAGGAAGTAATAAGATGTATCATGATCTAAAACAGAGATTTTGGTGGACCAAGATGAAAATAGAAATTGCTAAGTATGTGGCTCGGTGTGATACTTGTCAGAGGGTCAAAGCTGTACATTTGAAGTTAGCAGGAGAACTTTAGCCATTACCTATTCCAGCTTGGAAATGGGAAGATATCAGCATGGACTATATAGTGGGTCTACCCAGGACAACAAAGGGTTTTGATTCAATTTGGGTTATAGTGGATCGACTCACAAAGTCTGCACATTTTCTTCCAGTTCAAACTGCAACTACAGCCTCGCAGTATGCCAAATTGTATTTTGAGCACATTGTCAGTCTTCATGGAATACCAAAGACCATTGTTTCTGATAGAGGCACACAGTTTGTCTCCCAGTTTTGGAAGCAATTACACAAGTCTTTAGGTACTGACCTTTGCACAGTACAGCCTACCATCCACAAACAGGAGGTCAGACTGAAAGAGTAAATCAAATACTTGAAGATATGTTGAGAGCATGTGTTCTCAATTTTCCAGAGAAATGGGATGAGTGTTTACCCTTAGCCGAGTTCTCTTATAATAATAGTTACCAAGAAAGTATCAAAATGGCACCATTTGAAGCATTGTATGGCCGCAGATGTAGAACTCCGTTAAGTTGGTCTGAACCCGGAGAAAGAAGATTCTTCGAAGTTGATTTGGTAAAAGAAATTGAAGCAAAAGTTAAACAGATACAATAGAATATAAAGATAGCACAATCTCATCAGAAGAGTTATGCGGACCAAAGGCGTCGACCATTGTGTTTCAAAAATGGAGATTACGTGTATCTAAAGGTGTCACCCATGAAAGGAGTTACCCGATTTGGAGTCAAGGGTAAGTTAGGACCTCGTTACATTGGACCATTTCCAATTATAGAAAGATGTGGACAGTCAGCATATCATCTGCAATTACCTGAACAATTGTCGGCTGTACACAATGTGTTCCATGTGTCCCAATTCAAAAAGTGCCTCCGTGTACCAGATAAAGTCATTGATGTTGAAGGTATTGAACTTGAACCTGATTTGACTTACTCTGAATATCCAATTCAAGTTTTGGATCAGAAGGATCGTGTTACGCGAAGCAGAACAATCAAGTGGTACAAGATACAGTGGGATCAACATTCAGAGGAAGATGCCACTTGGGAATCAGAGGATTATCTGTTAGAAAACTTCCTAGAGTTTTATGCTTCTATCTAAGTGATAATCCTTTTTACAAATTGTAACTTCTTTATGTGAGTGGTACAATTCCTTTCTCTTATAACTTTAGTTGAAGTATGTTCTCCTGACACATTTCCTTTTCCATTAATTCACTCAAGGCTTTAAATCTTGGGACGAGATTTCTTTAAGGGGGAAAGGCTGTAACACCTCTGGTGTTATATTAACTGAAACCTGCCATGTCATCATATGCACTGCAAATCATTCATGTTTAAGTCAACCTTAATGTGCATCAACTAAAACAAGTTTATATTTTATAGGTTGATTGTGCTTCTGGAATGTTTGGTCACATGAAATAATAAAACCCTACTTTCGAATGTCATCGCAAATGGTTAGTTTATACTCTATGTACTTGAAGTGTAAACTATGTTTACACTAGTGTCAAGCATAGTGTATAAGTCTAAGTCCAACCCTAAAAATGATTTCCATAATTGAAATTAAATTTGGATTCCAAAGCTTATTTCTGAGTCTGGCTATTCAAATTTAAATTCAAATTGGAAATGCTATAAAAGGTTTTTCAAAATTCAACTTGGTCAACCAAGGGTGTCATTGAGTCAATGACCTAAAAATGTCCTTGGATGATGTTTGTGATCACTAATGACCAACCAATTAAGTTAGAAACCAAATTGAGTTTAAATTCTATTTCAAAAATCCTTTATTTCAAAACCTAGTTTCACCCCCTTTTCTGTAATTCAAAATCTACAAAGAATTTGGGGATACTCTAAAAAGACAATTTATAGATATTGACAAGAGCTACAAAGTTGGTATATAAAGTTTTTGAAGTTTCCAAAAGGAAATTCAAATTAATTTAAAAATACAGTTTCTAGCATTTATCCCCTTTTGATTTTAAAACCCTAATTCAAAAATTATGCATAATTTGAGAAAACTTTGTATATGAAAAATGTTTGGTTTGACGGGCTCAACATTTCATAGTTTTGAAGATTTTCAAGTTTTATTGAAAAATCAAAAGTAATTTCAAATGCTTATTTCTAGGGTTTTATCCCCTTTCCAAATCTGAATTCAAATTTTAAAATCTAGACAGAATTTGAGGATGCCAGTAAAAGGAAAAGTGTAGCTCTTTAAAAGTTATGCAAATGATATTTTTGGAGATTTTCAAGTTCTTATATAAATTTTGAAGTAATTTATATTTTAAAAAGAATGGCATTTCTAAAATTAACTCGAACAGTACCTAACCCTATCGGCGATCGCCATGGCCGGCTTCTCATCGCGCGCCGCCGACCACCGCCGCACCTCCTCGACCTCCAGCGTGCTCATGGACGTGAGAAACTTCATCGCCTTCGTGTCGCCAGTCCATCCATCGACTCCGTGCTATAAATACCGGTCGTCCGAAGCCGTTCTTCTTCTTTCTTCTTCCCGCCGCCGTCGCCGACGACCTTGCTCCGCCACTGAAATTCACCACCGATGCTCCATCTCTGTCCAATTGCACTTGCCTTTAGCTCTGCCACATTCTCACGATCATCTTGGGCCAGTTCGTGCTTGCTCTCCTCACTTGAGCCACCCGCACACCGCCTTCTTCTCCACGGCCGGCAAGTCGAGCCGCCGTGCCATCGCCGCCGTTTGCCGCCACCGGAGGTGAATATATTTTACCTTTAACCCTGCAATCCTTTTCTCCGTGTCATCTTGCACCTGATGCGTACCTTGGTTTGAGCAGGGCATTTCCGGAAACCGCCGTGACGCCGTCTTGCCATCGGAGCGCCGCCGCCGCCATCAGCGCCGCCGACCGCAGCTCAACCCAGCCGCTCCGGACCTCCATTAACGTGCACATCAGCACCGGGGTGAGCTCCTGCAGCTGTTTGCATCATCAATTTTAGCAATCCCTTGTCATGGCCGCCGGTAGCCGTAGCTCGCCGCCGGCGCAACGTTGCCAGCGCCGCCGCACGCGAAGCCGCCGCTGCTAGAGTTCTAGTCCGGTTCCATTTAGTTGCCAAACTCATCCGTTTGAGTGCCCTGCATCTGCTCATGACCTCGCCGTCGCCGAAAATCGCTCCGGTGAGCAACTCCGCCGCGTCCGAGCTCCGCCGCGCCGCCATGGCCGTCGGCGTGGGTGCCGCCGCCGCTCAGCCGCGCCGTTATCCACCTCAATCGACGCGCCGTGTCGAGATGAGCCCGTAGGAGCAAACCGTGTCGCCAAAAACCTCACCGTCGGCGAGTAATCGCCGGTCAACCGCCGCGCCGCCGTCGGTCAGCGCGGGGGTACTGTGCCAATTTTCTTTTTCTATTTTCAGAAAATGATTTAAATGCTATTTTCTTGGAAAATTCATAGTAATTCATATATAGCTCCAAAAATTCTAAAATTTTTTGTGAGTGTTCCTTATGATGTCACCTATCTAGGAAAAATATGAAATGTCAAATTTGAGTAATTTTTGTATATGTTAAAATTATCCCTTTTAATTGAAAAATGGACCTTCAATGATTTTTAATAAATAAAATAATTGGCTTTTAATTCTAAAATTTGTCTTGCCATCTAGTTAAGCTAAGAGCTTTCTAAAATAAAATTTTGGGCTTAATTTGATAACTTTAATTTTTATGCCTTTATTTAGTGCTTTTAAATAATTAATTAACCCCTTTAGTTAAACTTAATCATTATAGGATTTGATTGACTTTGGGATTGATTGATGACCTTGGGTCATTAACCCTAATGACCTTTGGCATTTTAATTAATTATTTGTGCTTATCTTAATCATGTCATTAGGGCTTAGTTAACGTTATTTTATGTGTTTAATTAATTCCTAAAATGAAGTAGTTAACCCTAATGAGTTTTATAAACAAAGTTTTGTTAGCTTGCAACTTTATCGTGAAGAAAAGTTGTACTCGATCCCTTAATCTGATCCTACACTCATGGAGCATCATGTTTACTATTCCATCATGAAACATATTAATTATCGAATAATTTTCGTTAACGGAGAGTTAACGTTGTCGCCCAGATCCGAAGGACGAGCAGATTCAAGAATTGGGAGTTGATCCAGATTTCGAGACCGTCTACCCTGAACATCAAGGCAAGCCCCAGATGCATTCAAACCCTATTCTATTTATAAAAGTTTTATCGTTTCAGCTATGATATGTGCATTAAGTAATAGGAGTTGAGTGAAAACCCACCAATTGCATTACCTGTCTTATTTCCTTATTCCTTGCTACCTGCTCTGGAAAATAAGTAGTAATGCTTAGCCCTGCTTATTTATTTAACTGTTCAAAGTTAAAAGAATGAAAAAGATGAGATTGGTTTTCCTGTTGGAATCTTGATATTAGTAATAAATCGAGTCCGGACGGTGAACTTGCATTGGGAATGGAGTCCCTCTGTAGTGTTCTCGTCTATTGATGCCCTAGGTCCCGTCCGATGGTGATCTGTCGATAATCGAGAAATTAGAAATCCACATGCATGAAGTGGTATACGGATGGTTGGAGCCGTGTATATCATGGAGTGACCTAGCATGGGGCCAGAGATCCCAACTGTGTCATGGTGTGTTTTACTGTGGGGTTTAAGTTCCCATGTATCTCGGTACACTGGGCCGCAGAGCTCACGGGTGCCATGTGATGATATACGGCTGCGGTTGTTATCCCAGTATATCGGTTACCTGGGGTGCATCAGAGTTAAAGTCTCCGGTATTCCAGTGACCTAGGTCCCAGCTGGGTATGAAAATGGATTCGAATCGCCGTAGCTTCTCGGAGAAGAAGACTCGATCACTGTTCATCATCGTAGTAACAACTTGAACAAAGATTAAGGCTTGATAATGAAGTTGGTTGATAATGGGAACTAGCCCAAGCAACCTTTTCTTTGATAAGCTTTTCTGCAAAATTTCTTATCTCCTACAGACCTTACCTTGTCCCTCTAGCCTGCATTTATTGAGTCTCCACCCTTCTCTTTCGTCGGGTCAGTCTTGTTGAGTACTTTTGTACTTAGGGTTTGTTAAACCCTTGTTGCAGGTGAGCCTCATGGGCAGGAGTGTTTTGCATCCTGCTGCATGACAGTCGTCGAGGAAAGCGACGATGAGTAAAGTGTTTAGCTCGTGGGTAGAGCTTACTATTTGGTTTTGTAATAAGGTTATCTACTGCTACTCCATTACTATTATGGTTTGTATAATCTAAACCTATTGTTGTAAATATTTGAAACTCAGAGGTTTGTAAACTTATGTTATTGTAAGTCTTTCGCTGTTTTACTCCGTGTACCTTATTTTTATCAAACTGTTGTAATGCTGCAATGTCTCTCTACAATGATTGATCCTGCTCGGAGAATCGTGGATGATTCGGGATTTACCCGACAGACTTTTCAAGTCATACGGAACACAGTCATGGTTATTTGGAGTCTATTTAGACAATAATCATGCATGTGGGCCAGATGATTTAGGAGGTTCTGCCACACTACCTATTCGTATGAGCGAAGTTCCATCCTCAAGGGTGGGCTCGTTCGCTCGGGTGAAGCTTCGTCCTCGAGGGTTAGCTCATTCGCTGGGCTAAGTTCCATCTTTGAGGCCGGCCCGTTCACTCGAGCGAATTTCTGTCCTCGAGGGGTCGCCCGAATTGTACCCTTGATCGTACAGTCTCAGTCCACGTGGTAACCCATCGAGCAGGCTGTGGCTCTTGTGCTGTCGACGCCCGTTCATGGGCCAGTCCAGTATGCCTTAGCCTATGGGCTTTCGAGCGATAGTGAAGGGTGTCGTTGGAGGGTTTGCGTTTGTTGATTTCGAGGATTACCCGGTTAATCGAGGGTTTGGGGTACCCCTTTCCTAGGTACCCGACAGTAGCCCCCAAGCCCCTGCGTGAGTGGTGGCACTCGGGTAGGTGGTCCGGTGTCGAGAGTTTTCTGTGGGAGGCGCGTGAGCGTCCCCCACAGTGGTAGCCCCTGAGGCCTCAAAGGAGTCCAAAGACTCCTTCGAGGGCTTTATTTGTCTTTGATCGAGGGGTGCTCTTCCAGTCGGGTACGGACCTGAACTGGAGTCATGGTGCTTTTTCAAGGAGTATATCAGGACGTCGAACCTCTGGGGGCTTTTTGACCCTCTTTCGTTGAGGGGTGCCAGGCACTGTCGAGCCCCCTAGCCTCGTGTGGTTGGGGTGTTGCCAGCCCCGGCGTACGAGTCCTTTCAATCGGACGTGAGGCGAGAAGAGTCGGACTACCCTCGGTAGGGCGAGCCTCGAAGTTCTCAGTGAGCTAGTAACAGGAAAATCCAAGTGAGAGCCCGTCCCTCATTCGATAAAGGTCGGCTGGTGGCCCGGAGGCGGTCTCGTTAAAGCAAAATGCATGGACCTATGGATACCGATTCCATTCAATAGGTCTCAATGGCTCGATGCCTCCCTTCGGGGGGATTCCATAAAAGTTCGTAGCATTTTTCCTTGGATATGTACAAAGGGGTCTCGAGAGTTTGTTCTCGAGTGGGGCCTCGTGTTGGCTCCCCTTGGTCACCCCTGACTCGGGCGCTCGAGGGAGGCTGTCAAAGCTTGGTCGAGGGCCAGCCTTCGCTCCCTCGAGGCTTGTTTGTGGGGCCGGAGCCCATTTGTCTTTACCTGGAGGAATCCGTTGGTAAGTAACATTTATTTTTCTTGCCGTTGGACATGTTTTTTGAGGACAAGGCTTAAATAGTGCAGTGGTGGAGATCATGGTGGGCCTAGGCAACAGCCCATTTCCTGAGGCGTAACGCATGTATCCGGCCAAGAATCAAGGGGGAACGGTTAGGTAAACACATTAATTGCGCAGAGTTACCTTTTTCTACCACTGGATTCAGCCCATTGCTCTTCCTGGGTATAAAACCAGGGGGACAGGCACTGTTTGCCCCTACCTCTGCCATCCTGCCTTCATCATCGCTAGTGCTCCCGAGTTCCTGCTTTCCTGCGCGCGAGGGTAGGAACTTTGAGCAAGAAATCATGATTGGGAACCTTCCCAGTCGCCCGTCCGCTGAGGAGATTCGTGTTGTTGCCACCGCCACCACGTCCACTGAACAGATCCATGCCACCACCACTGCCATGGCCCCCATCTTCCAGCCTACTAAACCCTAGTGCTTGTCGACCATAACACGACAGAGGTTGACCGAGCTGGTGGGAGAAGGACTTCTCCACCCTGTCACCGATCCAACTTGGCCGGAGTGGATCGAGCCACCGAGGAGGCACCTGGAGCCAAAACCCACTGGAGGGCTATGTGGTGAGCTTCCTCTAGTACCACTGGCACGGGCTCGGAGCGCCCCCGAGTGAGTTTATGCGGGGGCTGACGAACTTCTATGGCATCGAGCTCTAACACTTCTCCCCCAACGCCATCTCCAACACCGCCATCTTCGCGGCCGTCTACGAGGGCTACTTAGGGATGGCGCCACATTGGAAGTTGTGGCTCCATCTCTTCAAGAGGGAGTGGTTCACCTCTCTGGTGGAACCAGGCGTGAGGCGAATCGTCAGAGCGGGCTGTCTCAACTTTGCATTGAAGCCAGGCAAGTACAGCCCACTGGGTTGATGTCTAACCACTCCCGGTGGGACGAGCAATGGTTCTACCTCCGCAATGATGGAGGCTACTTCCTGCCGTACACCGGGTGGCTCACCACCGAGCGGCCATTCAACTGGCCACACGGTGTGATGGGGATCTTCAACGTTGACTTCAACCCTTCGTCGCCGTGATGAGGACCCTTCGAGAGGCAGGCCTGATGGCGGGTGTGGTGGTCTCTGCTTTCCACAGTCGACGGGTGCCCCCCTTGATGGAGCACCCGCTGCGGTTGGATGAGATGCTCCCCGCAGTGGCGCCCGAGGTGCTCGAGAGGTGCTAGATGTCCAGTGAGGAGATTTCCACCGCGAAGATCATCGTGTGGGTAAAGGGGATGGTTGCAGGTTCGTTCAGGGCAGAGGACATCAACCACCTCCCCATTTTGTGCAGGGAAGAATTGACTAACGGAGATCGAGGCCCTCATTGAGGGAGGATGCTCCTGATTGTCAGGTGAGACACTTCAATGCCCAGCAGCGAAAAAGGCACAAGGATGAGGAGAACAAGAAAAAGGACAAGAAGCTTTGGGAGCGCAAAAAGCGCGAGAAGCGCCATGTGCAGCAGAGGCGCAACGGGCTTCCAGAGGAGGTGTCTCCCTTAGAGGATGAGGGAGATGAGGATGATGATGATGATGTCGATGTCAAAGGGGTGGTGGGACGTCTCGAGCTCCTTCTGTCTGGTCCCTCCCATGCTGACCATCTTCTGGTGCAGGAGGATGTGCCGGAGCATCGTGTCCCTCAGCGGGCGATGTCGGCCTCGGAGCACCGGCGAGGGAAAAGGTCGGTCGACCCCTCAACTTAGGGGTTTTGTCCTCCTCCCGTTGTACTCGCGGTGGGTCCTCAGCCACTTTGACCTGGGAGACCTGGTCTTGGTCATCGGCGTGGGCGAAGCAGAGTCGTGCCCAGGAGACCTCATCGGAGCAGGGAGGCATGCCAACCCCACCGACAGGCCCTAGCAGCCCTAGCCCTAGAGCTTGGCCTCGAGTGGGGCCTCAAGGTCTGCTGGTGGCTCGAGGGGGACCCGAAAGGCCTCTGTCCCCTTCTGGTAAGTGTTTTCAATTTAAATTTTTCCTTGTTGCTTCCCCATTCTGCGGTTCATTGAGTTCTCTGCTAATTCGCTTTTTGTCTAGGCCAAAGCGCCGTATCGAGGAGTTGACCCTTGTGCTGGCTAAGTGGCTTAGGGTGGACACAGCCATGAAGACGAGGGCCTCAGTCATAGGTGCGACGTCGAGGCCCTTGGCACCGTGGGAGGTGAAATGGCTGTCCTTAGCCCTCGGGGCTATGGCTCGTGGTAAGCTGACGGGTTCTACTCTTGCTACAGGGTCGAGTGACTCATGGACCATGACGGGTAGTGACTCCGAGCCGGGGAAGGTGTAGGAGGGAGGGAGTGCCTCCTTGGTGTCAACGTCCGTGGTCCCCGAGCTCGGCCTGGCGCCAGGGAGCAGAGCCTCGGCGTCAGGAGCTCCTGACCTAGGCCAATCCGAGGTCTCTGTTTCCATCCTAGAGGCGGGAGCCCCAAGGGCCATGAGCCGGGAGCGGAGGAAGCCCTCATCGACCTCAAGGGTGAGAAGGCCATCGCCCCTTCCTCCTCGATGGGAGAGCAGAAGTCATGGCTAATGGGGCTACATGAGTTGGAGGCCCAGCGAAAATAGGAGCATGAGGCACTGTAGGAAGAGGAGCTGCCATGAATGCAGCAGGAGGAGAAGAAGAAACTACAGGAGCGGCAGGAAGAGGAGGAGCTGACCAGGGGCTGGCCCCAGCATCAGCAGGTGCAGCAGACGCCGCCAAGGGACGCGACGCTACTGGACCTGTCAGCGCAGCAGCCACCTAAGCCATCGGAGGGGGAGGAGACCTCGGGACTCCCAAAACAGTGGGTGTCCGTGATCACTCTTGATGAGCTACTGATGGAGCAAGAAGTGTCGTTGAAGGCGTGGACGGTTCCGCGCCCACTGGGGGCGCAGCTCCAGGAGAAGATCTCAGCATCGAGCCCACCGGGAGATGTGTCGATGGTGGATATGCCGGCGCCACAAGACGTGGCATTGGAGGGAGTGATGGCCTCGACCCCTCCACCACCTCTAGAGGCACCTGAGCCAGCATCGAGCCAGCCATTGCAACCATCGACTGCACCATCAGAGGAGCTAGTGATTTCTGGTCCACAGGCAGAGCGGCTGGAGGAGACGGCGGCTAAGAGTCCTTCTTCTTTTTGACATCAAAAGGGAAGAGAGGACCCCCCACATGCTGGAGTAGTCATCACGTTGGGGGCTCCTGGCCCATTGAGGAGGTCGGCCTTTGACCCCGGCTGGGAGATACTAGCACTGCATTGGAGTTCCCCACCTCGGCTGAGTTGGTGGAGCACCACGGTGCCCCACGTGGTGTGGTGAATGAGATCGAGTCCCTGGCGCGAACCAAGGTCAAGACGATCTTCCCACATTGGGGCAAGGAGCACATCATGCTCTGAGAGCTGGACGACTCCATCGCTCCTAGGATCATGATGGATGACCCGGCGGAGGTCAAGCACTGGGAGGACGTGGAGCGGTCCCGGGCAGAGTCTCACGGTAAGTCCCTGTTTAGATCACATACGGTTTTTGGCCTTTTTCGTATGGATCACCTTAACCCTCGGTTTCCTGTTTCCAGGATGTGCGGAGGCGTTCCCACTCCAAGTCGTACTTCCTCCATGAAATGCATAACAGCTGGGAGGAAGTGCTTTGCCAACTCAAGGCTGGCCATTTTGCACAGAGCAAGGTGGCCGAGGTCGAGGAGGAGGTAAAGCAGGCTAGGGAGAGGCCACCAAGGCCAAGGAGGAGGCCACCCGGGTGAAGGAGGACACGCGTGGCAGCTCAAGGTGAAGCCACCCAAGTTAAGGAAGAGCTCCAGTGGGCCAAGGAGGAGGTTGATGTAGCCAAGGGTGAAGCGGAGAAGGCCAAGAGTGAGGGCACTCACGCCCAAGAACACATCAAGCTACTTGCAGAGGAAGATCTAGGCTCTGTGGAGCGTATTCGCCTGCTCGAAGCCAGTCTAGCTAGAATCTCCATGATGCGCGACACCCTCTCTGCCTTGTCAAGGAGGAGAAGGGTCGAGCTGATAGCCTGGAGGACAAGCTCGAGGCGATGAAGGCTACCCTTTGAGAGAAGGAGCAAGCCATCATCTTGGCTGGTGGTGCCCTCGAGACCCTCCAGTGCGAGAATATGGACATGACCCGGGCTTTCAAGGAGGCCCAGCGGGAGCGAGACGAGGCTTGGGAGGAGAGTGATACCATGCTAGAGCACCGCAGCGCCCTTAGGACCTGCTGTGCTAGTAATTTCCTTGGTGGGCTTTGACCTTTTCCTTTCTGTATAACTTGTTTAACTCTTGTTTTGTCTTTCAGGCCTTGAGACTAAGCTGCTTTCCACTTAGACCGTCACCAAGGCGCTGTAGGAGAGCTTCGTGGTAGAGAGGGCGCTTCTCGGCAGGTTTTAGGTTGCCATTAATAGGCTCTGCACCTCCTAGGAGGTTGAGCCCATCGAGGAGGTTGGAGAAGAAATCCCGGGGGCCGCGCTCGTCGACCGGTTCTACCACCTCAATGCCATCCTTCAGGATATCATGCGGGAGGCGCTTCACACTGGTGTGAAGTGGGCGCTGGCGGTGGTTTCCTCCGGCTTTATCTTTGACATGGACGTCGTCGCCCAAGGTTCATCCCCGACATCTCAAAGACTGATGCCGAGAATGAGGAGCGATGCCGAGGGCTAATCCAGGATGCCGAAAGGCCAGGGGAAGCGCTGGCAAAGCTGTTCGAGGACGAAGTCCTCTCCCGCGAAGATGAAGGTACACCATCGAGGACAGCGATGATGGAGATGGCGGAGCTGGCCTGTAGGGCAAAACTGGGTGAACGTGCCCATGTAAATAAGTTAGTTTTTGTAACTTATATTCAGTGTGGCTTTGAGGGCCTTTAAAACATCTACAAATCTATCGTAATGCATTTGGATATTTTAAGCTCGAGCCTTCTTTGTTTTCTTTCGCCTAGATTTTGCTTTTTTGACTAAGTGTTCGACGTGTGCTCTATCCCTCAAGGGAAGGAGCAAGTGGAGGTACCATAGCCCTTGGGCGTAGGAGAGCTCCTGGCTCGATAGCCCTCAACCCTTAGGGAGTTTGAGGCATTTTCTACTTAGTTGTGAAGCGTATCAAGGTGTAGGAAAGAGGAGACGCTCGAGTTTCGATCATCTGACCTTTGCTTTTTGACTAAGTGTTCGACACATGCTCGTATCCCTCGAGGGGGAGCGAGTGAGGGTACTGTAGCCCTGAGGCATAGGAGAGCCCTAGGCTCGACAACCCTCGACCCTTAGGGAGTTCGAGGCGTTTTCTACTTAGTTGCAAAGCAAAAGGAGATGCTCGAATTTTGAAAAACCGTTCGTATTTTTTAGGAACTTAGGGGGTTCCCCTCGTTAGCCCCTGAGGGAGGCCCAACTCTGGTGAGACAGGGTCGAGGCTACCTCTTGCATGTACAATAATAAGTTTGAACTTATAATCAAAAGTACTTCTTATATTTGTCATGCAAAAATGTACAAAACATGCGAGAATGTAGAAGGGCATCGGTGCCCTAGGGGTAGAAACGACATAGCTGTTCGATGTTCCATGCATTGGTGAACGTTTCACCCTTGTTGTTCGCTAGCTTGTACGTTCCGGGCTTCAGCACCTCAGCTATGGTGTATGGGCCTTCCCATGATGGAGTCAGCTTGTGACGCCCCTTGTTGCTCTATCGTCGATGTAGGACGAGGTCTCCAACTTGGAAGTCCCTCGAGCGCACGTGCTTGTCATGGTAGCATTGAAGTTTCTGCTGATACCTCACAGAGTGAATCAACATCATGTCTCAAGCCTCCTCGACCTAGTCGATGGCGTTTGCGAGGGCTTCTTCGTTGGTTTGCTCGTTCTAGGCCTTTAGTCAAGGGGAACCATACTCGAGATCGATGAGGAGGATGGCCTCGGACCCATAGACCAAGAAGAATGGGGTGAACCCCATGGCTCGACTAGGTGTTGTCCTTAAGCTCTATAGGAGGATTGAAGGTAGCTTCGCAGCCCATTTCTTTCCATGCTTGTTAAGGCAGTTGAAGATTCTTGGCTTGAGGCCCTGCAAAATCATGCCATTAGCGTGTTTGACCTGGCCGTTAGTTCGAGGATGAGTAACCATGGACAAATTTACATGGATGTGATGGCGATTGCAAAAATCTAAGAACTTCTTGCCAGTGAGCTATGTGCCATTGTCAGTGATGATGATGTTTAGGACCCTGAAGCGATGGATGATGTTAGTGAAAAACTTGACCGCCCGCTCGGAGCGGATATTGCCGATGGGCTGGGCCTCGATCCACTTGGTAAGCTTGTTGATAGCAATGAGTAGGTGCGTGTACCCCTTGGTTGTCCTCTTGAGAGGCCCAACGATATCGAGCCCCTAGACCGCTAATGGCCAGGTGATGGGGATCATCTGTAGGGCATGAGCTGAGAGGTGTGTCCGCTTAGCATAGAATTGACACCCCTTGCACGAGTGGACAATGTTGATGGCATCGGAAACGACAGTTGGCCAGTAGAAACCCTGTCGGAAGGCATTGCCGATGAGGGTCCTTGGCACTACGTGGTGGCCGCAAGCCCCTGAGTGTATGTCCTCAAGGAGCCTCGTGCCTTCTTCGATAGTGATGCAGCACTAAAGGATACCCGATGGGCTTCGCCTGTAGAGTTCCTTGCCATCACCATAGATGACATAGGACTTGGTTTGTCGTGCGATTCGGCGAGCCTTGGTCTGGTCTTCCAGGAGTTCCCCTCGAATGAGGTAGTCGAGGAAAGGGACTCGCCAATCTAGAGGTGTGCTCGACGGAGGAGGTGTCCCCTCGATCTCCATGACCTCGGCCCTGGTCGAGGGGGCCTTGGTCGAGGCCATGGGTTTGAGTGTCGAGGGGGTGGTGCCAGCCCTCAAGCCCAAGTCCACAGAGGGCTCAAAGAGGTCTCTTGAGAATACATCCGGAGGGACAGTACCTCAAGTTGATGCGATCTTTGTGAGCTCATCCGCAGCTTCGTTGTAGTGTCGAGCAATATGATTGAGCTCGAGGCCATGGAACTTGCCTTCCAGTTTGTGCACTTCATTGTAGTAGGCTTCCATCTTGGCGTCATGGCAGCTTGAGGCCTTCATCACTTGGTTGATGATAAGTTACGAGTCACCTCGAACATCAAGGCATTGAACCTCGAGTTCGAGGGCAATATGCAACCCATTGACAAGAGCCTCATACTCCATAATGTTATTGGAAGCGGCAAAGTGGATGCAAATGACGTAGCGCAGGTGGACTCCGAGGGGTGAGATGAAGAGCAAGCCTGCGCCTGCTCCTGTCCTCATGAGGGACCCATCAAAGTACATTGTCCACAGCTCAGCTTGGATTTGAAATGGCGATGATTAGGTGTCGGTCCACTCAGCAATGAAATCTGCCAGCACCTGAGATTTGATGACCTTCCTCGGTGCGTAGGTGATGGTCTCACCCATGAGCTCGACCGACCACTTAGCAATCCTTCCAGCAGCCTCCCGGTTTTGGATGATCTCCCCCAAGGGGAAAGAAGACACCACGGTAACCGGGTGGCTGAGGAAGTAATGCTGGAGCTTGCGACCCATAAGGACGATGGCGTAGAGCAGCTTTTGCACCTACGGGTAGTGGATCTTGGTTTCTAAAAGCACGTCACTGATGAAGGCGTGCCCTTCCTCTTGCCTCTTGACCACTATGGCCGTGCTGACCACCCGAGTGGTCACGGCGACATAGAGGAGGAGGGGCTCAGGTGGTTCAGTCAACGTCGCTGGTCGAGGAGGGACGAGGATCAGGGTGGAGGTCAGCATGCTCTTGAGTTTATCGAGGGCCTCCTCGGCCTCCGCGGTCCATGCGAAGCGTTCGGATTTTTTCAAGAGGCGGTACAGGGGCAGGGCCTTTTCCCCCCAAACGTGAGATGAAACAGCTGAGAGCCGTGAGGCAGCCTATGACCTTCTGTATGCCCTTGAGATCTTGAATTAGCCCCATTCATGTGATGGCTATGACCTTCTCAGGGTTGGCCTCGATCCCGCGCTGGGAGACGATGTATCCGAGGAGCATGCCCCGAGACACTCCAAAGACAAATTTCTCGGGGTTGAGTTTTATATTCTTGGCTCGAAGGCACCCGAATGCAATTTCGAGGTCATGGATGAGGCTGTCAACTTTTTTGGATTTCACCATGATGTCATCAACATAGGCCTTGACCATGTTGCCTATGTGTCCACTGAAGACATGGAGCATGCATCGCTCATACATTGCCCCGGCGTTTCGAAGGCCGAAGGGCATGGTGACGTAGCAATACATGCCGAAAGATGTGATGAAGAAAGTCGTGAGCTAGTCGGACTCTTTCATCTTGATTTGGTGGTAGCCAGAATAAGCATCAAGGAATGAGAGGGTTTCACATCCCGCAGTAGAGTCAACAGTTTGATCAATGCACGGTAAAGGAAATGGAAATTTGGGACATGCTTTGTTTAAATTAGTATAGTCAACACACATCCGCATTTTTCCATTCTTTATCTTAAATAACATAGGATTAGCTAACCATTCGGGGTTATGAACCTCCTTGATGAATCTAGCCGCCAAAAGCTGGTGTACTTATTCACCAATGATCCTGTGCTTCTCCTCGTCGAAGCGGCACAGGCGTTGCTTCACCAGTCTGGACCTGGCTCGGATCTCCAAAGCTTGCTCAGTGACTTCCCTTGGTATGCCTGTCATATCCGAAGGACTCCACACAAACATATCAGCTTTTGCACAGAGAAAGTCGACGAGCACTACTTCCTATTTATTCTCGAGGTCGGCACTGATTGACACCATCTTCTCATCGGAGCAGCTCAGGTTGAGGGGGACTTTCTTGGTGTCTTGCGCTGGCTTGAAGCTGCCGGCGCGACGCTTGGGGTCAGGCACCTCATCGGCAAGGCGCTCGAGGGTCGAGGCTATCATCACGTTTTGCTCGACGGCCTCTCCATACTTGATGCATTTGACGTCGTAGTGGTACGCGTGCTTGTAGGAGGTGCCGATGGTGATGACGCCTCTAGGTCCTGGCATCTTGAGCTTGAGGTAGGTGTAGTTTGGGATCACCATGAATTGCACGTAGCCCAGGGTTGGGGACGCGATCTGGATGGTCATCGTGGTCAAACGTGATGGGCGCATCAGACCAGTCGAGGTAGTGGGGTGTCATGACTTGGACGGAGAAGACCTCTCGACGCTCCCTCTTGCACTGTCGAGGCATGAGCTGGGTTGAGGGGCCTCCGTAGATCATGTAGCAGTCGTAGACTTCGGGGAATTTTCCGTCTTCCTTGTTGTCTCCCTCATTGTCGTCCTGGTCTTTCTTATCATCACCCTTCTTGATACCCAGTTGCTTGAAGTGCTTTCGAAGCATGCAGTAGTCCTTGAGCTTGTGTTTCACCCCGTCCTTGTGATAAGGGCTGGGCTCCTCAAGCATCTTGTCAAAGATGGCCCCCTCGGGCGACCCCAAGGTTTTTTGCGCTCGGCTGCTGTGACGAAATCGCCATCGGCAGCCTCACACTTGCCTTGCTAATTCTTCTTCTTCTTGTTGTTGTTCTTCTTCGATCCTTTGCTCAAGCCCCCAGCGTCGGCTGCCAGTGCCTTTCTCTTGTCCTTCTCGTTGCCGAAGAAGGCTCCGACCGCCTCCTCGCCAGCCGCGTAGTTGGCAACCACATCCATGAGCTCATGATGGTGTTGGGGCAGTTACGCCCCAACTCGTGAACTAGGTCCTTGCAGGTCATACCCTTAACGCTAGAATGATGTTGAGATCAGAGATGTGGAGGAGTTCAGTTTGGAGCTTGGAGAAACATTGAGCAAAGTCATGAAAGAGACTCCCCTGGTTTCTGCTTGCAGTTATAAGTTCCTAGGAGTTTCTAGGACGTACATAGGTACCCTTAAAGTTCCCTACGAAGATCCAGACCAGGTCGACCCAGTCACGAATCTGGTTAGGGGAAAGCTCCTCGAGCCACCTACACATGGTCTCAGATAGGAACAGGGGAAGGTGACGTATGATCATGCGATTGTCACATGCCCCGCCCGCCTGACATGCCAATTGAAAATCGGCTAGCCAGAGCTCGGGTTTGGTTTTGCCGTTGTACTTGAGGACGCTTGTGGGGGGTCAAAACTTATCGGACAGCTGGGCGTTGCGGATTGTCCTGCAAAAGACTCGGGGACCTGGTGGCTCCAGGGCCCGTTGGTCTTCATCGCTGTCGTAATGCCCCCCATGATGGGCGCTGTACCCTCAGTCCTCGGCATCCCCGTGTTTGCACTTGTGGTTCTCGATGATATCGAGGCACGTGTCACACAGGACGCAGTTGTCCATGATACGATCTTGGGCTGGTGTCTTCTTCACTCGGGGCCGCCTCTTGATCGACCGAACCCTCCATTTTGGGCCGGGAGGGCTCGTCCTGCAGAACGAAAGCTGCCCCTCGATGCCTCAAGGCTGAGCTCTCGGCTTGTTGAATAGTAGTAACTCAGAGGAGACCCTCGATCTCGCATTGTATCCATCGAGCTTGCGAGTTGGATGGTGCGAGCATATTGTGAAGAAGCATGGTCGCCGCGATAATGTTCTGGCTTGCTCGAGGGTAACGGTTGATGGGATGTTCGGGTGCCCCGCCCTAATTGATCTGCTGGTTGACCTCTCGGGCCCTAGCTCGGGCTCTACCACCGGGTGGCGGTCGCTCCTACTCGAGGGTTCGCTTGAGTTGGCGCAGTCGTTCCTGGTCATCGATGAGTTTAGCTTGCAACTCCCAAATTTGTGCCAGCTGTGCGTCCTGCTCATCAGGATGGGGGCACGCCTCTCAGGGTGTGACTAGTCATCGATCCTCTGTTCTGGGGAGAGCCCCTCCCACTACAGCCGCATCAGCCATCGGATCGATGGTGTCCTGATTAGATGCATCGTCACCATCGATGTGGAGACACTCACGGGTAGGGTCCCAAAGATCAGAATCAGAGTCAGGGTCACCATAGTAGAAGACGGGGAATTGTCCCCACGCCTCCTCCTATAGCTGCTGCCAGAGTGTGCTAACGACGTACCTCCGGGGGCCGGGCGCTCTCGCAAAGTCCAAGTCCTCGGAGGCCAGCATGACCATCCCCATGTCTGTCATTGCACGAAGGAGGGCGCCTAGGCGGTCCCCTGTCATGCTCATGTTGGTGTGGGTCGACATCAAGAACATCTTTATGGCATTGTTGAGACCGAACGGGAACCATCGACGACGTTCAAATAGCTCATGCGGAAGTAGGCTCGTTGAAGTGGTGGTTGCACGCATCAGGGGAGCTTCGGGCCCCCTTGATGTGCGTATTGCGAAAGTGAAGTTGGGGTTGCCGTGGAGCCCTGCTGGTTCGCCCTCTGCTTCTAAACTCGGGTCAGATAATCCCCCAACAAGGGGCTCCTCATCATCAGTCGGGTGCGAGGGAAATTCTATGGATGCCAACCTCGATGCGGGTGGATGATGATGACAACGTTGATCGTGCCTCCTTTTGGTGACGGCGGCATGGTGGCGAGACCGGCGAGTGGCCCCTCCTGAGTGTGGGGGCACACTGCGACCTCCGCTTGGGTCACTAATCGAGAGCAGGGTCATGTCATAGCCCTGACCGAGGAACGTGAACTCTAGGCTCCCGAACCAGATCACCGTAGCACGCGGAAGTGGTGAAACAAAGTCGCCCATCCATAAAAAATGGCAGGAAATCATTGTTAACACACAGCACCCCTACCTGGTGTGCCAATTCTTGGTGTTTCGACCCCAGGGATCAACACCAATGAGTAAATTCATGATTGCATGCTCCCTTAATCTGGTGGGTGATACAAGAAGGACACGGTAATTTATCCTAGTTCGGGCAAAGAAGGCCCTACGTCCAGCGGGGGGAGATAGTTTGTGTTATCTTGCACTGAAGTGCTAGTACAGGGGTGAATACAAGCAGGAGTGAGAAGCATGAGCTGGATCTTGAGCTTTTCGGGCGCTTAGCTCTCTACTTCACACTATCTCACGGTGTTATTCTGTGATCTAAAGTCTTAGCGTATGATGGCCTCTCTCCTCCCTCAGCTAAAGTTCTAGCGCCTCCTTTTATAGGCGAAGGGGGGACACAGGAGTACATGTTTTTAGGGCTAACGTGGTCGGTGACGTATGATGCCGATGCTGATCATGTCAGCACCACTGTAGAGGTGTATGTCGGCATGGGAGGCCCTACAGCCATCGCGTCAGGAGTTGTTGAAGTGTTGACCGGAGTTGTTGAAGTCCCACTCGAGGGTCAGCATGACGGAACCGAGGGGCGACGGTCGAGGCCTTAAGCCAAGTCAAGGGGGTCGAAGCCCATTGGATAAGGCCGAATCCTAGGAGATGCGGGGAAGGTGTTGAATTCATGTCTCGAGGGGGTGCCGGACAGGACACAGTGCTCGGTATGGCGTAACAGAGAGGTGTGATCCATGGGATTCTGGGGTATGGGCTGTAAGAACAGGATTCGACCACCATACTCACAACTGTTGCTGTAACTATGACCATACGGTTAGGCGGAAGCAGGTAAAATGCATTGAATGCACCTGGATCTGTACGGGGAGTAGGTAGCCGAGGGGTATACTGTGCACGAGGGCTGCCTATTCGTACGAGCAAAGTTCCATCCTCAACGGCGGGCTTGTTCGCTTGGGCGAAGCTCCATCCTTGAGGGGTTTCCCGAATCATACCTCGAGCGTACAGTCTTGGTCTGTGTGGTAGCCCGTCGAGTAGGCTGTGGCTCTTGCACTGTCGACGCCTATTCGTGGGCCTGTCCAGTATGATAGTGAAGGGTGTTTCTTGTGGGCTTTCGAGTGATAGTGAAGGGTGTTGTTGGAGGGTTTGCTTTTGCTGATTTTGGGGATTAGCCCGGTTAATCAAGAGTTTGGGGTACCCCTTTCCCAGGTACCTGACACGGGCCAAGAAAGAGGCTGCTAAGGCCAAGGAGGAGGCTAAGAAGGCCAAGAGCGATGGTGCCTAGGCCCTAGAGGAGGCACAGAGGGCCCTCAAGCATGTTAAGTCACTCGAGGGAGAGGCTCGAGAAGCTATGGAGCACATCTAGAGGCTCAAGACTGATGTCACCCAAGTCTCTGAGGCATGCGATGCCCTCACCATCTCAGCTGGGAAGGAGAAAGGCCGTGTCGGCACCCTTGCAGCCGAGCTTGACACGATGAAGGAGACCATTTGAGAGAAGGAGCAATCCATCATTTCAGCCGGCCAGGCCCTTGAAGACCTACAGTTTGAGAAGATGGAGGTGGTCCATGCCTTCAAGGAGGCCCAGAAGAAGTGGGACGAGGCTCGAAAGGAGCATAACAATGTGGCGGACGCCCGCGAGGCACTCCACACCCACTACACCAGTGAGTGTTGTTTCTTAGTTTTGAATTCCTTGTCTCCGTGCACCATGACTGACTTTTGTTTCATCCTTTAGGCCTTGAGATGGACCTGCTCTCTACTCAGACCGCTGTCAAGGCACTGCAGGAGGGCCTTCTTGCTGAGACAGTGTTGATCGATCGACTCCGCGTCGCGATCAATAGGCTCTGTGACTCCTAGGGGATTGAACCCGCTAAGGAGACTAGTGAGGAGGTGCGTGGGGCCGTGCTCATCAACCGGCTGTACCACCTCGGGGCCACCTTGAGGGATTGCATCCACGAGGCACTCCACATCGGCATGAAGTGGGTGACGGCGGTTGTCTACTCCGGCTTCACGTACGACATGGACGTCGTGAAGCATGGCTTTGTTTTCGACCTCAGCAAAATGGATGTCAAGAATGAGGAGTAGTGCCAGGGCCTGATCAAGGATGCCGAGGGGCCGAGCGAGAAGCTGGCGAAGCTGTTCGAGCCCGAGGTTCTTCCTGCCGAGGACACAGGGGACGCCGGTGAAGAAGGCGGGGGTAGCGATGATGACCAGAGCCTGTGAGCCAATTCTGGATAGAGAGGCCCATGTAATAAGTTAGTTTTGTGATATTATGGCCCTGGTGTCCTAAAAACATTATGCATTGTCTAAAAATGCTCGTTGGTATGTTTTTAGGCTTGAGTTCTCTTGTTCTTTTTTGCCTGAATTTTGCTTTTTGACTAAGTTTTTAACACGGGCTCATATCCCTTGAGGGGGGAGCGAGTGGGGTTTCCTTAGCGCAGAGGGGTAGGAGAGTCCCCATCTCAATGGCCCTTGACCCTTAGGGAGTTCAAGGAATTTTCTACTTAGTTGCGAAGTGTGTTCGAGGCATAGAAGAAGAGAGCAACGTCGAGTTTTGAAAAAACATTCGGGTTTTTTGGGAGCTTAGGGGGGTTCCCCCTTGTTAGCCCCCGAGGGAGTCTCGACTCTGATGAAGCAGAGTCGAGGCTACCTTTATTATTTTCTAAACGAACAAAAGTACTAAAGTTGAGAGTCTTTTTATTCATTCATGATGCGATAGATGTACAAAATATGCGAAATGTACAAGGCCTCGAGGCCCTAGGGGTAAAAGCAACATAGCCGTTCGATGTTCCAAGCATTGGTGAAGGTTTTGCCTTTGTTGTTCACTAGCTTGTATGTCCCAGGTTTCAGCACCTCAGCTACGGTATATGGGCCTTCCCACAGTGGAGTCAACTTGTGGCGCCCCTTGTTGCTTTGTCGTCGACGGAGGACAAGGTTGCCAACTTGGAAATCCCTCTTGCGCATGTGCTTGTCGCGGTAGCATTGAAGCTTCTGCTGGTACCTCACGAAGTGGAGGAGGGTCATGTCTCAAGCTTCTTTGAGCTAGTCGACAGCATTTGTGAGGGCCTCCTCATTCATTTGCTCATTGTAGGCCTTTAGTCGAGGGGACTCGTATTGAAGGTCGGTGGTGACGACGACCTTAGACCCATAGACCAAGAAGAACAAGGTGAATCCCGTGGCTCAACTAGGTGTCATCCTTAGGCTCCATAGGATCGAAGGTAGCTTGGCAGCCCACATCATGCCATACTTCTTCAACCGGTTGTAGATTCTTGGTTTGAGGCCCTGAAGGATCATACCATTTGCGCATTTGACCTGGCCGTTGGTTTGAGGATGAGTGACTGCAGACTAATTCATGCGAATGTGATTGTGGTCATAGAAATTCAAGAACTTCTTACCAGTGAACTACGTGCCATTTTTGGTGACGATGACGTTTGGGACCCCAAAGTGGTGGATGTTTTCGGTGAAGAATGCGACCACCTGCTTAGAGTAGATTTTGCCGATGGGGCAGGCCTTGATCCACTTGGTGAATTTGTCAATGGCTACAAGTAGATGTGTCTAGCCCCCAGTTGTCTTCTTGAGAGGTCTCATGAGATCGAGCCCCCAAATGGCGAAAGGCCATGTGATGGGGATCGTCTGCAGAGCGTGAGCCGAGAGGTGTGTCTACCTGGTGTAGAACTAGCACCCCTCGCATGAGTGAATGAGGTTGATGGCCTCGGAGATGGCGGTTGGCCACTAGAATCCTTGCCAGAAGGCATTGCCGATGAGGGTACTTGGCATGGCGTGATGGCCGCAAGCCCCCAAGTGAATGTCCTCAAGGAGCCTCCTGCCTTCTTTGATGCTGATACAACGCTGGAGGATCCCAGTCGGACTTTGTCGATAGAGTTCCTTGTCATCGCCATAGACGATGTAGGTCTTGGCCCATCGAGCTATCTGTCGAGCCTAGGTTCAGTCTTCTAGGAGCTCCCCTTGAATAAGGAAGTCAAGGAAGGGAACACGCCAGTCCAGTGGTGGCTTGACGGTGGGAGTGGCCCCTTGATCTCCATGACCTCTGCTCCGGTAGAGGGGGCCTTGGTCAAGGCCGGGGGGTCGAGTGTTGATGGTGCAGTGTCGGCCCCCAAGCCCTAATCGACAAAGGGCTCGAGGAGGTCCCTTGAGAAGATGTCTGGTGGGACGGTGCCTCAAGTAGACGCAATTTTGACGAGCTCGTCTGTGGCTTCGTTGTAGCATCGAGTGACGTGGTTGAGCTCAAGTCCGTGGAACTTATCCTCTAGCTTTCTTACCTTATTGTAGTAGGCCTCCATCTTAGGGTTGTGGCAGCTCGAGGCCTTCATTACTTGATTGATGATGAGTTGTGAGTCACCTCAAACGTCAAGGTGTCGAACCTCGAGCTCCAGGGTGTTTTATAGATCGTTGATGAGGGCCTCATACTCCGCGATGTTGTTGGAGGTGGAAAAGTGGATGCGAATGACGTAGCGCATGTGGACTCTGAGGGGTGAGATGAAGAGCAAGCCCACGCCTGCTCCTGTCTTCATGAGGGACCCGTCGAAGTACATTGTCCACAGCTTAGCTTGAATCTGCACCGACGGAAGCTAGGTGTCGGTGCACTCAGCGATGAAGTCCACCAGCACCTGAGACTTGATTGCTTTGCATAGCGCATAGGTGACAGCTTCACCCATGAGCTCAACCAACCACTTAGCAATTCTTCTCGTGGCCTCTCGATTTTGGATAATCTCCCCTAGGGGAAAGGATGAAACCACGGTGACTGGGTGGCTAAGGAAATAGTACTGGAGCTTGTGGTCCATGAGCACGATGGCATAGAGCAGCTTCTAGATTTGCTGGTAGCAGACCTTCATTTCTGAGAGCACCTCGCTGATGAAGTAGACTGGCTATTGGACAGGCAGTGCATGCCCTTCCTTCTGCCTTTCGACCAATATGGCCGCACTGACCACCTGAGTGGTTGCAGCGACATAGAGGAGAAGTGGCTCGGCTATTTCAGATGGCATGGTAGGTCAAGGCGGCATGAGAATTAGGGGGAGGTCAGCATATTTTTGAGCTTACTGAGGGCCTCCTTGGCCTCGACGGTCCATGCAAAGTGCTCGAATTTCTTCAGGAGTCGGTACAACGGCAGGGCCTTTTCTCCCAGGCGTGAGATGAAGTGACTGAGGGTCACGAGGCAGCCTGTGACTTTCTCTATGCCCTTGAGGTCTTGAATCAGCCCCATCTTGGTGATTGCCGCAACCTTCTCGGGGTTGGCCTCGATACCGCACTGAGAGATGATGTATCCTAAGAGCATGCCTCGAGGCACACCAAAGACACATTTCTTGGGATTAAGCTTGATGTTTTTGGCTCAAAGGCACTTGACAAGGGCTCGAGACCACTGCCTCCCCTAGCACCACGTCAAGCCAAGGCAGTAGGTCCGACATCACCACGTCCTTCGGTCGACTCAAAGCCGAACGCTCCCCCTCCTCCTATGCCTGTGACACGCGTAGGACCAGCGATGCATCCTGGGTCGCATCTTGCTGCTGCAGTAGCTCATCCAAGGTAATCTTGGCCTCCCCTTGCGACTGTGGAAGGCTCGAGACCACTAGCTCCTCTGACGGCTTGACCCACCACTGGGACGGCGAATCCAGAGGTGCCACATCCTCTGGCAGCGTTTGTTGCTATTGCTGCTGTTGTTGCTGCTGCTGTTGCTGTTTCTCGGGCTGGCTCCTAGCCAGCCCCCTTCTCTCAGCCGCTCGGTGGCTCCTCCACCTCTTTCCTCTACAGGCCCTCCTGCTGTTGCATACACCATGCCTCCACCTCATGCAGCCCCTCTGGCCACGGCTTTGGCTCCTCCATGGATGGAGATGGGAAAGCGGCCTCTTCGTCCTCGAGGACGATGGGGGTCATCTCTGACCCCAACTCATGCCAGTCGGAGCCTCCCCCTCGAACAAGGCGGTAGAGGTTCTGGCCTGGCCTGGGGTAGAGGCAGCAGGCGTCAGGATTGGGACGACACTCCCACCTTTTGACACCTGGTCAGATGTGAGGGCCATGGACGCCAGCACTAGGGCAACGCTTCCCCTCTCTTGCAACTACTCCAGCTCAGAACTGCTTCCCGCTGTGGCCCCTAAACCGCTTGAGCCTACAACAAGAGTAGAGCCCATCAGCCTGCCTTGAGCCTTATCTATGTGGGCTTGAGATAGCCAAGCTGCCTCCCATGGTGGCAGCAGTCTCGATGTCACACCTGTTGCCACAGCCACCGCCCTCATAGCCACGTCCACCCTAAGATGCTTGGCCGACGAAGGATTTGCCTCCTGCACCCGCTTATTGGTTCGGCAGGTAAAAGAAACAAGAAAGGAAACTTCGAAAAGCAAGGCTTACCCAAAGGGCACGATGACCTTCCCAGGACCCATTGAGCCACTAGAGTGTCTCGAGGCCCCACTCGGAGCTACACCTCCCCCGGAGCCGAGGCTGGCTGATGCTTCCAACGACGTCACCGCGCCCTCCCGCTCCGATGAGGCCGCGCGGCACTGAGTCCACGTCCCTAGCTTTGAGGATTAGGACCGGGTCTCCTGAGATGTGGCAGGCAGGGTCCCGCCGCACAAGCATCAAGACAAGGACCTAGCACGGAACAAAGAACCGCCTTGACTCCTATCTTGTGGCCGCTCCAGAATGTCCTCCTGCGCAGAAGGCACGATAACTCAGGGGTGACCAAAGAGATGGGGCTCGAGGCACGCTGCCGTCCCCTCGACATCATCGTCATCATCTTCCTTCTCATCCTCCTCGGAGGGAGACTCCTCTTCAGGCAGCCCATCGCGCCTTTGCTTCGGGCGGCGCTTCTTGCGCTCTGTACGTGTGAGGCATTTTTCTTTCTTCCTCTTCTTCTCTTTGTCCTGCCCCTTCTTCTATTGATGAGCGGTAAAGTGCCTCACATGTCGGTCGGGGTCATTGTAACAGCCCCAAATAGCTAGTGGGCCCAATTTGCGGTATGGGCCAGTGTGTGACTGTAGCTCGGGCACTATAGCAGTCCGTTACTATAGCACCAAATCAGGCTAGGCTAGTTTCGGTTTACTGTAGCATAGGGACTGTTCACTGCGTACTGTAGCATCATGAAGCACTATAGCAACTAGTGTTTAGTACCATACTGTAAACTCTGAGGTGAACTGCCCAGCTTAAATACTAGGGCCAGGGACGTGTCTTAACCTTTAGTTAACCATTTTGAATGAAGCGAGGACAAAAGTTCAAGCGGGTTTTTACGCAGGCGGGACCCGCTCCTCGGTAGAGTGGGCCTGGGCCATGCGCCGGGACTAGGTCGTTACATTTGGTATCGGAGCTGACTCTCGAGGTTTCATGGGCATGTGGAGTTCAATGCGCGGGCATAAAGTGCATGCACATACGTGGATCTAATGGCAGGACACGACATGACATGGCATATAGATGCGCCGGCACTGAACACATGGGCGTGGCCAAGAGAGGAGGATCCTGAATTAGGTGTCTCGAAAGGGTAAGCTGGTCTAGCATTTGATGGGGATGTTGAATCCTTAGGGGGGTGATTGTAATAGCCCCAAATAGCCAGTGGGCCCAATTCGCGGTATGGGCCAGTACTGTAGCTCGGGCACTGTAGCAATCCATTACTATAGCACCGAATCTGGCCGGGCCAGTTTCGGTTTACTGTAGCACAGGGACTATTCACCAGGTACTGTAGTATCGCGAAGCACTGTAGCAACTAGCATTTAGTACCATACTATAAACTCTAAGGTGAATTGACCAGCTTAAATACCAGGGCTAGGGACGCGTATTAACCTTCGGTTAACCATTTTGAATGAAGCGAGGATGAAAGTTCAAGCGGGTTTTTATGCAGGTGGGACCCGCTCCTCGGTAGAGTGGGCCTGGGCCGTGCACCGAGACTGGGTTGTTATAGTTGTCCTCCCTCATTGAGGGCCTTGATGCCCTGCAGTCAATTTTCCCTACGCAAAAGCATCTGGGCGTAAGAGCAAAGGGAAGGAAGAGAGGCAAAGTAAAACTCGAAAGGCACAGCTTAAGGCACTCACTAGGTAAAGATGGCCTTCCTCCAGTAGCATGGGGATGCGGTTGATGTGCTCCGGCTTGAAAGCACTGGCGACCGTCCCATTTACCCATGACACAATCTCCTCGGTGGGTAGCACCTCGGCCAACATGCGGCACCCCTTGAGCTGCTCAGGCTTCGCCTCAGGTCCCATCTGGTCCAGCCGTAATGGACGCAGCATAAAAAGGAGCACCCTCCGATGGTGAAAGGCCAAGACGACGATCGCCACCATCAGACCCGCATCATGAAGCCTCCTCAGCGCAGTGAGGAGAGGCCTCAATCGAGGTTGTCAATCTGATGCCACACTGTGCGGCCAGTTGAATGGATGCTCCATGACGAGATGCCGGTGTACGGTGGGAAGTAGCCCTTGTTGTTGCAAAGGTAGAACCACTGTGCATCCCATTGAGCATGGTTGGACATTAGCCCGGCAGGGATGTACTCACGTGGCTCCACCCCCTGACCTGTCTTCAGCACTAGGTTACAGGAACCAGCACGGACAATTCTCCTCACGCCCTGTTCCACCGGGGCGGTGAAGAACTCCCCCTTGTAGAGGTGAAGCCACAGCTCCCAGTGCGGCTCCACCCCCAGGTATCCCTCACAGACGGCCGTAAAGATAGTGGCGTTGGAGATGGCATTGGGGGAGAAGTGCTAAAGCTCAACCCCATAATGGTGGAGCAGCGCCCACACGAATCGGCTCAGGGGTGATCCAAGCCTGTGCGGTGGAACTTGACGAAGCTCACGACATAACCATCTGAAGGGTTCGGCTCCTGATCCCTCCACGGTGATGCTATCCACTCCAGCCGATCCAGCGTGGTGATAGGGCGAAGGAGCCCCTCCCCCACCAGCTCCAACAGCCTTCGCTCTGTCACGGCCGACGGGCGCCAGGCCTCCTGAGGAAGAAAGGTGGGTGCCATGACGGCGGCGGTGGCGGCGCAAACTTGCTCGACGGATGGGCGATCGGGAAGATTCGCAATCACGATCATTCTCACTAATCCCTCTTCTCTAGCGATGGTGGGTAGGGATTTCGAAGCTCTAGCGGTGGCGACAGAGGCGAGATGGCAAGAATGGAAGCGGATGACACCCCACCTTCCATGAATTTATACTCAGGGGAAGAGCAATGGGCGGATCCGACGATGAGAAAAGGTAAACCCCGCATTTACTGCGCCCACCTAACTGCCTCCTCGATTCTCACAGCAGAACACGCGCCGTTCACCGGGCCCCTAGCCTTTGCCTAGGTCCACCACGACCATGCCATTTCAGCCACACCTCAAAAGGCACGCCCAATGGGTGGGAGCACTACATTATCCGCCGACGAAGTCTTCCATGAGAAGGAAAACGGGCCCCGGCCCCACGACAAGCCTCGAGGGAGCGAAGGCTGACCCTCGGTCAGTGTTCAACAGCCGCCCCCGAGCACCCAAGTCAGGGATGCCCCAGGGGAGCCATACGAAGCTCAGCTCAAGGACAAACCCACGAGATCCCATCGGGTGTATCCAAGGAAAAATGGGAGGATTACCATGGAATCCCCATGGAGGGAGGCATCAAGCCACCGAGTCCTATCGAATGGAATCGGTATCCATATATCTACTCATTTGCATCAATGAGAACGCCTCTAGGCCACTAGTCGACCCCATCGAATGGGGCATGAGCTCTCACTTGGATCCCCATTATCGGCTTATAGAGAATGCCGAGACTCGCCCAATCGAGGGTAGTACAACACTTGTCGCCTCACATCTGATCGAAAGGACTCGTCAGATGGATGCCTAAGGCTAGCAATGCCCTAGCAGCACAAGGCTCGGGGCTCGACGACTCAAGCCACCCTTTGACTAGGCCCTACAACTCTAGTTCATGTCATCCTAACCTTTCAGGAATGCCCTCTACGCCTAACTGGACAAGAACCTTTGAACAAAAGACAAATAAAGCTCTCAAAGGAGTCTCCATACTCCTCCGAGGCCTCGGGGGCTACCCCCATGGGGGACACTCACGCCCCCCTCCCTACGAAAAGTTATGAACCGCACCTCACTCTTGGCCCATAACCCCTAGCCCGAGTGCCAGCACTAGTGCAGGGGCTCGGAGGCTACTATCGGGTACTTAAGAAAGGGGTACCCTTAACCCTTGACTAAGGAGATTTGTCGATACCCTGGAAACAGGTATCCCAGACCCCTTGCTTAACAAACTAAAGCCCCGCAAAATCAGCATCTTGAACCCTCCGATAAACTCCCGTGCTAACGTACGAAGGCCCATAGGCTGAGATGTATCGGACTGGCCCGCGAACGAACAACGACGGCCCAAAACCGAAGCCTGCTCGAGAGGCTACCGAACGAACCAGTGCTATTCATCAGAGAGGATACCGAATGGACTAGTACTGTATATGCGAGGGTACGATTTGAGCTACCCCTCGAGGACGGAACTTCGTCCAGCGAATGAGCCAGCCCTCGAGGACGTAACTTCGCCCAGCGAACGAGCCCCCCCTCGAGGACGGAACTTCGCCTGGGCGAATGGGCGGCCCTCGAGGGCAGCGCACCCCTCGGCCACCGACTCCCCCGTACGGATCCAAGCGCATTTAATGCGATCTATCTACCCCTGCCTAACCGCATGGCCACAGTTACGGTAACAGTCACAGGCATGGCGGTCAAATCTACTTTTACTGCCCATGCCCCGGAATCCCGCAAGTCATGTTACGCTGTTGCGCCATACCGAGCGTTGTGCCACGACCCGCACCACCTCGAAACATACAAACTAACCTATTTACCGTGTTTTTCGGGATTCGATCTTATCCAACGAAGCTCGACCACCTCGGCATGACCCCCTCGGCTCTGGCCAGGACCCTCGACCGTCGCCCCTCGGCTTCACCGAGTGAACCCTCGAGCTGAACTTCAACAACTCCCGATGCGACGGCTGCAGGGCCTCCCATACCGGCGTACATCGCTACAGCGGCACCGACATGATCGGCCTCAACGTCGTACGTCATCAGCGTCATGCGAACACGAAATACATGTACACCTGTGCCCCTCCTTCGTCTATAAAAGGAGGCGCCAGGGCGTTAGAAAGGGACCCAGACCAAGAGGATCTAGAGCAGAGAAACATTAAGGCCCTAGATCACTGAACGACACCATGAGCCTGTGCAAGGTCGAGAGCAAGGCGTCCGAACGCCCCAACTCCACCTTTCACTCCTCACACCAGCTTGTATTTTGCCCTGTACTAGCACTTCGGTGCAAGATAACACGAAACATCCTCCCCCCGCTGGACGTAGGGCCTTCTTTGCCCGAACCAGGATAAATCACTGTGTCATTCTTGCATCACCCACCGGATTAGGGAGCACGCGGACACGATATTACTCATTGGTGTTGACCCCTCGAGGTCCAGAACACCGACAAGATTAAACCCTAACATCAACAAGCCAAACCCGGGTATCATCAGCCCTCGACTAGCACAGAAACGCAAATGCCAGGTCATACTGGGTCGGCCCACAAACAGGCCTCGGTGGTCTGGGCAGCTACCTATCTGACGTACCCCGCTCAAGGCAGAGCAGATCACTCGAGGGTGCCACTCGACCTACCCCTCGGTGACGGAGAATCACCCGGGCGAATGGGCAGCCCTCGAGTGTGATGCACCCCTCGAATACGTACCTCCTGTATGAATCCAGGAGCATTTAAACCTCATGGCCACAGTGACGGTAATAGTTAGGAGTACACCAGTCAAATCTTACTTTTACCTCCCATACCCGGGAATCTGGTGGGTCATACCACACTGTAACTCCATGCCGTGCACTGTGCCCCATTCGGCGCTCCCTTGAGGCACACTTACCAATACCAGGCAACTCCTTGAGGCACATTTACTAGTATTCATACCACATTTCCTAGGGCTCAGCCCTATCCATTCGGGCCTCGACCCTCCTCGACCACCTCTCGAGCTACACTTCGTCATCGCCAGTCAACACTCCAACAAATCCCAATGCGACGACTACATGGATCCGCACGACCGCGCTTGGACATTCGTCTATCACCGACCATCAGCTGTGTCACCTTACGCATGAGAAGGATGGCTGTGTCAACTCCAAACACATCACTACAGGATACGCCATGCCCGGCACACGCCTCTACAGCAACACTGACATGATCGGCATCACCTCCTCGATGTCAGCAGCCACGTCCGCCCTAAGATCCATGTACCCCTGTGCCCCTCCTTCGCCTATAAAAGGGGCGCCAGGCCCAAGTCTAGACAAGGCAACAAAACTTGGCCAGAAAACATAAGGCATAGACAGCAACTAGAGCCCAAAATGCTCAAGTCCTAGCCCACTCACTCGCACGCTTGTATTCACACCTATACAAGCACTTTAGTGCAAGATAATACAAACTATCCCCCCACTGGATGTAGGGCCTTCTTTTACCCGAACTAGGATAAACCTTGTGTTCTTCTTGCATCACCATTCGAATTAGGGAGCACACAATACATATTTACTCATCGGTGCTAGGCCCCCGGGGTCGAAACACCGACACCTCTGCCGTGAAATTAGCACCGGCAGTCCCCTGAGTAAACAAGGCCACAAGCACACCATAACTTCATGAGTAAGCCAGTTTTTTGATCCTGGCATCATATTTGGTTCTCACCCTAAAACCCTGTGTGAAAAAACCACCTTGCTGCCCTTCCGGTGCATGTTTTTCGAAGGCAAACTTCCCCGCCTCTGCCACAAAATCAGCATCGTCGGTCCCCGATGCCAACAAGGCCGCAAGCACAGCATAACTTCATGAGTAAGCCAATTTTTTTGATCCTGATATCATGTTTGGTTCCCACCCTAAGTCTCCATGTGAGAAAACCACCTTGCCGCCCTCACGGTGCAAGTTTTCTGGAGGCAAACTTCCCCGCCTCTTCCATGAAATAACCACCGGTGGTCCCCGATGCCGACAAGGCCGTAAGCACACCATAACTTCATGAGTAATTGATCTTGACATCATGTTTGGTTCCCACCCTAAGTCTCCATGTGAAAAAACTGCCTTGCTGCCCACGCGTTGCACATTTTCTGCAGGCAAACTTCCCCGCCTTTGCTGCGAAATCAGTACCAGCGGTCCCCAATGCTAACAAGGCCGCAAGCACACCATAACTTCATGAGTAAGAAACTTTTCTGATCTTGACATCAAGTTTGTTACCCACTTTAAGACCCTGTGCAAAAAAAACCACCTTGCCGCCCTCGCGGTGCATGATTTCCAGAGTCAAACTTCCCCGCGTCTGCCGTGAAATCAACACCGGCGGTCCACGATGCCAACAAGGCCGCAAGCACACCATAACTTCACGAGTAAGCTGGTTTTTCAATCCTGACATCATGTTTGGTTCCCACCCTAAGTCCTCATGTGAAAATACAGCCTAGCAGCCCTCACAGTGCATGTTGTCTGGAGCCAAACTTCCCCGCCTCTGCTATGAAATTAGTACCGGCAGTCCCCGATGCCAACAAGGCCGCAAGCACACCATAACTTCCTGAGTAAGCTGGTTTTTTGATCCTGACATCATGTTTGGTTCCCATACTAAGTCCCTATGTGAAAAACTACCTTGCCGCCCTCGTGGCGCACGTTTTTCGAAGGCAAACTTCCCCGCCTCTGCCGCAAAATCAGCACCGGTGGTCCTCAATGCCAACAAGGCTGCAAGCACACCATAACTTCATGAGTAAGCCAATTTTTCAATCCTGACATCATGTTTGGTTCCCACCCTAAGTCCCCGTGTGAAGAAACCGCCTTGCCACCCTCACGGTGCATGTTTTCGAGAGGCAAACTTCCCCGTCTCTGCCACAAAATTAGCACCGGCAGTCCCCTATGCTAATAAGGCCGCAAGCACACCATAACTTCCTGAGTAAGCTGATTATTCAATCCTGACACCATGTTTGGTTCCCACCCTAAGTCCCTGTGTTAAAAAACTTCCTTGGCTACCTCGCGGTGCACATTTTCTGCAAGCAAACTTCCCCGCATCTGTCGCAAAATTAGCACCGGCGGTCCCTGATGCCACCAAGGTCACAAGCACACCATAACTTCATGAGTAAGCCAGTTTTTGGATCCAGACATCTTGTTTGGTTCCCACCCTAAGTCCCCATGTGAAAAAACCGCCTTGCGGCTGTCGCGGTGCATGTTTTCGAGGCAAACTTCCCCGCCTCTGCCGTGAAATCTGCACCGGCAGTCCCCGATGCCAACAAGGCCGCAAGCACA
>CM041631.1:67713886-67735503 GCA_023333625.1 Bothriochloa decipiens
GCACACCATAACTTCATGAGTAAGCCAATTTCTTTGATCCTGACACCTAGTTTGGTTCCCACCCTAAGTCCTGGTGTGAGAAAACCACCTTGCCACCCACACAGTGCACCTTTTCCAAAGGCAAACTTCCCCGCCTCTGTCGCAAAATCAGCACAAGAGGTCCCTGATTCCAACAGGGCTGCAAGCACACCATAATTTCATGAGTTAGCTGATTTTTTGATCCTGACATCATGTTTGGTTCCCACCATAGGTCCCCATGTGAAAACCGCCTAGCAGCCCTCGCGGTGCTTGTTTTTCGGAGGCAAACTTCCCCGCCTCTGTCGTAAATTAGCACCGACGGTCCCCGATGCCAACAAGGCCGCAAGCACACCATAACTTCATGAGTAAGCCGGTTTTTTGATCATGACATCTTGTTTGGTTCCCACCGTAAGTCCCCATGTGAGAAAACCACCTTGCTACCCTCGCGGTGCACATTTTTCAGAGGCAAACTTCCCCGCCTCTGCCGTGAAATTAGCACCGACGGTCCGCGATGCCAACAAGGCCGCAAGCACACCATAACTTCATGAGTAAGCTAGTTTTTTTGATCCTCACACCATGTTTGGTTCCCACCCTAAGTGCCCGTGTGAGAAAACCAACTTGCCACCCTCGCGGTGCACCTTTTCCGTAGGCAAACTTCCCCGCCTCTGTCACGAAATCAGCACAAGCGGTCCCCGATTCCAACAAGGCTACAAGCACACCATAACTTCATGAGCTAGCTGGTTTTTTGATCCTGACATCATGTTTGGTTCCCACCATAAGTCCTCATGTGAAAAAATCACCTAGCGGCCCTCGCGGTGCGTGTTTTTCGGAGGCAAACTTCCCTGCCTCTGTCGTAAATTAGCACCGATGGTCCCCGATGCCAACAATGCCGCAAGCACACCATAACTTCATGAGTAAGCTAGTTTTTCAATCCTGACATCATGTTTCATTCCTGCCCTAAGACCCTATGCAAAGAAACTGCCTTGCCGCCCTCACGGTGCATGTTTTCAAGAGTTAAACTTCCCCGCCTTTGCCGTGAAATCAGCACTGGCGGTCCCAGATGCCAACAAGGCCACAAGCACACCATAACTTCATGAGTAAGCCAGTTTTTTTGATTCTGACACCATGTTTGGTTCCCACCCCAAGTCCCCATGTGAGAAAACTGCCTTGCCGCCCTCGTGGTGCACGTTTTATGGAGGCAAACTTCCCCGCCTCTGCCACAAAATCAGCACTGGCGGTCCCCGATGCCAACAAGGCTGCAAGCACACCATAACTTCATGAGTGAGCTAGTTTTTCAATCTTGACATCATGTTTGGTTCCCACCCTAAGTCCCCATGTGAGAAAACCGCCTTGCTGTCCTCATGGTGCACCCCGCCTCTGTCGCGAAATCAGCACCGGCAGTCCCCGATGCCAACAAGGCCACAAGCACACCATAACTTCATGAGTAAGCTAGTTTTTTATCCTCACACCATGTTTGGTTCCCACCCTAAGTCCCCGTCTGAGAAAACTGCCTTGCCGCCCTCGCGGTGCACCTTTTCTGTAGGCAAACTTCCCCGCCTCTGCCGCGAAATCGGCACAAGTGGTCCCCGATTCCAACAAGGCTGCAAGCACACCATAACTTCACGAGTTAGCTAGTTTCTTGATCCTGACATCATGTTTGGTTCCCACCATAAGTCCTCATGTGAAAAAACTACTTAGCGGCCCTGGCGGTGCATGTTTTTCGGAGGCAAACTTCCCCGCCTCTGTCGTAAATTAGCACCGACGGTCCCCGATACCAACAGGGCCGCAAGCACACCATGACTTCATGAGTAAGCTAGTTTTTCGATCCTGACATCATGTTTCATTCCCACCTTAAGACCCTATGCAAAGAAACCGCCTTGCCGCCCTCACGGTGCATGTTTTCTAGAGGCAAACTTCCCCGCATCTACAGTGAAATCAGCACCGGCGGTCCCTAATGCCAACAAGGCCGCAAGCACACCATAACTTCATGAGTAAGCCAGTTTTTTTGATCCTGACACCATGTTTGGTTCCCACCCTAAGTCCCCATGTGAGAAAACCACCTTGCCGCCCTCACGGTGCATGTTTTATGGAGGCAAACTTCCCCGTCTCTGCCACGAAATCAGCCCCGGCGGTCCCCGATGCCAACAATGCCGCAAGCACACCATAACTTCATGAGTAAGCCAGTTTTTCAATCCTGACATCATGTTTGCTTCCCACCCTAAGTCCTCGTGGCAAAAAACCGCCTTGCGGCTCTCACGGTGCATGTTTTCCGAAATCAAACGTCCCCGCCTCTGCCGCGAAATCAGCACCGGTGGTCCCTGATGCCAACAAGGCCGTAAGCACACCATCACTTCATGAGTAAGAAAGTTTTTTGATCTTGACAACATGTTTAGTTCCCATATTAAGAACCCATGGAAGAAAACCACCTTGCCGCCCTCGTGGTGCATGATTTCTAGAGTCAAACTTCCCCGCCTCTGGTGCGAAATCAGCACCGATAGTCCGCGATGCCAACAAGGACGCAAGCACACCATAACTTCACGAGCAAGCCGGTTTTTGAATCTTGACATCATGTTTGGTTCCCACCCTAAGTCCTCATGAGAAAATACAGCCTAGCGGCCCTCGCAGTGCATGTTTTGTGAAGGCAAACTTGCCCGTCTCTGCTGTGAAATTAGTACCCGCAGTCCCCCATGCCAACAAGGCTGTAAGCACACCATAACTTCCTGAGTAAGCCAGTTTTTTGATCCTGACATCATGTTTGGTTCCCACGCTAAGTCCCTGTGTAAAAAAAACTACCTTGCCGCCCTCGTGGTGCAAATTTTCTAGAGGCAAACTTCCCCGCCTCTGCCACAAAATCAGCACCGGCGGTCCCCGATGCCAACAAGGCCGCAAGCACACCATAACTTCATGAGTAAGCCAGTTTTTCAATCTTGACATCATGTTTGGTTCCCACCCTAAGTACCCTATGCCAATAAGGCCGCAAGCACACCATAACTTCCCGAGTAAGCCGATTATTCGATCCTGACACCATGTTTGGTTCCCACCCTAGGTCCCTATTTGAAAAAACTACCTTGCCTACCTCGCGGTGCATGTTTTCTGCAGGCAAACTTCCCCGCATCTACCGCAAAATCAGCACCAACGGTCCCTGATGCCACCAAGGTCGCAAGCACACCATAACTCATGAGTAAGCCAGATTTTGGATCCTAACATCTTTTTTGGTTCCCACTGAGTCCCCCTATGAAAAAACCGCCTTGCCGCTCTCAAAGTACATGTTTTTTAGGTGCAAACTTCCCCGCCTCTGCCGCAAAATTAGCACCGGCGGTCCCTGATGCCAACAAGGACGCAAGCATAACATAACTTCATGAGTAAGCCAATTTTTTGATCTTGACACCATGTTTGGTTCCCACCCTAAGTCCCGATGTGAGAAAACCGCCTTGCTGTCCCCGCGGTGCACGTTTTCCAGAGGCAAACTTCCCCGCCTCTGTCGCGAAATCAGCACCGGCGGTCCCCGATGACAACAAGGCCGCAAGCACACCATAACTTCATGAGTAAGCTATTTTTTTGATCCTCACACCATGTTTGGTCCCCACCCTAAGTTCCCGTGTGAGAAAACCGCCTTGCCGCCCTCACGGTGCACCTTTTCCATAGGATAACTTCCTCGCCTCTACCACAAAATCAGCACAAGCGGTCCCTGATTCTAACAAGGCTGCAAGCACACCATAACTTCACGAGTTAGCTAGTTTTTTGATCCTGATATCATGTTTGGTTCCCACCATAAGTCCTCATGTGAAAAAACTGCCTAGCGGCCCTCGCGGTGCATGTTTTTGGAGGCAAACTTCCCCGCCTCTGTCGTAAATTAGCACCGGCGGTCCCCGATGCCAACAGGGCCGCAAGCACACCATAACTTCATGAGTAAGCTGGTTTTTTGATCCTGACATCATGTTTCATTCCCACCTTAAGACCCTATGCAAAGAAACCGCCTTGCCGCCCTCACGGTGCATGTTTTCTAGAGGCAAACTTCCCCGCCTCTGTAGTGAAATCAGCACCGGCGGTCCCTGATGCCAACAAGGCTGCAAGCACACCATAACTTCATGAGTAAGCTAGTTTTTTTGATCCTGACACCATGTTTGGTTCACACCCTAAGTCCCCATGTGAGAAAACCACCTTGCCGCCCTCACGGTGCACATTTTATGGAGGCAAACTTCCCCGCCTCTGCCACGAAATCAGCACCGGCGGTCCCTGATGCCAACAATGCCGCAAGGACACCATAACTTCATGAGTAAGCTAGTTTTTCAATCCTAACATCATGTTTGGTTCCCACCTTAAGGCCCTGTATGAAAAAACCCCCTTGTGGCTCTCGCGGTGCACATTTTCCAGAATCAAACTTCCCCGCCTCTGCCGCAAAATCAGCACCGGTGGTCCCTGATGCCAACAAGGCCGCAAGCACACCATCACTTCATGAGTAAGAAAGTTTTTTGGTCCTGACATCATGTTTAGTTCCCGCTTTAAGACCCCATGGAAAAAACCATCTTGCCGCCCTCGCGGTGCAAGATTTCCAGAGTCAAACTTCCCCGCCTCTGGTGCAAAATCAGCACCGGCGGTCCGCGATGCCAACAAGGCCGCAAGCACACCATAACTTCATGAGCAAGCTGGTTTTTCAAACTTGACATCATTTTTGGTTCCCACCCTAAGTCCTCATGAGAAAATACAGCCTAGCGGCCCTTGCAGTGCATGTTTCCCGGAGGAAAACTTCCCCGTCTCTCCTGTGAAATTAGTACCGGCAGTCCCCCATGCCAACAAGGCCACAAGCACACCATAACTTCCTGAGTAAGCCGGTTTTTTGATCCTGACATCATGTTTGGTTCCCACGCTAAGTCCCTGTGTAAAAAAACTACCTTGCCACCCTCGTGGCGCATGTTTTTCGGAGGCAAACTTCGCCGCCTCTGCCTCAAAATTAGCACCGGCAGTCCTCGATGCCAACAAGGCCACAAGCACACCATAACTTCATGAGTAAGCTAGTTTTTCAATCTTGACATCATGTCTGGTTCCCACCTTAAGTCCCCTATGCCAATAAGGTTGCAAGCACACCATAACTTCCCGAGTAAGCTGGTTATTTGATCCTGACACCATGTTTGGTTCTCACCCTAAGTCCCTATTTGAAAAAACTACCTTGCCTACCTCACGGTGCACGTTTTCTGTAGGCAAACTTCCCCGCATCTGCCGCAAAATCAGCACCAACGGTCCCTGATGCCACCAAGGTCACAAGCACACCATAACTTCACGAGTAAGCTAGTTTTGGATCCTGACATCTTTTTTGGATCCTATCCTAAGTCCCCCTATGAAAAAACCGCCTTGCCGCTCTCACAGTGCATGTTTTTTGGAGGCAAACTTCCCCGCCTCTGTCGCAAAATTAGCACCGGCGGTCCCTGATGCCAACAAGGCCGCAAGCACACCATAACTTCATGAGTAAGCCAGTTTTTTGATCTTGACACCATGTTTGGTTCCCACCCTAAGTCCCCATATGAGAAAACTGCCTTGCCGCCCTCGCGGTGCACGCTTTATGGAGGCAAACTTCCCCGTCTCTGCCACGAAATCAGCATTGGCGGTCCCTGATGCCAACAAGGCCGCAAGCACACCATAACTTCACGAGTAAGCCAGTTTTTCAATCCTGACATCATCTTGGGTTCGCACCCTAAGTCCCCATGTGAAGAAACCACCTTGCCACCCTCACGGTGCATGTTTTCAAGAGGCAAACTTCCCCGCTTCTGCCACAAAATTAGCACCGGCCGTCCCCTATGCCAATAACGCTGCAAGCACACCATAACTTCATGAGTAAGAAAGTTTTTTGATCTTGACATCATGTTTGGTTCCCACTTTAAGACCTTGAGCAAAAAAACCACCTTTCCGCCCTCGCGGTGCATGATTTCCAGAGTCAAACTTCCTCGCCTCTGCCACGAAATCAGCACCGGCGGTCCGCGATTCCAACAAGGCCGCAAGCATGCCATAACTTTACGAGTAAGCTAGTTTTTTGATCCTAACATCATGTTTGGTTCCCACCCTAAGTCCTCATGTGAAAATACTTCCTAGCGGCCCTCGCAGTGCATGTTTTCTGGAGGGAAACTTCCTCGGCTCTGCTGCAAAATTAGTACCTGCAGTCCCCGATGCCAACAAGGCTGCAAGCACACCATAACTTCCTAAGTAAGCCGGTTTTTCAATCCTGACATCATGTTTGGTTCCCGCCCTAAGTCCCTGTGTGAACAAACCACCTTGCCACCCTCACAGTGCATGTTTTCGAGAGGCAAACTTCCCCGCCTCTGCCGCGAAATCAGCACCGGCGGTCCCCGATGCCCACAAGGCCGCAACCACACCATAACTTCCCGAGTAAGCTGGTTTTTTGATCCTAACATCATGTTTGGTTCCCACACTAAGTCCCTATGTGAAAAAATTGCCTCGCAGGCAAACTTCCCCGCCTCTACCGCAAAATCAACTCTGGCAGACCCCGATGCCAACAAGGTCACAAGCACACCATAACTTCATGATTACGCTGGTTTTTCAATCCTAAAATCATGTCTGGTTCCCACCCTAAGTCCCCATGTGAAAAATCTGCCTTGTCGCCCTCGCGGTGCATTTTTTTCGAAGGAAAACTTCCCCGCCTCTACCACATAATTAGCACCGGCAGTCCCCTATGCCAACAATGCCGCAATCACACCATAACTTCATGAGTAAACCAATTTTTTGATCCTAACATCATATTTGGTTCCCACCCTAAGACCTCATCCAAAGAAACCGCCTTGCCTCCCTCGCGGTGCATGTTTTACGGAGGCAAACTTCCCCGCCTCTGCTGCGAAATTAGCACCAGTGGTTCCAGATGCCAACAAGGCAGCAAGCACACCTTAACTTCATGAGCAAGCTAGTTTCTTGAGCCTGACATCATGTTTGGTTCCCACCCTAACTCCCCATGTGAAAAAACCGCCTTGCGGCTCTCGTGGTGCACATTTTCCATAATCAAACTTCCCTGCCTCTGCCGCGAAATCGGCACCGGCGGTCCCCGATGCTAACAAGGCCGCAGGCACACCATAACTTCACGAGTAAGCTAGTTTTTTAATCCTGACATCATGTTTGGTTCCCACCCTAAGACCCCATGCAAAGAAAACGCCTTGCCACCCTCGCAATGCATGTTTTTCGAAGGCAAGCTTCCGGCCTCTGCACCCAAATCAGCATCGGCGGTCCCTGATGCCAAAAACGCCACAAGCACACCATAACTTCATGAGTAAGCTTTTTTTGATCCTGGCATCATGTTTGGATCCCACCCTAAGTCCCTGTGTGAAAAAACTGCCTTGTGGCCCTCGCGGTGCACATTTTTCAGAGGCAAACTTCCCCGCCTCTACCGTGGAATCAGCACAAGCGGGCCTCAATTCCAACAAGGCTGCAAGCACACCACAACTTCATGAGTAAGCCGGTTTTTCGGTCCAGACATCATGTTTGGTTCCCACCCTAAGACCTCATGGGAAGAATCTGCCTTGTAGTCCTCACGGTGCATGTTTTTCGGAGGCAAACTTCCCCGCCTCTCCTGCGAATTCAGCACAGACGGTCCCCGATGCCAACAAGGCTGCAAGCACACTATAACTTCATGAGTAAGCTAGTTCTATGATCCTAACATCATGTTTGGTTCCCACCCTAAGAACCCATGCAAAAAAGACGCCTTGCCACCCTCGCGATGCAGGTTTTTCGGATGCAAACTTCCCCGCCTCTACCGTGAAATCAGCACCGGCGGTCCACGATGCCAACAAGGCCGCAGGCACACCAAAACTTCATGAATAACCCAGTTTTTTGATCCTGACATCATGTTTGGTTCCCACCCAAAGTCCCCGTGCAAAAAAATAGCCTTGCTGCCCTCGCAATGCACATTTTCCGAAGGCAAACTTGCCCGCCTCTGGCGTGAAATCAGCACCAGGGGTCCCCCATACCAACAAGGCTGCAAGCACACCATAACTTCACAAGTAAGCTAGTTTTCTAATCCTGACATCATGTTTGGTTCCCACCCTAAGTTCCTATGTGAGAAAGCCACCTTGCCGCCCTCGTGGTGCACGTTTTTTGGAGGCTAACTTCTCGCCTCTGCCACGAAATCAGCACCAGCGGTCCACGATGCCAACAGGGCCGCAAGCACACCATAACTTCATGAGTAAGCTAGTTTTTTGATCCTCACATCATGTTTGCTTCCCACCCTAAGTCCCCATGTGAAAAAACCACCTTGTTGCCCTCGCGGCGCATGTTTTCTGGAGGCAAACTTCCCAGCCTCTGCTGTGAAATCAGCACCGGCAGTCCCCGATGCCAACAACGCTGCAAGCACACCATAACTTCCCAAGTAACCTAGTTTTTTGATATTGACATCATGTTTGGTTCCCACTCTAAGTCCCTATGGAAAAATCTGCCTCACAGGCAAAATTCCCCTCCTCTGTCGTAAAATCAGCACCGGCGGTCCCCGATGCCAACAAGGCTGCAAGCACACCATAACCTCATGATTAAGCCAGTTTTCAATCCTAACATCATGTTTGGTTCTCACCCTAAGTCCCTGTGTGAAAAATCTGCCTTGTCCCCCTCATGGTGCACATTTTTTGGAGGAAAACTTCCCCGCCTCTGCCACAAAATTAGCATCGGCAGTCCCTATTTCAACCAGGCCAGAAGCACACCATAACTTCAAGAGTATGAAAGTTTTTTGATCTTGACTTCATATTAGGTTCCCACCCTAAGACCTTGTGCTAAGAAACCTCCTTGCCGCCCTCGCGGTGCATGTTTTCCGAAGGCAAACCTCCTCGCCTCTGCTGTGAAATAAGCACCGGTGGTCCCCGATGCCAACAAGGTGGCAAGCACACCATAACTTCATGATCAATCCAGTATTTTGATCCTGACATCATGTTTGGTTCCCACCCTAAGTCCTCGTGTGAAAAAACCACCTTGCAGCTCTCGATGTGCATGTTTTTTGGAATCAAACTTCCCCGCCTCTACCGCGAAATCATCACCGGCGGTCCCCGATGCCAACTAGGCCGCAAGCAAACCATGACTTCATGAGTAAGCTAGTTTTTCAATCCTGACATCATGTTTGGTTCCCGTCCTATGACCCCATGTGAAGAAAATGTCTTGCCGCCCTCATGGTGCATGTTTTTCAGAGGCAGGCTTCTCGGCCTCTGCCGCAAAATGTGCACCGGTGGTCCCCGATGCCAACAAGGCCACAAGCACACCACAACTTCATGAGTAAGCTGGTTTTCAATCCTGACAACATGTTTGGTTCCCACCATAAGTACCTATGGGAAAAAACTAGTTTGCAGCCCTCGGGTTGCACATTTTCTGAAGGCAAACTTCCCCGCCTCTGCCGTGAAATCAGCACAAGCGGTCCCCGATTCAACAAGGCCAAAAGCACACCATAACTTCACAAGTAAGCTAGTTTTTTCGATCCTGACATCATGTTTGGTTCCCACCCTAAGTCCCCATGTGAGAAAACTACCTTGCCGCCATTGTGGTGCATGTTTTCTGGAGGCAAACTTCCCCGCCTCTGCCATGAAATCAGCACCGGCGGTCCTCGATGCCAACAAGGCCGTAAGCACACCATAACTTCATGAGTAAGCCAGTTTTTTGATCATGACATCATGTTACATTCCCACCCTAAGTCCCCATGTGAAAAAACACCTTGCTGCCCACGTGGTGCACGTTTTCAGAGGCAACCTTCCCCGCCTCTGCTGTGAAATCGGCACCGGTGGTCCCCGATGCCAACAAGGCCGCAAGCACACCATAACTTCATGAGTTAACCATTTTTTCGATCCTGACATCATGTTTGGTTCCCACCCTATGACCCCATCTATAGAAAACGCCTTGTTGCCCTCGTGGTTCATGTTTTCCAGAGGCAAACTTCCCCGCCTCTGCCACGAAACCAACACCAGCGGTCCCCAATGCCAACAAGGCCGCAAGCACACCATAACATCATGAGTAAGCTAGTTTTTTGATCCTGACACCATGTTTGGTTCCCAACTTAAGTCCTTGTGTAAAAAAACTACCTTGCTGCCCTCACGATGCAATTTTTCCGGAGGCAAACTTCCCCGCCTCTGCCGAGAAATCAGCACCAACGGTCCCCGATGCTAACATGTCTACAAGTACACCATACCATCATGAGTAAGCTAGTTTTCCAATCCTGACACCATGTTTGGTTCCCACCCTATGTCCCTGTGTGAAAAAACTGGTTTGGGGCCCTCGCGTTGCATGTTTTCTGAAAGCAAACTTCCCCGCCTCTGCCATGAAATCAGCACAAGCGGTCCCCGATTCAACAAGGTCGCAAGCACACCATAACTTCACAAGTTAGCTGGTTTTTGATCCTGACATCATATTTGGTTCTCACCCTAAGTCCCTCATGTGAAAAAACTGCGTCGCGGCCCTCGCGGTGCACGTTTTCTAGAGGCAAACTTCCCCATCTCTGTCGCAAAATCAGCACCGGCAGTCGCCGATGCCAACAAGGCCGCAAGCACACCATAACTTCAGGTGTAAGCCAGTTTTTCAATCCTAACATCATGTTTGGTTCCCACCCTAAGTCCTCGTGTGAGAAAACCGCCTTGCTGCCCTCACGGCGCATGTTTTTCGGAGGCAAACTTCCCCGCCTCTGTCGCAAAATAAGCACCGGTAGTCCCCATGCCAACAAGGCCGCAAGCACACCATAACTTCCTGAGTAAGCTAGTTTTTTGATCCTGACATCATGTTTGGTTCCCACTCTAAGTCCCTATGGAATAAACTGCCTCACAAGCAAACTTCCCCTCCTCTATCGCAAAATCAGCACCGGCGGTCCTCGATGCCAACAAGGCCGCAAGCACACCATAACTTCACGATTACGCCGGTTTTTCAATCCTGACATCATGTTTCGTTCCCACCCTAAGTCCCCGTGTGAAAAATCTACCTTGTCCCCCTAGCGATGCATGTTTTCCTAAGGCAAACTACCCCGCCTCTACCACAAAATTAGCATCTCCAGTCCCCTATGCCAACAAGGCTGCCAGCACATCATAACTGCATGATCGGAGGCAAACTTCCCCACCTCTGCTGCGAAATCAGCACCGGCACTCCCCGATGCCAACAACGCCACAAGCACACCATAACTTCATGAGTAAGCCAGCTTTTCGATCCTAACATCATATTTCATTCCCACCCTAAGTCCCCGTGTTAAAAAATCACCTTGCTGCCCTCGTGGCGCATGTTTTCCGGAGGCAAACTTCCCCGCCTCTATTTGGTGTGTCCCTGAAGCCAACAAGGCTGCAAGAACACCATAACTTCCTGAGTAAGCTGGTTTTTTGATCCTAAGATCATGTTTGGTTCCCACTCTAAGTCGCTATGGAAAAACTGCCTCGCAAGCAAACTTCCCCTCCTCTGTCGCAAAATCAGCACCGGCGGTCCTCGATGCCAACAAGGCCGTAAGCACACCATAACTTCATGATTACGCCAGTTTTTCAATCCTGACATTATGTTTGGTTCCCACCCTAAGTCCCCATGTGAAAAATCTGCCTTGTCCCCCTAGCGGTGCATGTTATCCGAAGGAAACTTCCCCGCCTCTGCCACAAAATTAGCATTTGCAGTCCCCTATGCTAACAAGGCCGCAAGCACACCATAACTTCACAAGTAAGCCAGTTTTTTGATCCTGACTTCATATTAGGTTCCCAACCTAAGACCCCGTGCTAAGAAACTATCTTGTCACCCTCGCGGTGCATGTTTTTCGGAGGCAAACTTCCTTGCCTCTGCTGTGAAATTAGCACCGGTGGTCCCCGATGCCAACAAGGCAGCAGACACACCATAACTTCATGAGCAAGCTAGTATTTCGATCCTGACATCATCTTTGGTTCCCACCCTAAGTCCCCGTGTGAAAAAACCGCCTTGCGGCTCTCGCGGTGCATGTTCTCCCGAATCAAACTTCCCCGCCTCTGCCGCGAAATTAGCACAGGCGGTCCCCGATGCCTACAAGGCTGCAGGCACACCATAACTTCATGAGTTAGCTAGTTTTTTGATCTTGACATCATGTTTGGTTCCCATCCTATGACCTCGTGTGAAGAAAATGCCTTGCCACCCTCGTGGTGCATGTTTTCCAGAGGCAGGCTTCTCGGCCTCTGCCGCAAAATCAGCACTGGTGGTCCCCGATGCCAATAAGGCCACAAGCACACCATAACTTCATGAGTAAGCTAGTTTTTGATCCTGACATCATGTTTGGTTCCCACCCTAAGTAGCTGTGTGAAAAAACTGGTTTGGGGCCCTCGCATTGCATGTTTTCTAAAAGCAAACTTCCCCGCCTCTGCCGTGAAATTAGCATAAGCGGTCCCCGATTCAACAAGGCGGCAAGCACACCAAAACTTCATGAGTTAGCTAGTTTTTTGATCTAGACATCATATTTGGTTCTCACCCTATGTCCCTCATGTGAAAAAACTGCATAGCGGCCCTCGCGGTGCACATTTTATAGAGGCAAACTTCCCTATCGCTGTCGCAAAATTAGCACCGGTGGTCCCCGATGCCAATAAGGTTGCAAGCACACCATAACTTCATGAGTAAGGCAGTTTTTCAATCCTGACATCAAGATTGGTTCCCACCCTAAGACCCCATGTGAAGAAACTGCCTTGCAGCCCTCGCGGTGCACATTTTTCGAAGGCAAACTTCCCTGCCTCTGCCGCAAAATCAGTACGGGTGGTCCCCATGCCAACAAGGCCACATAACTTCATGAGGAAGCCATTTTTCGATCCTGACATCATGTTTTGTTCCCACCCTAAGTCCCCGTGTGAAAAAACACCTTGCTGGCCACGCGGTACATGTTTTCGGAGGCAACCTTCCCCGCCTCTGCAGTGAAATCGGCACCGGTGGTCCCCGATGCCAACAAGGCCACAAGCACACTATAACTTCCTGAGTAAGCCGGTTTTTTGATCTTGACATCATGTTTGGTTCCCACCCTAAGTACTTCTGTGAAAAAACTGCCTTGCCACCCTCGCGGTGCATGTTTTCCGGAGGCAAACTTCCCCGCCTCTACCGCAAAATCAGCACCAGCGCTCCCCGATGCCAACAAGGCCACAAGCACACCATAACTTCATGAGTAAGCAAATTTTTCAATCCTGACATCATGTTTCCTTGCCACCCTAAGTCCTGTGTGAGAAAACCACCTTCTCGCCATCGCGGTGCACATTTTCTGGAGGCAAACTTCCCCTCCTCCGCCACAAAATTGGCACCGGCGGTCCCCAATGCCAACAAGGCTGCAAGCACACCATAACTTCATGAGTTACCCAGTTTTTCATTCTTGACATCTTGTTTGGTTCCCACCCTAAGTCCTCATGAGAAAAAAACCACCTTGCTGCTCTCGCAATGCACATTTTCCGGAGGCAAACTTCCCCGCATCTGCCACGAAATCAGCACCGGTGGTCCCCAATGCCAACAAGGCCGCAAGCACACAATAACTTCATGAGTAAGCTAGTTTTTTGATCCTGACATCATGTTTGGTTCCCACCCTAAGACCATGCAAAAAAGGCCTTCCCGCCCTCGTGGTACAAGTTTTCCGGAGGCAAACTTCCCCGCCTCTGCCATGAAATCAGCACCGGCAGTCCCCACTGCCAACAAGGCCGCAAGCACACCATAACTTCACGAGTAAGCTAGTTTTTGATCCTGACATCACGTTTGGCTCTCACCCTATATCCTCGTGAGAAAGAACTGCCTAGCGGCCCTCACGGTGCATGTTTTCTAGAGGCAAACTTCCCCGTCTCTGTCGCTAAATTAGCACCAATGGTCCCCGATGCCAACAAGGCCGCAAGCACACCATAACTTCATGATTAGGCCATTTTTTCAATCCTAACATCATTTTTGGTTCCCACCCTAAGTCCCCGTGTGAAAATCCGCCATGCCTCCCTCGTCGTGCATGTTTTTCGAAGGCAAACTTCCCCGCCTCTGCCACAAAATTAGCAGCGGCAGTCCCCTATGCCAACAAGGTAGCAAGCGCACCACAATTTCATGAGTAAGCCAGTTTTTTGATCCTGACATCATTTTGGTTCCCACCCTAAGACCCCGTGCAAAGAAACTACCTTGCTGCCCTCGCGGTGCATGTTTTTCGGAGGCAAACTTCCCCGCCTCTGTTGTGAAATCAGCACCGGTGGTCCCCGATGCCAACAAGGCAGCAAGCACACCATAACTTCACGAGCAAGCTAGTTTTTTGATCCTAACATCATGTTTGGTTCCCAACCTAAGTCCCCGTGTGAAAAAACTACCTTGCGGCTCTCACGTTGCATGTTTTCTGGAATCAAACTATCCCGCCTGTGCGGCGAAATCAGCACCGGCGGTCCCTGATGAGAACAAGGCCACAAGCACACCATAACTTCATGAGTAAGCTGGTTTTTGATCCTAACATCATGTTTGGTTCCCACCCTAAGACCCCTGTGAAGAAAACTCCTTGCCGCCCTCACGGTGCATGTTTTCCGGAGGCAAGCTTCCCGGCCTCTGCCATGAAATCAACACCGGCGGTCCTTGATGCCAACAAGGCCACAAGCACACCATAACTTCACGAGTAAGCCAGTTTTTATCCTAACATTTTGTTTGGTTCCCACCCTATGTCCCCGTGTGAAAAAATCACCTTGCCGCCCTCGCAGTGCACATTTTCCGGAGGCAAACTTCCCCGCCTCTGTCACGAAATCAGCACCGGCGGTCCCCTATGCCAATAAGGCCGCAAGCACACCATAACTTCATGAGTAAGCCGATTTTTGATCCTAGCATCATGTTTGGTTCCCACCCTAAAAACCTGTATGAAAAACTGCCTTGCTGCCCTCACGGTGCATGTTTTTCGGAGGCAAACATCCCCGCCTCTGCCGTGAAATCAGCACCAGTGGTCCCTGATGCCAACAAGGCGGCAAGCACACCATAACTTCATGGGTTAGCCGGTTTTTTGATCCCGACATCATGTTTGGTTCCCACCCTATGTCCCCATGTGAAAAAACTGCCTAGCGGCCCTCGCGGTGCAAGTTTTCGAAATGCAAACTTCCCTGCCTCTGTCGCAAAATTAGCACCAGCGGTCCCCGATGCCAACAAGGCCGCAAGCACACCATAACTTCATGAGTAAGCCAGTGTTTTTGATCCTAATGCCATGTTTGATTCCCACCCTATGTCCTCATGTGAGCAAACCGCCCTGTCGCCCTTGCGGTGCATGTTTTTCGGTGGCAAACTTCCTCGCCTCTGCCATGAAATCAACACCGGCGATCCCCGATGCCAACAAGGCTGCAAGCGCACCATAAATTAATGAGTAAGCTAGTTTTACAATCTTGACATCATGTTTGGTTCCCACCCTAAGTTCCCATGCAAAAAAACGCATTGCCGCCCTCGCGGTGCACATTTTCTGGAGGCAAACTTCCCCACCTCTGCCTTGAAATCAGCACCGGCAGGCCCCAATGCCAACAAGGCCACAAGCACACCATAAATTCATGAGTAAGCTAGTTTCTCAATCTTGACATCATGTTTGGTTCCCACACTAAGTCCCCATGTAAAAAATGGCCTGCTGCCCAGGCGGTGCTCATTTCCGGAGGCAAACTTCCCCGCCTCTACTTGCGAAATTAGCACTGGTGGTCCCCGATGCCAACAAGACCGCAAGCACACCATAACTTCCTAAGTAAGCCGGTTTTTTGATTGTGACATCATGTTTGGTTCCCACCCTAAGTCCCTGTGTGAGAAAACCACCTTGCCGCCCTGGCGGTGCACCTTTTCCGGAAGGAAAAATTCCACGCCTCTGCCGTGAAATCAGCACCAACGGTCCCCGATGCCAATGAGGAGGCAAGCACACCATAACTTCATGAGTTAGCCAGTTTTTCAATCCCAACATCATGTTTGGTTCCCACCCTAAGTCCTGATGTGAAAAAACTGCCTAGCGGCCCTCGCGGTGCATGTTTTTCGTAGGCAAACTTCCCCGCCTCTGTCGCAAAATTAGCACTGGCGGTCCCCGATGCCAACAAGGCTGCAAGCACACCATAACTTCATGAGTATGCCAATTTTTTGATCCTGGCATCATGTTTGGTTCTCACCCTAACACCCCATACAAACAAACTACCTTGCTGCCCTCGCGGTGCATGTTTTTCGGAGGCAAACTTCCCCGCCTCTGCCATGAAATCAGCACCAGCGGTCCCCAATGTGAATCAGGCCGCAAGCACACCATAAATTCATGACTAAGCCAGTTTTTTGATCCTCACATCATGTTAGGTTCCCACCCTAAGTCCAGGTGCAAAAAAACCACCTTGCCGGCCTCGCGGTGCACGTTTTCTGGAGGCAAACTTCCCTGCCTCTATCGCGAAATTAGCACCAGCAGTCCCCGATGCCAACAAGGCAGCAAGCACACAATAATGTCATAAGTTAGCCGGTTTTTCAATCCTAACATCATGTTTGGTTCCCACCCTATGTCCTCATGTGAAAAAACTGCCTAGCAGCCCTCACGGTGCATGTTTCCCGGTGGCAAACTTCCCTGCCCCTGTCATGAGATTAGCACCGGCGGTACCCGATACCAACAACATGGCAAGCACACCATAAATTCATGAGTAAGCTGGTTTTTTGATATTGACATCATGTTCGGTTCACACCCTAAGTTCTCATGTGAAAAAACTGCTTTGCGGCCCTCGAGGTGCACGTTTTCCGGAGGAAAACTTCCCCGCCTCTGCAGCGAAATCAGCACCGGCGGTCTCCGATGCCAACAAGGCCGCAAGGACACTATAACTTCATAAGTAAGCCAGTTTTTTGACCCTGACAACATGTTTGGTTCCCACCCTAAGTCTTCATGTGAGAAAACCACCTTGCCGCCCATGAGGTGCATGTTTTTCGGAGGCAAACTTCCCCGCCTCTGCCATCAAATGAGCACCGGCGGTCCCCGATGCCAACAAGGCCACAAGCACACCATAAATTCATGAGTAAGCTGCTTTTTTGATACTGACATCATGTTTGGCTCCCACCCTATGTCCCTGTGTGAGAAAACCGCCTTCCCGCCCCCGCGGTGCTCATTTTCTGGAGGCAAACTTCCCCGCCTCTGCCACAAAATCAGCACCGGCGGTCCTCGATGCCAACAAGGCCACACGCACACCATAAATTCATGAGTAAGCTGGTTTTCCAATCCCAACATCATGTTTGGTTCCCACCCTAAGTCCCCGTGCAAAAAACTGCCTTACCGCCCTTGCGGTGCACGAATTCTGGAGGCAAATTTCCTCTTCTCTGCCGTGAAATCGGCACCAGCAGTCCCCGATGCCAACAAGGCGGCAAGCACTCCATAACTTCATGAGTTAGGTGGTTTTTTGATCCTAACATCATGTTTGGTTCCCACCATATGTCCCCATGTGAAAAAACTGCCTAGCGGCCCTCGCGGTGCATGTTTTCCGAAGGCAAACTTCCCCGCCTCTGCCGCGAAATCAGCACCGGCGGTCCACGATGCCAACAAGGCTACAAGCATACCATAACTTCATGAGTTAGCTGGTTTTTTATCCTGACATCATGTTTGGTTCCCACCCTATGACCCCGTGTGAAGAAAATGCCTTGCCACCCTCGTGGTGCATGTTTTTCGGAGGCAGGCTTCTTAGCCTCTGTCGTGAAATCAGCACCAGTGGTCCCCGATGCCAACAAGGCCGCAAGCACACCATAACTTCATGAGTAAGCTGGTTTTTGATCCTGACATCATGTTTGGTTCCCACCCTAAGTAGCTGTGTGAAAAAACTAGTTTGGGACCCTCGCGTTGCATGTTTTTCGGAAGCAAACTTCCCCTCCTCTGTCGTGAAATCAGCACAAGCGGTCCCCGATTCAACATGGCCGCAAGCACACCATAACTTCATGAGTGAGGCAGTTTTTCAATCCAAACATCATGATTGGTTCCCACCCTAAGACCCCATGTGAAGAAACAGCCTTGCAGCCATCGCGGTGCACATTTTTCGGAGGCAAACTTCCCTGCCTCTGCTGCGAAATCGGCACCGGTGGTCCCCGATGCCAACAAGGCCACAAGCACACCATAATTCCTGAGTAAGCCGGTTTTTTGATCTTGACATCATGTTTGGTTCCCACCCTAAGTCCTTGTGTGAAAATACTGCCTTGCCGCCCTCGCGATGCATGTTTTCCGAAGGCAAACTTCCCTGCCTCTACCGCAAAATCAGCACCAGCGGTCCCCAATGCCAACAAGGCCGCAGGCACACAATAACTTCATGAGTAAGCCAGTTTTTCAATCCTGATATCAAGTTTGGTTGCCACCCAAAGTCCTGTGTGAGAAAATCGCCTTCCCACCATCGTGGTGCATGTTTTCTGGAGGCAAACTTCCCCGCCTCTGCCACAAAATTGGCCCCGGCGGTCCCCGATGCCAACAAGGCCGCAAGCACACCATAATTTCATGAGTTACCCAGTTTTTCAATTCTGACATCATGTTTGGTTCCCACCCTATGTCCTCATGTGAAAAACTACCTTGCTGCTCTCACAGTGCACATTTTCTGGAGGCAAACTTCCCCGCATCTGCAGCAAAATTAGCACCGGTGGTCCCCGTTGCAAACCAGGCCGCAAGCACACCATAACTTCATGAGTGAGCTAGTTTTTTGATCCTGACATCATGTTTGGTTCCCACCCTAAGACCCCGAGCAAAAAAATGGCCTCGCCGCCCTTGCGGTGCAAGTTTTTCGGAGGCAAACTTCCCCGCCTCTGCCGCAAAATCAGCACCGGCGAACCCCGATGTCAACAAGGCCACAAGCACACTGTAACTTCCTGGGTAAGCTGGTTTTTTGATCCTTACATCATGTTTGGTTTTCACCCTAAGTCCCCATGTGAGAAAACAGCCTTGCCGCCCTCGCAGTGCATGTTTTCTTAAAGAAAACTTCCCTGCCTTTGCCATGAAATCAGCACCGGCAGTCCCCAGTGCCAACAAGGCGGCAAGCACACCATAACTTCATGAGTAAGCTAGTTTTTCGATCCTGACATCACGATTGGCTCCCACCCTAAGTCCTCGTGAGAATAAACTGCTTAGCGACCCTCACGGTGCACATTTTCTAGAGGCAAACTTCCCCGTCTCTATCGCCAAATTAGCACCGACGGTCTCCGATGCCAACAAGGCCGCAAGCACACCATAACTTCATGATTAAGCCAGTTTTTCAATCTTGACATCATTTTTGGTTCCCACCCTAAGTCCTCGTGTGAAAAATTTGCCATGCCGCCCTCGTCGTGCATGTTTTTGGAAGGCAAACTTCCCCGCCTCTGCCACAAAATTAGCAGCGGCAGTCCCCTATGCCAACAAGGCAACAAGCGCACCATAACTTCATGAGTAAGCCATTTTTTGATCCTGACATCATATTTGGTTCCCACCCTAAGACCCCGTGCAAAGAAACTACCTTGCCGCCCACAAGGTGCATTTTTTCGGAGGCAAGCTTCCCCGCCTCTGTCGTGAAATCAGCACCGGTGGTCCCCGATGCCAACAAGGTAGCAAGCACACCATAACTTCATGAGCAAGCCAGTTTTTTGATCCTAACATCATGTTTGGTTCCCAACCCAAGACCCCGTGTGAAGCAAACACCCTGCCGCCCTCACGGTGCACGTTTTCCGGAGGCAAGCTTTCCGGCCTCTACCATGAAATCAACACCGGTGGTCCCTGATGCCAACAAGGCCGCAACCACACCATAACTTCATGAGTAAGCTGGTTTTTAGATCCTGACATCATGTTTGGTTCACACCCTAAGTTTCTGTGTGAAAAAACTGCCTTGCAGCCCTCGTGGTGCATGTTTTCAGGTGGCAAACTTCCCCGCCTCTGCCGCGAAATCAGCACTGGCGGTCCCCGATGCCAACAAGGCCGCAAGCACATCATAACTCCATGAGTAAGCCAGTTTTTTCGATCCTGACACCATGTTTGGTTCCCACCCTCAGTCTTCGTGTGAGAAAACTACCTTGCCGCCCTCGCAGTGCATGTTTTTCGAACGCGAACTTCCACGCTTCTGCCATGAAATCAACACCGGCGGTCCCCGATGCCCACAAGGCTGCAAGCACACCATAACTTCATGAGTAAGCTAGGTTTTTGATGCAAACATCATGTTTTGTTCCCACCCTAAGTCCTTGTGCTAAAAAACTGCCTTGCAGCCCTCACGGAGGATGTTTTCTGGAGGCAGACTTCCCCGCGTCTGCCACAAAATTAGCACCTGCGGGCCCTGATCCCAACAAGGCCGCAAGCACACCATACCTTCATGAGTAAGCCAGTTTTTTGATCCTGACATCATTTTTGTTTCCCACCCTAAGTCCTTATGTAAGAAAACTGCCTTACCGGCCTCGCGGTGCACCTTTTCTGGAGGCATACTTCCCCACCTCTGTCACAAAATTAGCACCGGCGGTCCCCAATGCCAACAAGGCCACAAGCACACCATAACTTCATGAGGAAACTAATTTTTTGATCCTAGCATCATGTTTGGTTCCCACCCTAAGACCCTATACAAAAAAACAGCCTTGCCGCCCTCATGGTGCATGTTTTTCAGAGGCAAACTTCCCTGCCTCTGCCGTGAAATTAGCACCGGTGGTCCCCGATGCCAACAAGGTCGCAAGCACACCATAAATTCACGAGTGTGCCAGTTTTTCAATCCTAACATCATGTTAGGTTCCCACCCTAAGTCCCTGTGTGAAAAAACTGCCTTGCCACCCTCGTGGTGCATGTTTTCTGGAGGCAAACTTCCCCGCCTCTGCCGCGAAATAGGCACCAGCGTTCCCCGATACCAACAAGGCAGCAGCACACCATAACTTCATGCGTTAGCCATTTTTTTGATCTTGACATCATGTTTGGCTCTCAACCTATGTCCCCATGTGAAAAAGCTACCTAGCGGCCCTCATGGTGCACATTTTCCGGAGGCAAACTTCCCCGCCTCTGTCGTGAAATTAGCACCGGCGGTCCCCGATGCCAACAAGGCCGCAAGCACACCATAACTTCATGAGTAAGCCAGTTTTTTGATCCTGACATCATGTTTGGTTCACACCCTAAGTTCCCGTGTGAAAAAAGTGCCTTGCTACCCACGCGGTGCATGTTTTTCAGAGGCAAACTTCCCCGCCTCTGCTGCGAAATTAGCACCGGCGGTCCCCGATGCCAACAAGGCCGCACTTAACATACTGAGTAAGATGGTTTTTTGATCCTGACATCATATTTGGTTCCCACCCTAAGTCCCTGTGTCAAAAAACTACCTTGCCGCCCTCGTGAGGCATGTTTTCTGGAGGCAAACTTCCCCGCCTCTGCCGCAAAATTAGCACCGATGGTGCCTGATGCCACCAAGGCCGCAAGCACACCATAACTTCATGAGTAAGCCAGTTTTTCAATCCTAACATCAAGTTTGGTTCCCACCCTAAGTTCCTATGTGCAAAAACTGCCTTGCCGCCATTGCCATGCATGTTTTCTGGAGGCAAACTTCCCCGCTACTGCTGTGAAATCAGCACCGGTAGTCCCCAATGCCAACAACGCCACAAGCACACCATAACTTCATGAGTAAGCCGGTTCTTTGATCCTGACATCATGTTTGGTTCACACCCTAAGTTCCCATGTGAAAAAACCACCTTGCGGCCCACGTGGTGCATGATTTCCGAAGGCAAACTTCCCCGCC
>CM041631.1:67739710-67778462 GCA_023333625.1 Bothriochloa decipiens
AAAATGGCCTTGCCGCCCTCGCGGTGCATGTTTTCTGGAGGCAAACTTCCCCTCCTCTGCCAAGAAATCAGCACCGGAGCTCCCCGATGCCAACAAGGCCGCAAGTGCACCATAAATTCATGAGTAAGCTAGTTTTTTGATCCTGACATTTTGTTTGGTTCCCACCCTAAGTCCCTATGAGAAAAAACCACCTTGATGCCCTCGTGGTGCACCTTTTCTAGAGGAAAACTTCCCCGCCTCTGCCGTGAAATTAGCACTAGCGGTCCCCGATGCCAACAAGGCGACAAGCACACCATAACTTCATGAGTTAGCCAGTTTTTGATCCTGACATCATGTTTGGTTCCCACCCTAAGTCCCCACATGAAAAAACTACCTAGCGGCCCTCGCGGTGCACTTTTTTCGGAGGTAAACTTCCCTGCCTCTGTCGCAAAATTAGAACCGGCAGTCCCTGATGCCAACAAGGCCACGAGCACACCATAAATTCATGAGTAAGCTAGTTTTTCAATATAGACATCATATTTGGTTCCCACCCTAAGACCCTGTGTGATGAAACCGCCTTGCCGCTTTCGCGGTGCATGTTTTCTGGAGGCAAACTTCCCCGCCTCTGCTGCGAAATCAGCATCGGCGGTCCCCGATGCGAACAAGGCTGTAAGCACACCATAATTTCATGAGTAAGCCAGTTTTCTAATCCTAACATCATGTTTGGTTCCCACCCTATGTCCCTATGCAAAAATACCACCATGCTGCCCCCGCAGTGCATGTTGTTCGAAGGCAAACTTCCCCGCCTCTATTGTGAAATTAGCACCAGCGGTTCCCTATGCTAACAAGGCCACAAGCACACCGTAACTTCATGAGTAAGCCAATTTTTTGATCCTGACATCATGTTTGGTTGCCACCCTAAGACCTTGTGTGAAAAAACTGCCTTGCCGCCCTCGCGGTGCATGTTTTTCGTAGGCAAACTTCCCCGCCTCAGTCATGAAATCAGCACTAGCGGTCCCCGATGCCAATAAGGCCGCAAGCACACCATACATTCATGAGTAAGCTAGTTTTTTATCCTGACATCTCCATGTGGGGAAGTTTGCCTTTGGAAAACATGCACCGTAGGGCGGCAAGGTGGTTTTTCTACACGGAGACTTAGGGTGGGAACCAAAAATTATGTCAGGATCAAAAAACTGGCTTACTCATGAAGTTATGGTGCGCTTGCAGCCTTGTTGTCATTGGGGACTGCCAGTGTTGATTTTGTGGCAGAGGTGGAGAAGTTTGCCTCTAGAAAACATGCACCGCGAGGGCGGCAAGGTGGTTTTTCGCACGAGGACTTAGGGTGGGAACCAAACATGATGTCAGGGTCAAAAAACTGGCTTACTCATGAGGTAATGGTGTGCTTGTGGCCTTGTTGGCATTGAGGACCCAGAACTTTTTGCTAAATCTATCACACATACATGTTTAGACCTAGAGCTATGTTAAGGTGATGGGTTCTTTTCTATTTTGGTCTTGGTCAAAGTTGGTTTGTGGGATCATCGTCCATCCTTGTGGCGAGTACTTTGGTAGAAGGACCTGGGAACGGGTATGCCTTCATATCACGCTAGAGTAGTAGTTGACAGCTTAGACGTGGTGTCTAGGCTCGAGGCTACCTTTAGTTGCACCTTTCTCATACAGTTGAGGTGGTAGGCGGTGGGGAGTTACCTTGTCTCGTCCGTCCTTTGTAATCCCCATGTCTGGGTTCAGTGTAGAGTTGTACACTGGTATCACTTGGTAGACCAGGTGTGCTCCGGTGCCTGAAATAGATCAGCAGCGGCCAGGCTATCTTACCTTAGAATCTCTGAACCTATATAACAAGCATGTATTTGTATGGTCCTGGTTTCTTAACATAGCTATCAGAAATGCCTACTCCAGTTTATGTTCTTTATTTTTTCTTTCATTTTAATCCTTGACTTTGGCTCGAGTGTGTGTGTCAGTTATTAATCTATCTATCATGTTTACCCCTATCATGAACATTGATCTATTATGCACTCATGTTATCTTGACCATGTCCCTCTTGTAAACAATGCCTTCCTTTGGGAAATATAAATAACAATACCCTGAATACTTCCAGGTGAAATGCTACAATGGTATTTTTGTGTGCTTGCAGACTTGTTCTGTAAATGTTGCAGAATACCAACCAGCATTTCTAGTAACATTACCATGGACTTTACCATTCTGGTAATGATGCTAAGAAATGCCAACAAGTCACACCAAGGCATTTTGGAGTAGCTGATTCTTTTGAGTCCTCAAAAAGGCTAGGAAAGGGTAGCCAGGAGAAGGCAGCGGAAAGCTCTATGAAACACCAGCCTGAATGTAGTGGTATACAAAGGCCTTGTCAGGTCTATGAACCCGGGGCTACCACAACTATCCGTGGGGCTGGGTGCAAACTCAGGTAACATGCTAGCCTAGACACAACATCTATACTAGCAGTTAGTACTCTAGTTGCATATGACAACTAGAGCATTCGGTCAAACGGAGAACCCATGCTAGAGAATGAACCACTATACCGACCAAACTTAGCAAAAGAACTCAGGCATGACTAGATAACCATAAGGACAATTCAGTAATGTAGATAAGATAAATGTATTGAAAAGCATGTCTTACAGAGGACTGATACAAGAAGTGCCAGACTTTTGAGGACTACTCTAGAACTTGAGCCTTCCTCTCCCTCATTTCCAGCTAAGCTAATGCTACTCTACATCTTTGACTTTGGAGTGTGGAGCTCTTCCTTGGTGGCGTGTGTAAAGTGTGCCTCCTCCCCTCCTCTTATACTATGTGGAAGGTGGTTCAGAGGCAATTTGGGAAACCGAACAGTGCACCGCCCTCTCCTACATTGAATATATCAACACGAAGCAGCTAGGCATGAACAGCCTTAGGATTGCACTAGCCGGACCAGGTGCACCGGCCGGCCCACCACCGGGTCCGTTCACGACCGACTTTGCATGCTGAACTGGTGCAAGGGCCTGGACTGCAGCCATGTTGTCAATTTTCTCAGCTGAGGTAAGTGGGTTGGATTTCTTTCTCTTCTTCCTTGTTTTGTCTTGGGCTAAAATGGGAGATGAATATTTCCTTTATGTTTTATTCCTTCTTTTGTCCCAACTTGGTATGTTTTTATACTTAGCCCTACAAAACAAGTAAAATACCAAAACTCATAGACGTAAATCTCTATTTACTAAGTTTTGGTATTCATTTTTATTGTAAGATGGCGGTAAAAAGTATGCAATAAGGACTACCAACATTTACCATGGCTTAGGGTTTAGGGCTAAGTTTAGGGAGAGGTAAAGTAAGCCTGGCTTGTCGGTGTCTCCTCTCTGGCTTGTACCTATGGGATCAAGTTTCCCTAACCTAGAGCTTGCTTCTGACATTCTTCAGTAATTCATCTTCTTGTACTAGTAAGTACATTGTTATTCTCTTCATGTAGGGAGTACAGTAATCATCCAAAGTGTAACCATGGTAGTTGGGCTTGGGTACTTGTACATATCCCCTATATGGCCAGATCGGTGGTACGTCACGTGGGTGATAGCCTCGTTGATCCTTTGGATCCTCCTCCCACTAGTAGGATTGGTAGGATTTGTATGCTAGGGTTAAACATCCTTTATGGTGTGTTTGTTGGTGGTCCTTAATGACCATTTTATACCACCAACTTAAGACCAAAAAGGGGTGAATTATATATTTTCATATGCATATACCTTTGCTACTAACCCAATTCCATTTGTACTTGGAGAATTGTCACTCTACAGGGATATACATCAAGTGTAGGGTATTCAACACTGAAAGTGCACATTCTAGAAAGTGTAAAATCAAGGAAGAGGGAGATATGACCTAGAGTATAGTCTTGCATATGAACTATGAAGAGTTCTTCCTTATTCAAGTTCTCTACCCTTATTTATATTCTTGCATATGAACTAGAGTACAGTCTCGACCATGATATATTCGATGAGTGTGAACTAGAATATAGTCCAAATGACAATTGTTCATCATGTTCACCTTTGTTCTTCATTGTTGACACAATCTACAAAACTAGAGATGATGATAGGAATAGAGCAATGGTTCATTGTACCTTTGGGTTTGCCTATGTCCTACCTCATTCATCCATAGGGTGAGGGTCCCATCGATGAAATTTACTCGATAGTCTACCACGGGGCTCCCCGAGGTAGTAGATGAGCGATGAGGGTGCACTTTAGATTAGGAGCTAGATGTAAATAGAGGCACAAGACGCAATATTTATACAGGTTTAGGCCGCTATGAAGCATAACACCCTATGTCCTGTGCTCTATTATTTGCATTGATATGAATCAACTTGAGTTGATGGGGTCCTTGTCCCTCCTTATATATTCTGAAGGGACAGAAATACAAGCAAAGTAGACTATTTGGTACTATTAGAGAACCGTGCAGACCGACCAGTTTGGTAGTGGCCCATAGGCTTTGTCATGTGGTCTGAGCCGCCTGGTTCGAGCAGCCCAAGGCCCACCCATGAGGGTATAGGGGTTTATACCCCCCACAGCTAGTCCCCGAGCACCATGTATCTTGGGGGAGTCACCGTCTTGTCCTATGGCTGAGTAGTGAAGATGCTAACCATGTAGTGCCAACCAGTGAAGAAGCTGACCACGTAGTGCCGACCAACGAAGATGCTGACCACATAGTGCCAACCAGCTTCATCCCGAGTAGTTTGTAAGTCTACTCCTGACCACAGCTTCTGTCAAGGAAGGTGGTCTATCAAAAGATACATGGTGCTCCAAGAAAAAGAAAAAATCTTTTCACATCCCTGGGACGTGGGCCCATGTTATCATGTGATACAGAGATCATTGAAATGCTAACGTGAACAATCCAAGAAAGGATAGGCCCAGTCACTATGAGGTGACATGGGCCCACATAGTCCCCAAGCTTGATGGAAGATGGAACATATTGCATTGAGCTTTTAAGAAAAAAAACTCAGCAACAAGAAACTGGTCTGTACACACTGCTAGGTGGCAAGTAGATGTGCAGTCCCTAGGCAAGTCTAGAATGGAGCACAGACTCATTTGGGTCGAGGGACACTGAAAACCACTGGTCCATAGACACCTCTAGGTGGCAAGTTGATGCGCAGTCCCTAGGCAAGTCTAGGACGGAGCACAGGCTCAATCGAGTCGAGGGACATCGAGAACCGCTAGTCCGTAGTCACCACAAGGTGGCAAGTCTTGGTGCAGTCCCCAGCTATGGAGCTGTATGGGGCACGTCATTGTAGGTCCAAACTGAAGCGATGGAGATGAGGCTATGAGGCGCGTGACACCAAGCCAAAACGATGATGATGAGTCCCCGAGTAGCACGAGGTTGAAGATGAGGCTATGCGGCGTGAGGCACCGAGCCGAGAGACGAAGGTGAGGCTATGCGGTGCATGACACCAAGCCAAGCAATGAGCAGTCCAACTGGTCAGTGGTGAAGTCCGTGTGCCAGGTGGCATGACCACCTATACAAGGATCCTTGATCCAGTTTCTGAGCGTAAAGAGTGAGCTTGACAACCAAACCTTATCCCTAAAAAATAAACATGAAGAGCAGTAGTACATGATATACAAATAATTAATCTTCATAGAGAAAATCAACAGGCTGATGTATTTTATCTAGGCATGTTAATTGGGTGATAACATGTATGCTGTTTTTAATATTGATATGTAGTTGTGAAAAAATGACAATAATTAAGTTTTGCCCCCACCCTCGAAGCGAGTTAACTCTGCTAGGTGACATAGGGATCCGCTAGTAAACAACATAGGACAGCCAGGATCATGAGGTACCTACTACCATTAGAGAGCTACTATCGAATCTCCTAGTGCCATGTAGCACGGAGTTATAACATATCGTAAGAGGATCAAGCCAGTGTCTTGTCAAACCATTCTCGGCGGGCAAGAATCAAAGTTTAATTATGACTTATGCAGGGTGCATGTATGACAGATAGGGTATGTATGGAAAGCTGTAACAGGGAGAAGATAAAAAAGAACTTTATTAATTTCTCAAATAAACTTAGCTTGTTCGATGCCGTAGTCGAGACAACGATGATGACTTTCTCAAGCAGCGTGTGGTCAGAGATGAGGCTATGTGGTGCAAGACACCAAGCTGAGGTGACGCGAGGCTGTGTGGTGCATGACACCGAGCCGAGAGACGTGAGGCTGTGCGGTATGAGGCACCAAGCTTAGAGATGCGAGGCTGTGTATTGCGTGACATCGAGCCAAGATGATGCGAGGCTGTGTGGTGTGAGGCACCGAGGAGAGATGATGCAAGGCTGTGTGGTGCGAGACAGCGAGCCGAGATGACACAAGGCTATGTGGTGTGTGGCACTGAGCCGTAGTGACGCGAGGCTATGTGGTGTGTGACACCAAGCTGAGAGACGTGAGGCTGTACGATGTGAGACACCGAGCCGAGAGATGTTAGGCTGTGCGGTGCGAGGCACTGAGCTGAGAGACAAGAGTATGTATGGTGCATGACACCAAGCTGAGGTGATAAGAGACGAGTCCCCGAGTAGTGTGTGGTGGAAGAAGAGGCTATACGGTGCATGGCATTGAGCCAATGTGACAAGAGACAAGTCCCGAGCAGCGTGTGGTCAAAGACGAGGCTGTGTGGTGCATGGCACCAAGTCGAGGTGATGCGAGGCTATGTGGTGCATGATTGTGGGGGTATAGACCCCGTATACCCTCGTAGTTAGGCTTTGGGCTGCTCAGTCCAGATGGCTCAGAACAGAAGATGAAGGCGGGTTCATCATTCTCCTAGTCGGTGGGCCAGATGACAAGACAAAGCCCGTGGTCCGCTACCACCCATGTCGATGGGCCGCATGGGAGCTAAAGGTTGCTTGGCATGCAAGGAGTCTTAGTCGGTTAGATCTGTTTGTGTACTCCAAGGATAGGCGCAATGTAACTGACCATAGGGAAACCCTAGATATGTAACCTTGTCCCCTGGCTATATAAGGTGGACAAGGACCACATAGAACGCATCTAATCTAAACTCTTGTACTCTGATACTCATCAATACAACAGCAGAAACATAGGACGTAGGGTGTTACGCTTCTAAGCGGCCTGTCCTAGTTGTTTGTCTTGCATTTCACATCTAGATCACAGATCTTAGCGCACCCTCACCGCAAATCTGCTACCTCGGGTTATCCCGTGGTAGACTGCCGAGTATATTTCATCAACAGAGGCGCACCAGGTATGGGGTGCATGATCTGATATGCGAGCGACCCAGGTGGTTTCATTCCCGACTTCCATGGACTTTGAGGCGAATGTCTCCCTCACCATTGGGTCATTCACCTGGACCACCGGTGGATCGACGTCCCTCACGTTCACAAGAGCAACGCAGCCGATCCTAGCTCCGACTGTGATGCAGTCGGCACCAGCACTGACCGCGCCAACCACTTCACTGATAACCCAGATCTTAGGGCCTCCCCCGGGGTCGTCTGTGCCACCCATGATAGCCGTGAAGAGGCTAGCTATGCTAGCTACAAACTGGTGGCTTCCTCGCTACCTGAGGAGGCACATCGACAACGCTGATCTGATCGACCTGATCGATCGGCACGGTACAGGCCTGGCTGAGCTCCTTGAGTACGTGGGGTTTGCTCCTGCGTGGCTTCTTGAAGAGTTCCTAGATTTCACCCCTGTTCGTCCACGTCAACACAATCACACCAACTACCCATGTTGCATAGATCCAAAATTGCCCGTGGCTCGTTGGCCGCCACCTGTCCATCAGGATGGCAACGCTCGGCACCGGCAAGGATGCACGGGCCATGCCGGTGGCCCATGCCGATAGGATACAAATCTGGCTCCGACCTGAGCACCACCTATGAATTACAGGGGAGGACCATGGCCGCTCACAGAGACGAACCTCCTACTGTGGTACAACGCTGTTAACGGCACCTCATGCCCAACCAAGGGCACCATCAGCAGCGCCTTGTGTGTGATCAGGCTCGTCATCCGTGCTGACCAGATCCAACTCTGGCCACCGCGCATGCTCCACCTCCAGTTAGGCTGGACAAGTTCATCAACATGCACCAGTGCTAGCACATGCTCGGCCACGTCAATTGCCATGCCCGAGCAAAGCAAAGATAGTAGTGCCGGGAGTAGCAGATGCAACCTGCACCAGGGCTGGCAGATCCAATCACTCTCGGTCAGAACAGTGTGCCTGTCTTCCTATTTGGGTTGAGCAACGTAGCTGTGTCTTACATGAGGAACCTGTAAATTGCTCCCCTGTAACGACCATCTCCTAGACCTAGATCTCAATCTGGTTCTAGTCCCAGAAGATCCAAGACCCATGGTCGGTATGGTGGCTTTGCAGCAAGTCCCTACCGGATCAAACGGAACGATCCCCGAGGACAGCGCCATGTCCGACCTGCTCTCGGGGCTCTTTCGACCTCACCAAGTACCTCCACTCTGACAAAGAGAGTCCTAAGGTCCGAAGCCAGGAGAACATTGAGGATGAAAGCCTGACCACATCGGTCCACCGGAACCAGTCCACCAACATGGCGCCGGACACCCCCAGGGTCCCGCCTGGCTTCAACGGCATGGTGTTAGCAATCAGTGTGGACAAGCCTCCTGTTCCAAATGAAATAGAGCAGGAGAGGTAGCAGAGAGAAGGCTGCAACACCAATCAGGAATGCCAATGCCACCTTGAAACGCAACAAGTGCACAACGATGGTAATGATGCCATCAATGGTGGCAATGGTGCAAGCCCTCAGTCGCGCCACCTCCAATGCAACGTCAATGGGGAATTCAACATGGTGGGGGATCAAATCATCCACGAGACTCCCACAGCCTGAAGGGTTGTGAGGTTGCCATGCTAGCCAGAAAACAAAAAATTTTGACCTCATAGACCAAGATCTACTGCTAGTTACAGGTTACAGGATTACCACTAGATGTGCAGGTGCAGTGGAAGATGACTCGATGTAGTTGAATGCATCATAGCAGGAAGTGCAGTTCCATGGTCATCTATCACCTCAATCCCCTCGCACAGTTCATCCCAGTGCCCCAGATGCAGCACCTCTGAGGAATCCCACACGTGCAGGGAACAAGCGATGCGCCTCCAGACTGCTAGGTCAGCAAGGAGCAGAAGGCGCGAGCATGGGGAGGGCGACGGCGGCTGCCAAAAGCATGTGTGTAACCCTGACTGCACCCCTACCCCTTTCTTATATAGGCGTCCCCAATGAGCTCACTAGTTGGAGGCCCATTAGTAACCCTAAACCTTATCTAATTTAGGTCCAACCCGAATTAGGCTTCTAGCCCCTTAAGCGTGCGACCCTATGGGTTCATGCACACATTGACATGGGCCGAGTACTCCTACTCCCCCAATAGTTGACAGCAGCCTCTAGCAAGGCGTGACAACTCCTATGTGCACGTAAAGATCATATCAGATGAACCACTACGACCACATACAAGTTATTCCCTTTGCCTCTCGATATATGGTTCAACTCGTGGGTTAACACTTAACCCAAGCACAGCCATGCATTTGTTGATCCAATCACTTGAGTGATCCAGTGATATCTCTCTCGCGTAGAGAGGGGCAAATTCCATCATGATTGTCTATGTCTCAGAGCATGCTTCCTAACCACCCGAAGACCACCTTTATAACTACCCAGTTACGGAGCAACGTTTAATAGTCCCTAAGTAGGCTGTTTCACATCTTGAGTACATACCACAATCTTAGGTCTAAGGACATAACGTACATGACATGAATAGTGACTTTCTCAAGTCGGGTCAGTCCAGCCTACATGTCTCACATGTGCCCACATTATTAGTTTGATATCTCCATGTCCATGACTTGTGAAACATAGCCATCAACTAATACATGTGCTGGTCGAATATTCAAGTGTGTTCTCACAAGAACGCCGACCAGGGACAACTTTAGAATAACCATTCAAGTAATTGAGTTCCACAAACAATTCACATAATCGCCAATCAATACAAGTTGTCTATAATGGATATTCAATGAACACTTTATTAATCATGGATACAATCGGAATATCATCATCTACATGATTAGCTCTAGGGCATATTCCTAACACATCCAACATCACTGTGGCTATGGATTGACTCAACAACCTTCCCCTGAACACACCTAGGGTCGAAGCGATCCGCGATTTTTTGATCGCCACCGAAGCACAGGTGGTTCAGCTCTGCTCTACTGGATCCTTGACCATGTCGCATCGATCACAGTGATCTCGGTGTAATTGCCATCGCCAACCCTTGAAGAGTGGCACTGATGATGAGTCTAACCAAGGAGGACCACCACTCGAGCCGCCTCGTCAAGACAACACCGATGCCCCACGCGAGGGGCCACATAACAACCAGCGCCAACATGGCAATCACCAGCCTGGCAATTGGTAGCAGGCCAACCGCCACACCGAGTGCAACTAGGAAGTCAAGCAGCCCTGGGACCGTGATCTCTGTGGCCACCTCGATGAACGCTACCATGCTCACCAACACATGAGCAGACCAGCACCGTTCTCGGAAGAGTTCAAGGTCATTCTCTGGCCAAAGAACTTCTGGATCAACGAAGTCAAGATGTACGATGGATAGGATGACCCTGAGCATTGGCTTATGCTATACAAAGTGGCTATCAAAGCAGCTGGTGGCAATGAGTACGTCATGGCCAACTACCTTTTGGTAGTTTTGAGAAATGTCGCTACCTCCTGGCTGCTTTGCCAGTGTGCCGGCTCCATCCACAGCTAGGCTTAGCTCAAACAGATATTCACCGACAACTTCAAGCCCACCAGCGTTCAGCCAAGCGCCAAGTATGCCCTGGCACAGGTTCGGCATCATCCAAGGGAGTCACTGTGATAGTACATCCGGTGCTTCTCTGACACGTGGAACCATGTGACAGATGTCACCCCGGCAGAAGGCATTGACCTCTTCATTGCCGGCCTCATCCAACCACGTGGTCTGGACCTCAAGAAGGAATTGTTCCTCGAGCAACCAAGGACTATGGAAGAACTCCTCTCCATTGCCCACAGGTTCGCCCACCTCAACGATGGGCTGAACGAGGACGACCCTGGCCCCTCCAACCTCAACTACCGCCGTGACGACGACTACGACCTTTCTTTACTCTTTTTTTGTAAATCATTTCAATGCCAAATTACATATAACATGAAGAAAATAAGATATCATAAATATTTGGAAAATATTTGTGACATTTAGAACTATATTCTTACTTGTTTCACAATAAACTTTTGAATACATTATTTATTATTCTACAAATAGAGAAAAATAGATTTGCATAACTACAAAATTTTATAAATTCATTTTTCATTCAATAAAACAAATCCAAAGCCATGAATGAAACAAACAACTCAAATCAACTATAAGACTACATTTTATTTAATGAAATCAATTTATACAATTTATTTTACAAATCACATAACTAAATTTTGGATAATTTTAAAATTTACAAATTCTTTTATTTTATTTAGTATTTTATATGCACAACCAAAAATTAGAAATTTTGGGGTGTGAGATTATTCTTCTTCGGCTTCCATTTCTTGCTGGCTCGCTTTCTTGCCTTAGCCGCGCCCTTGGCTCCCCCTGGTTCTTCACTATGTGGCTTTTTGTTCCTGGACTTTTGATCTAATGTTTGAATATAAAGAGAAGAGCTTACATTGTTAATACAAGTGTCATGCTGTGGAGGTGCTTCCTCTGGCACGCCTCTTTCTTCCTTCTTCAGTGTCCCTATGCCAGAGATTGCTGGTTTGCGAGAAAATTCTTGAAGTGTTTATTCCCTCTCGGGCTTGTTTTCCTTCTCTATTGATGCCTTCTTGCCAGAAGGGGAGGACACTGTAGATGATAGCTCTCCCTTGCATTGTTCCTATGGGCTCTGTTTACCTGTCTTGCTCTTTTTGGATTCTTTTCTTTTGAGTCTTTTTATCTGCATTTTGTTAGAAGTATCCAAAAAGGCAAAGTGTTCTTTTCCCTTAGGGAGATGGAAATAGATTTGTCCACAACCCACATATATACAGGCATTAATAGTGTTTAGGAATGGATGTCCTAAAATAAGAGGTGTATCTTCTCTATTCCCCATATCCAAAACTACATAGTCTGTAGGCACATAATTACCTCTAACTTTTACTAAAACATCACAAGCTATCCCTTCTACATACCTTACAGATTGATCAGCTAGTTGCACATAGAGGGATGTTGGGGCCAGATGTTGGTAAAACAACTCATCATATTTTTCTTTAGACATGATGTTTATGCTAGAACCAAGATCACAAATTGCATTACAAATTGAACATGTGGTTGTTGATGGTATTAACGTCAATTTTTAACTGCCAACTAAACACGAAAAAGGACCTAAACATAAATACCATCTAGATATAGGGGTTATACTAACGGAATCCATGAGTTTTGGTGAATGTCTGTTTCTCCAGGGTGTCAGCTGAAAGGAACCAAGAAAGGCCCACATGGTAGGTTTACATAGAGATAAAGGGAAAACCTGTATTTTTATATGATCACGAAGGTTCGAGAAGGCACTGGACCAAACGGGAGCCTGTGGGGGTATAGACCCTATATACCCTCGCTGCTAGACTTTGGGCTGCTCGGTACAAGTGGGACTTTGGCCTGTGGGAGCCTGATGGAAGCTGTGGTCAGGAGCAGATCCACGAATTGCTCGGGAGAAGCCGTGACAACATCGCCTGGTCAGCGTCAGTGCTAGTCGGGGTTACATGGTCTGTATATTCGCTGTTCGGTGTCGTGTGGTCTGCATATTCACTGCTTGGCGTCACATGGTCTGCATCTTCACTGCTCAGTACAGGTCAAGACTGTGACTTCCCCAAGATACATGATGCTCGGCGACTAGCTGTCAGGGTATAGACCCCGTATACCCATGCGGCTAGACTTTGGGCTATTCGGTACAAGATGGCCTAGACCAGAAGATGAAGGCTAGTCCATCATCTCCCTAATCGATGGGCCAGACAACAAGATGGAGCCCGTGGTCTGCTACTGCCCAGGTCGATGGGCTGCCATGGGTGCTGAAGGCTACTTGGCATGCAAGGAGTCTTAGTTGGTTAGATCTTCGTGTCCTCCAAGGATGCCCGACCATAGGAAAACCCTAGATATGTAACCTTGTCCCTCAGCTATATAAGGCAGACAAGGACCCTCCTAGCACGCATCGGATCTCATCTCATTGTATTTCAGTACTCATCAATACAGCAGCAGAGACGCAGGACATAGGGTATTACGCTTTTGAGCGGCCTGAACCAAGATAAACCCTAGTTGTCCTAGTCGTTTGTCTTGCGTCTCACATCTAGGTCATAGATCTTAATGCGCCCTCACTACAATCTACTACCACGGGGTATCTCATGGTATACTGCCGACGAGGTTTCATCAACAGTGGCGTGCCAGGTAGGGGGTGCACGATCTGATCAGCAGGTGATCCAGATGGTTTTTTTCCCGGCTTCCATGGACTTTGAGATGGGCGTCTCCCTCACCATCGACTCCTTTACCTGGACCACCAGTGTGGTGTTGTTGCTCACATTCACGGGAGCAGCGTAGCTGGTCCCAGCTCTGGCTATAGCACAGTAGACACCAGCACCGACCACGCCAACCACTTCATCGATAACCCATATCTCGGAGCCATCCCCGGGGTCTTCACATCCACGGGAGCTTCCTCGCTACCAGGGGAGACGCATCGACAATTTCGATTTGATAGACCTGATCGACTGGCATGGAGAAGGTCTTGCTGAACTCCTCGAGTATGTGGAGTCCGCTCCGGCGTGGCTCCATGCAAAGTACTTGGACTTCACCCCTGTCCAGCCACGTCGGCGTAATCATGCCAACCAGCCACTCCACATAGATCCTGTCTGTGGCTCGTGGGCCACCACCTATCTGCTAGGATGGTAATGCTCGGCACCAGTGAGGTCGAATGCACCAAGATGGTGGCCCACCCTGAACAGATATAAATCTAGCTTAGGCCCGAGCACCGCTTGCTAACCACAGAGGAGGACCTCTATCCCCTCGCCGAGGCAGGCCTCCTACTACGATGCAATGCCATCAGCAACAACCTATGCCCGACCAGGGGCACCATCAGTAGCACTGTGTGCACAACTAGGCTCACTGTCGATGTAGGCTAGATCCAAATCTGGCTGCCGCGCGCGCTCCGCCCCCAGTCAGTGTAACCCGCGCCAGGAGCGGCAAGCCCAATTGCCCCTGGCCCATCGTTTTCTTGCATGGGTTGAGCAACACAACCGTGCCAACTGCTCCCTGGCGACATGATGACCACCTCCTAGACCTAGATCCAAGGCTTGTTCTTATCCTAGAAGACCTAAGACCCATGATCGGCATGGCAACCCTAGAGCAGATTCCCACCGGATCCAACACTACGGTCCCTAATAGGACACCCTCCGGCTCCTTCTACCTCACCAAGTACCTCCTCTCTGACGAAGAGAGTCCTGAGGTCCAGAGTCAGGAGAATGTTGAGGAGAGATGTTCGACCATGCTGGTTCACCAGGCGCTGTCCGATGACACTACACCAGACACCCCTAAGTTTCCACCAGGATTCCACGGCACGATATTCATGGTCAGTCAGAATGAGCCCCCATTCCCAATGAAACAGAACATGAAAGGGTGGCAAGGGAGGCTTGCAACCCCAATTGTGAGCATTGATGCCTCGCCAAGGCACAAATAGATGCCGCCATAAATGATGAAAATTGCATAGGCCCTCTGCCTCGTCGCCTTCAACACAATCTCAATGGCGAGTTCAACATGGTAGGGGACTAACTTGTCAAGGAAACTCCAATGGCCAACATCACGGTGGCCATGGAGCGGCTCAACTAGCTTCCCCCGAACACACCTGGGGTCGATGCAATCCATGACTTTTTGATCACCGCTGAAGCAAAGTGGTTCAGCTCCACTCTGCCGGCTCGCTATCCATGTCACATCAATCACAATGGTCTAGGCGCAGCCATCGCCGCCAGCCTGTGGAAAGCAGTGCTGACAACGAGTCCAACCATGGTGGACCCCCTCTGGAGCCACGTCAACCAGCCAACGATGCTCCACATGAGGTGCAACATGATGAGCAGCGCCATCATGGCAACAGCCAATGTGCTAACCAGCAATAGGGCAACCGCCACACCGGGCGTGACCAGGAAGTCGAGAAACCCTGGGACCATGATCTCCGTGACCACATCGATGAACCCTATTGCGCTCGGTGACACATGAGTGGACCAGCTCCATTCTTGGAGGAGCTCAAGGCTATCATCTGGCCTAAGAACTTTCGGATCGAGATGTCAAGATGTATGACGGCCGAGACAACCCTGAGCATTGGATCATGCTGTACGTGGTAGCGGTTCGAGCAGCAAGTGGTGACCATGATGTCATGGCCAACTACCTCCTGGTAGTCTTGAGCAATGTCGCTACTTCTTGGCTACTCTGCCAGCATCCTGGCAGCATCCACAGCTGGCCTTCGCTCAGGCAGATGTTCATCGACACTTCAAGCCTACCTGTGTGTGGCTGAATACCAAGTATACCTTGGCACAGGTGCGGCACCGTCTAAGAGAATCGCTGTGACAGTACATCTGGTGCTTCTCTGATGCATGGAACCACGTGATCAATGTCTCCCCGACAGAGGGGATCGATATTTTCATCGATGGCCTGGTCTAGCCACATGGTCTAGATCTTAAAAAGGAGCTACTTCTCAACAAACCCACGACTATGGAGGGGCTCTTTGCCACCACACATAGATTTGCTCACCTTGATGACGGGATGAACGAAGGTGACCTCAGCCCTGAAGATTGCAACTATCGCCATGACAACGACCGTGACCATGACAACAATCAGGACCACCGACCACCTCGATGGGATGATTGTCGCGGCAATCTTCATGGCAACCGCGACCCCGATCGCCTAGATGACAACTGCTCCTTCAAGCGCCATGGCCGGGAAGCCTACGAAGGTGGTCAGCACAACCGCAATGACTCTTCTGTCACCGTGGTGAAGGGATAGAAGCGAGTGAATGATGAGGAGCTCGATAAGGTCCTTAGCCAGGACTGCCCTTGCCATCCTGGCAAGGGCCACACGCTGGGCGAGTGCTGGGTCTTGAAGGAGGCACTCGAGAAGATAGCAAACAAGAAGCCACGCCTGGTGCCAAAAGTTAAAGCCAAGAAAGCCGTCCAAGAGGAGGACGCAGAAGAGGAAGAAGCTTAAGACCAGGACCCACGGCACGCCTACAGGGATCCTATGAAGAATGTAACCATCGTCATCTTTGGCGGTAAGGTCGGGTTAGAGAATGCCCATGACAAGAAGCAGCTGACACGTGCCATCATGGCAATCCACGAGGTTGATGGTTTCATCACGGACGTCAAGGTGCAACCCTGGTCTGAGCAACCCATATCATTCAGCCGTAGAGATATGTGGGAGAAGATCCCGATGCTGGTCGATTTCCATTGGTCCTTGACCCGGTGATAGGCGGCGTCCAATTTGAGAAGGTGTTCATTGACGTTAGCAATGCCCTGAACATCCTGTTCTATCCGGCCTTCAAGGAGCTAGGGCTGAGGAAGGAGAACCTCAGGCCATATGAGTCTCCATTTTGGGGCATCATGCTGGGCAAGCCCTCTTACCCCCCTCAGGCAGATCACATTCCCTGTCCAATTTGGTACGAAACAACACTTTCGTATCGACCACATCAACTTCATCGTGGCTGACTTCAAGGGCATCTACCATGCCATCCTTGGCCAACCAGGGATCAACAAGTTCAAGGTGGTTCCTCATTATGAGTACCTCATGCTCAAGCTCCCCACCGAGCAGGGTATCCTGTCCCTATGTGGCAACATCTACACGGCACGTGTGTGCAAAACCGACGCCTATGCAGCTGTGGAGTTCAAGGAGCTCAAGCATGCCTTGAAGCATACCAGCTTAGGGGTCAAGGAGACGCCCCCGGTGAACCTCAAGGTCCCAGTCTGGTCTGCTTAGCGGCCTTCCAAAAAGGTCAAGCAGCACAAGGCGATCCAACTCAACCCAACTGATCCCTCGAAGATGATGAAGACCGGGGCCGACCTTCCCCCCAAATAGGAAGACGCGCTCATTCATTTCCTTCGGGAGCACATCAGCATGTTTGCATGGAAACCCACGGACATGCCCGGTGTTCCCAGGGAAAAGGCCGAGCACTACCTTGATGTCTCGAAGACCACAAAGACAATCAAGCAGAAGATGTGATGGTTTGCTCATGACCACAAGGAAGTCATTAGGGTAGAAGTAGCCAAGCTTCTAGCAGCTGGCTTTATCAAAGAGGTATATCACCCGGAGTGGTTAGCCAATCTGGTTCTTATACTCAAAAGGAATAATGAATGGAGAATGTGCATTGATTACATCGATCTCAACAAACACTGCCCCAAACAGGCTTTTAATCTCCCTCGGATCGACGAGGTCATAGACTCTACTGCAGGTTGCGAGTTTCTTTCTTTCTTAGATTCTTAGTCGGGCTACCACCAAATAGCCCTCAAGAAGGAGGACCAAGAGAAGACCGCTTTCATCACCTCCTTCGGTGCTTTCTGCTACACGGCCATGTCGTTTGGCCTCAAGAACGCCGGAGCTACCTACCTGTAACACCCCGGCCCAGGGCTTAATAGGATTAATAGGATACTCGTACCAATAAGTTGCAACTTCTTTTTCGGAAGCCCATCTTCTAAAGACTCCAAAGTTAAGCGTGCTTTGCCTGGAGCAATTTAGGGATGGGTGACCGACTTGAAAGTCTTTTCGGGTGCGCACGAGTGAGGACAAAGTGCGCAGAAAAGACTAGTATTGGTCTATGAGTGCAGTCTATGTCCTAGATAAGCAGTCAGATGTAAGCGAGCCTGGCCTCAAGGAGGCGGGATGTTACAAATGGTATCAGAGCCGTCCCTTGCAGTTTCACGGGCGCATGTGTCAGTTGCGTAGGCATGGTGTGCATGGCTGGGTGGATCCCGAGTGGTCGCACAGCATGACACATGTGCTGGCACTGGACGCACGAACATGGCCAAGAAGGGAGGTTCCTAGCCTGGAGTTGACCTACGAGGATGTCGGCCTCCTAAGAGGGTGAGTATGTAACACCCTGGCCTAGGGCTTAATAGGATTAATAGGATACTCATACCAATAAGTTAAAACTTCTTTCTGAAAGCCCATCTTTTAAAAACTCCAAAGTTAAGCGTGCTTTCCCTGGAGCAATTTAGGGATGGGTGACCAACTGGGAAGTCTTTCCGGGTGCGCACGAGTGAGGACAAAGTGCGTAGAAAAGACTAGTGTTGGTCTATAAGGGCAGTCTATGTCCTAGATAAGTGGCCGAATGTAAGCGGGCCTGGCCTCGAGGAAGCGAGACCTTACACTACCAGTGGGCCATCCAGGCCTGTCTCAAGAAAGAGATCGCCAACGACCTTGTTGAGGTGTATGTAAATGATGTGGTGGTGAAAACTCCAGAATCTAGTACACTGGTGGCAAACCTTGAACGGACCTTTAAGGCTCTCAACGAGTTCCAGTGGAAATTAAACCCTAAGAAGTGCATCTTTGGTGTCCCTTCTAGGATCCTGCTCGGCAACGTGGTCAGCCAGGATGGCATAAGCCCAAATCCTGAGAAGGTTCAAATCGTGTTGGATCTATAACCACCACGAAGCGTCAAAGATATTCAGAAGCTAACCGGGTGCATGGCGACCCTAAGCCACTACAAATCCCGCATGGGTGAGAAAGGGCTTCATTTCTTCAAGCTGCTCAAAGCTAAGGAGAGGTTCAAGTGGACGGAGGAGGCCGACAAGGCTTTCCAATAGCTCAAGGAGTATCTCATGACTCCCCTAGTACTCACGGTCCCATGACAAGGCGAGGAGCTTCTCCTCTATATTGCCGCCATGACTAACGTGGTCAGCACCATGATTGTGGTCGAGCACGAAGAACCCGGGCATGTCTATGGTGTGCAGCGCCCAGTATATTACATCAGCGAAGTCCTTAATGAGACCAAATAGTTATACAACCACGTTCAGAAGCTGCTCTATGTGCTCCTGATCACCAAGCGTAAGCCCCTCCATTACTTTCAGGCCTATAAAATCATAGTGGTCATGGAAGCTGCGCTTGGCGACATCCTTCGCAATAGAGATGCTAGTGGCCATATTGTCAAATACGCATTAGAGCTCTCCGAATTCATGTTGAACTTTCGCAGTAGTAATACTGTGAAGTCTCAGGCACTGGTCAATTTTATTGTGGAGTGGTCGGACCTTAACCTGCCCATGGCCGATACATCTGTCGACCACTAGCAGATGTACTTTGATGGTTCCTTGAACATCGATGGTGCCAGAGCAAGGGTCTACTTCATATCTCCGTTCAAAGACATGCTATGTTATGTCTTGCGCATCCACTTCAAGGCGTCCAACAACGTGGCCGAGTACGAAGCCGTCCTCCATGGCCTCCATATCGGAGTCGAGCTGGGTATAAAGCGACTCCTAGTGTACAGAGATTCTGCTCTGGTCATCCAACAAGTCAGTAAGGACTGCGATGTAGTTAACAAGAAGATGGATGCCTACGTGACCGAGATTCGCAAGCTGGAGAACAAGTTCTATGGATTGGAGTTTCACCATGTACCTTGTTTCGAGAACACAAGTGCTGACGAGTTATCTAATCTTGGATTGTCACAAGCTAAGGTACCACCTGGTGTTTTCGTCGAAGATCTAATTAAGCCTTCAATCCCCAATCAGGCTTACGAAGCACCCGCGCCTAGTCCCGCTACCGACCAGCTCGTAGCGGCGCTCAAGTAATAGAAGATGATCACATCGGCCAGTAGAGATCTGATGAAGGTAGTGAGCCACTGCCGGCTGTCGAGCCAGCCAGGTTGGCAGCACCTCCCTAGCTGGATTAGAGAGTGCCCTTTGTCAAATCCTGAATGACCACCTTGTTCCGGAGGATGAAATCAAACACCAACGGCTGGTCTGCAGAGCCCATGCATACCTCATGGTTAACGGTGAGCTGATGCGCAAAGGTCCAAGGTCTGTGATTTACCAGAAGTACATTACCCAGGAAGAGGGAAAGGAACTTCTGAAGAATAAGTAACCATGCTGCATCCTGGATGCTGGTCGGCAAAGCTTACCGAGCAGGGTTTTACTAGCCTACAGCCATCTCTAACGCTGAGGATTATGTGCACCAGTGCAAAAATTGCCAAATGTTCAACAAGCAGATTCATGTCCCCGCACATGAACTCCAGACCATCCCCATCGCTTGGTCATTCTCATGCTAGGGACTCAACATGATCGGCCCCTTCAAGAAGGCTACTGGCGGGCACACATGCATTTTTGTGCTCATTGATAAATTCTCTAAGTGGATCAAGTACAAAGCCTTTAAGAAAGCCTCGTCAGAAAAAGCGGTGCAGTTCATTGATGATATCATCCACCGTTTTGGCATACCCAACACCATCATCACCGATTTGGGCTCCCAGTTCACCAGCGATGAGTTTTCAACTTTTGTGATGATAATGGCATCAAGGTCAAGTATGTGTCCATTGTTCATGCTCGAGCAAATGGACAGGTGGAGCGAGCTAATGGTATGATCATTAATGCTTTGTGCAAAAGGGTATACCGGGATGACAAAGACCTTAAACCTGGTCGGTGGCTCAAGGAATTGCCTGCTATGGTCCAGGGACTCCGCACCTAGCCCAGTCGCAACTCTAGAGTTTCCCCATACTTCATGGTGTTTGGTTCCGAAGCTATCCTACCAGCTGGGGTTGCTCACCTTTCACCACGTGTCTTGCACTATGATGAAGAAGCCTCCAACAACACCCGAGAAGTAGATGTCATCACCAAAGAAGAGATGGCACTTGAATCCTATGCTCGGACGGCTAAGTACCTAGCTTCTATGTGCCGGTACTATAACCGCAACATCAAGGGAAGGATATTCGTCATTGGCGACATGGTGTTACGACGAATTTGGAAAGAAGACGGTCTGCACAAATTGTCCTCCAGATGGGAAGGGCCATTTAGGATTAAGGTTGTTACATGCCCGACATCCTATAGGATGGAGACGATGAAGGGTGTTGAGGAGGGCAACTCCTTACACATCGACCACCTCATACGCTTCTACCCATAGAATAAGATATGTACCTAGTTTTTGTCATTCAGATATCTAATAAAGTTTCCCTTTTTATTTTTCTTTCCTATCACAACATTACATTTGTCATACATGTGCCTTGCATAAGACACAATTAAACTTTGTTTTCTGCTTGACGAGAATGGCTTGACAAGGCACTGACCAGAAAACTCTAATGATGTGCTATAGCACTGCGCTACATGGCACTAGGAGATTTCAGCAGTCGCTCTCTAACAGCACTAGGTACCTAGTAATCCTGGCGGTCCTACGCTGTTCACTAGTGCATACTTAGTTTCTCGACAGAGTTAGCTTGCTTCGAGGGTGGTGACAAAACTTAATCGTCAACATAATTTAAAAAACAAACTTCGTGTAAATAAGCATATAAAAACAGCAATATGTTTATCACCCGCTTAAACATGACTACTATGTCTACATCAAAAGACTAAAAGTTTACAAGCACAGAGTGCTCGGCACAACTTACAAATAGTGTTTTCATCACATACATTGTTTATGGCCTACTGACCCCCATCATTTTCTGCAGGGTCCTCGATGAGAGTCATGTCGTCGACAAGGGTAGCAGCAACAGGCGTAGACGTGGTCCAGAGGTCCTCAGCTTCATGCTCCTCAAGCTCTAGCGTAATGCCAAGAGCAACTTCTTTTGGCTCCACTTCTGGGTACCTAGACCGGACCACATCAAGTGTGGTAGCAACCGCATAGCACCCGGTCTCTGCAACAAACCCTCGAAGCGCTGGCCACAGCCTCCGGTACTAGTCCACAACAACCACCGCCTCACCCACAGGGTCAACAGGTGCTCCTGTCCTTAGAAGATAACCCTCAAGGCTAGCTTGATATGCTCGCACATAGCTCGTATCTTCTCCTGGAGGACGGCGATGGTCTCTTTGAGCACCTGGAACTAGGCCATGTGGTGATCCCTCACATCTATGAAAACAATACATGGTGGTTAGCATACCCTGGTCCGCCCAGTATGCAGCAGACTATCTGTGTTGTCCTCCGTAACAGTGAGCTCCAATCTACTTCTGGTGCTCCACTGCCTGTTTCTCAGTGGCCTCCTTCTGGCCCAGCAGGATGGCAAGCTCTTTATCCATGGCTTTGCTCTGGCCACTCAGTTCTAAAAGAAGTGCGCATAAGTATGCGATGAAATACAAGCATGCACCGAGTAGGACCTAGTACTTACTCTCGTTCTCCTCCTTCAAGGCATCTACTTGATGGTGCAGGGCAACGACCTCTTCCTCCCGCTCCAGCTCTCGCTCTTGGTAGAATTTGTCCTATGCCTCTAGTTGGGCTTTGGCTGTCCTGAGGGTCTTGCACTCATCCCAGGTAGCTGCGAAGCGGTCGATGGTCTTGCCCCACTAAGCATTGGTCTCCTGCAGTGACTGCGCACAACATATGTACTAAACATGTTTGCTCCAAAGGCATGATATTCATAGCAAAAAAGGAATGGTGGTCCGGGTTATCTTGATCCTATCAAGTAGCACCTCCACCACATCTATAATGCCCGCGTTAATGTCTTCATCAGGAATCTCCTCGTACGTCATGAAGTCATCATTCCCACGCTTGCGGGTGGTGTGCACTTGCTGCGCAGGGATGTCCGTGCGCAGTATCTTAGGCACCCTCGGCACCTCCTCCACTTCCTCTAATGGTGCTGGCCTGCTCGGGCATGCCTGGTCCAAGACGCATGGCGCGGCAGCTGGCCTGCCGTAGCCTCGATGGCCCTGAACAGAACCACTCGCCTCTCCGGCTGACGGGTCGGTGTCAGGGCTGGCCTGGTGGGTGTCACGGTGCTATTGGTCGCCTTCCCCTTGCCTGTAGACCGTGCCGCGTTGCTGGCTGTTGCCTGCTCGATTGTCAGTTATGGGTTGGTTTGGCTAGACAGCAGGGTCGGTGTTGGTGCAGGAGGAGCTCAGCTGCAAATCATACAACAGGAGCAATTGGTTTACAAACAACTCAATAATCAAGGATATGCAAATATACCCGAATGCAAACAACATTTACCTGGCTGGCCACTGGAACCCTCCTTTGAACAATTGGCCTACTTCCCCGCTTAGAGCACCTAGGGCCCCGCCTGTCACCCCGTTGCTGTGCCCGGGGACTCGGTCCGATGCCTCGCTCGTCCTGCTTGTCCCGATTGGGTGTACCAAAGAGGTTGGCCCCTTTGCCGCCTCCCGATGCACCAATGATGAGGCAGCTCTGGCTGGAGGTATCGCCACCCTGTGCGGCGCTGGTGGCGGTGATGGTGGTGTTGGTGTCGATGCCCTGGCCTGCTCTGGCTGAGTGGTTGATGCAGTATTCCCCTGAGGTGGGGAGGAGGTGATGGTGGCGTGTGCCGCACAGATCTTCTTGGTGTTGTTGTGGGCGGGGGCCTCGATGTTCCTCCCGTCTGAGCCACCTGAGCCTGACATTTCTGTGTACACTCCTTCAGCGTCACAGTATCATCAGAATCTGATGACTTCGGAGTACACGGGGCACCCCTCTTCTTGCTCCCTCCTACTCCGCTGTCCAGGTTCAGCTTACCTCCAGACAGCATAGAGGAGGGCTTCCTTTTCTTGGCGACGGCTGATATAGGCCACTTGCCCACAACTCGATGTCTTCCCTGGGCAGCAGGGACTTCTCCATCATTGGAGTTGGAGACTTCTAGCATCTCCTACCCTGCTCTGGCCCGGCTCTGGTAGTGGGTCTTCGCAATTCTCCGCTGGTTGGCCAGTGCCTCACCTTGGGGCCATGGCACTACCGGCACAGCAGAGAAGAACGTCTTTTGGTCCTATCCAAGCAATGTATGATAATCAAACCATCAAGAACATCATCATCACATATCATGGCACATTATTTCAAATTGAAGCAAGGAACTATTTAGTTTACCTCTGGTGGCGCTCGAGCAAGGTTGTAAGGCTATGCACGTGTTTTCTACGTAGCTGTGGTCAGGTCAAACTTGTCAAACAAGAAAGACATCTGCTGGCTCACCGCATCTGGATCCGACTTTTCTCGTGTTTCCCACGAAGGGTCATCACGGCTGGTGAAGTCGTACAGCTGGTTCACCCGTTCCTTGCACTGCTGGATCGGGTGAGTCAACCATGTCTCTGCCACCAGTGCTCCATTGACAACCTTGTTGTCAATCAGTGTCTGCAGCTCATTCACCTGGTGCATTTCATCTAGGGATGGAGGGTCCAAACACTGGGGGTTGAACTCTGGCACCTGTGTCACATCACACGGTACCCTCCGCCCCTCCACATCCTGGCTCATGTAGAACCAGCAGTTGTTCTAGCTCTTCGGGGCCGATTGGTGTTTGCTCCCCAGCTAGTGCACAATCATCTTGTCCCAGAGACACAAATGGCATCCTCCAGCAACCTGGGATCCCGCGGTCTCGATCCCCTTCTTTCTCAGTAGGTAGAAGTGATAGAATAGATTGAAATGGGGGTCAATCCCCAGGAACATCTCATAGAAGCTAATGAAAATGGCAATGGAGAGGATGGAGTTGGGGTCTAGGTTGCAAATAGACACCATCCAGTAGATGCACAGGTCACGAAGAAATCCATTCATCAGAATCCCTGACCCCCGCGTCACCATGTCCTCAAACACAACAATTTCGCCCTCGCGGGGAAGGGAGGAGTCCTCACCTCGTGGCTCCCACTAGGCCTCCATCTCAAATGGCGGCGGCAACCCTTCATCAGTGAGCGCCTGTAGTGACTCCCACATGGAAATCCGCTGCTGCCAGTGCGGCCCTAGCATACCAGATCTGGCCATCTTCCCCGCCTTCTTTGCTTCCTTCTTTGCCATCTCCTACGCGGACGACGGGTTGCGGGGTGAGTAGAGCATGGTGGTGGTGCGGATGAGCTAGATCTTCTTGATTGCTTAGCGACGGCGGGTGGATTTGGTGTGGTGTACCGGCGGCAGTGGCGGATTGCTCGGCGGTGATGGTTGTGAGGAGGAATGCGGCTGTGGAGCGCTCAAGGAGTGCACGAGTGGGATGGCAGAAATGATTGCGACTTCAGGAACCATCTCCCCTCCAGCGATGCATGCTATTTATACCGTTCAGATGACGCCCCTTTGACTTTTAGGTTTGGACCCGCTTGACTCGTGTGGACGCAGCTTGTGGGCCGTCCTGGTCCCAAGTGTAGGTGTGGGCCGGGATATTTTATTCCCCCTCATGCGCTTGATTGTGTATCTAATCCTGGTTGTCGCGCACGTGTTCATCAATTTTGGGATTTAATCCCATATCCACTTTAATTATATACTTCTTTCCAAATTTGTTCCAGATTTTCTCCCTAAATCTGGGGACTGATTTTGTGGGTCAAATATTTTATTTCCCAATCTTGGGGATTGCACGGCAGTTTCCACCCCAGCGGTACTTGTGAACCATGGGTTCTCGGTGTCCTTGATCCGGTCGAGCCCATTGGCTGTTCCAAGCACACCTGGGGACTGCATGGCAGTTTCCATTTAGTGCTACTTGTGAACCATGGGTTCTCGGTATCCTTGACCTGGTCGAGCCATAAGCTGTTCCAAGCACACCTGGGGACTGCTAGTCAGTTGGCACACGTTTCGTCCTATGATACTAGCTATGATTAATTAGTGTTGTTTTTGACTTTTTAGAAAAAGCTCAATACAACATATCCTATCTTCTATCAAGCTTGGGGACTATGTGGGCCCACGTCACCTCATGATGACTTGGGCTTATTTTCTGTTCTTGGTTCTAGAGATGGGTATTCAGCATTGATTATGCTTAGTTGGTGCTTTATTTTGACTTTTTCTTAAAAAGCTCAATATAACATATACTATCTTTTATCGAGCTTGGGGATTACGTGGGCTCACGTCACCTCATGGTGATTTGGGCCTATCTGCTATTTTTGGTTTGATACCCTTACCTCTATGGATGGTCCATGTTGGCATTTTTGTGATACTTCGTGTCTCGTGTTAATATGGGCCCATGTCTCAAGACATAAAAAGAATTTTTCTTTTTCTTAGAACACCATGCATCTTTCGACAGATCACCTTCCTTGATGGAAGCTGTGGTCAGGAGCAGATCCACGAACTACTCGGGAGAAGCCGTGACAACACCACCTGGTCAGCGTCAGTCAGCGTCAGTGCTGGTCGGGGTTACGTGGTCTGTATCTTCGCTGTTTGGCATCGTGTGGTCTACATATTCACTGCTTGGCGTCAAATGGTCTGTATCTTCACTACTCAGTACAGGTCAAGACGGCGACTTCCCCAAGATACATGATGCTCGGGGACTAGCTGTCGGGGTATAGACCCCGTATACCCACGCGGCTAGACTTTGGGTTGTTCGGTACAAGACGGCCCAGACCAGAAGACGAAGGCTGGTCCATCATCTCCCTAATCAATGGGCCGAACGACAAGACGGAGCCCGTGGTCTGCTACTGCCTATGTTGGTGGGCTGCCACGGGTGCTGAAGGCTACTTGGCATGCAAGGAGTCTTAGTTGGTTAGATCTTCGTGTCCTCCAAGGATGTGGTACAATGTAACCAACCATAGGAAAACCCTAGATATGTAACCTTATCCCTCGACTATATAAGGCAGACAAGGACCCCCTAGAATGCATCGGATCTTATCTCACTGTATTCCGGTACTCATCAATACAGCAGCAGAGATGCAGGACATAGGGTATTACGCTTCTGAGTGGCCTGAACCTGGATAAACCCTGGTTGTCCTGGTCATTTGTCTTGCATATCACATCTAGGTCATAGATCTTAACGCGCCCTCACCATAATCTATTACCTCAGGGTATCCAGTGGTAGACTGCTGATGAGGTTTCATCGACAGAGCCCAGACCGGCTCGGTGGCTAGGCGGCTGCCCACAGCTTTGGGCGGGCGCCCGCTGACATGGACCAATCAGGTCCAGGCTCGCGGATCCTGCCACTGCCGCCTTTGAGATCCAATCCCAGTCGTCCATAAGGGTGGTTTGATCTAACGGTTGTGGTGCATCCTAGGGGGCTATATAAGCAAGGCCCCTGGCCCTAGGAGAAAGGCTAATTCATTATTCAACATTGTGGAGATGTAGAGGCATCCTTTGAAAGGATGATCTCTCATCTCTAGAGAATTAGGTCTAGACTTTCCAATGTAGTAGACTAGATCTAGATGGGAGTTAGGGAGAGCAGAGTTGTGCTCCAGTTCTGGAGAAGTCTTCAGGGATTTGGTATGTCTTTGTATCTACTCTTTGCACCTTAGCATGGGATCTCCACTCGTATCGAGTGCTCTAGTTATCCCAGATAATTAGAGTAGTAATTGATAGTGTAGACATGGTGTCTAGACTAGAGGTTACATGAGATTACACCCAATCCTATGGATTGTTGTGGTAGCCCTAGGATTATGACAGTCCTGATGGCCGACGTATTCTACCTCGTTCAGGTTGGTGTTGTAGGACCGTAGCCGGACCTTCCTAGCCCCCTTCTCATCCCTTTCCGTGGCTAGTGCTCTAGTGTCCCAAAGTGCTATTGTATGATTGCTATATCTATCCATCCCCTGTTAGTTTAGAATCCAAGTACTAGAGAAGTATATAGGAACCTTGATCTCTCCCGTTGTCCTCTCACTTTAGCTAGCTACTCATTTATCATAGAATTCTCATGTATGTGCTTTCATTCATATATTCTATCATTTATCATTTACCCCTTCTTTAGTCTAGTTGGTTTATTAAGTTAGTAGATATACGATGGTGAATTATCAGATTCTTTAACCCATGCTTCCCTGTGGTAAAATATAAATAACAATACCTAGATACTCCTGGTAAAATGCTACAATGGTATATTCTATGCGCTTGCGGAATTCTTCATATTTTAGTTGCACTTAATTTATACCAACAAGCATTTTTGGCGCCGTTGCCGGGGAAGTATTTGGCGTAAAGATTTTGATAATGATCTTGATGTGTATCATTAGCTTTAGTAGGTTACCCCTTGTTCTATTGAGTTGTGGAATAGATAGGACAAAAGAAGCCATTTACACCTTCTGGCAAGATTCCATAGAAAAAAAAAGAAAGAACATTGACGAACCCAGGGTGCCTAAACATTCAACTTTCATCAACATGGAACCCTGCCATCTCACTGGTATGTATTTGTACACATATATATTTCTAACCATGTGTAGATTGGAGAAAAGGTCGTCGTCGCAATAATTCAACTCATATCTCAAGTGACGAACATTGAAGCTGCACTACTCACAATCATCATGTGGTAAGTGTGATCAAGAAAAGGTGAGACAGTCTTGCTCATGGACTTCAAACTTATGAGTAGTTATATTTTACATTTTTTGCATTATATTGCATGTTTGCTTTCAATAATCCATGTGCTCCCTTTAGTCTAGGTTTTATCATTAGTCCACTGCTTGTTTACTTTAAAATATACATGCATCTTCTCCACTTTGTTTAGTTTATGTTTCCTCAAATCCATAGCTTGTTTAGTCTGTTGCATTCATGTCGCCTGCATCTTAATTTTTTTAGAAAAAACTCACCATGATCATGCTCTTTCATCTCTAATAAATGAGTAAATCTCTATAGTGCTTTTCATGTTACCTTTGTCTGTTACAGTATTCTTTGGTTTGGAAGTACTAGCTATACTTCTAGAGGCTTTAAAATTAAGTGTGGTGCTTAGGTTAAATAGCCTTCCTTAATTAAATTAGATATGGAGTCTAGTTTGGTTATCGAACTAAAAATATGTTTCAGTAGATATTGGTTATTTTATTGGACTAACCCCTGCAGAAAACTCTTAATCCAATTCGGGTAAGTCAAGAGGCGAACTCACATTAGAGATAAAGCAAGGCATATGATGAACTTCAACAACTTTGCACAAAAGACACAGCTCCCATCCATCATCAGTGGAAGAACTATAAGTATCAAAGATCACTCATTATGTCTTTTGTTACAAGTTACCTTTGCCTTAAACCATGCTAGAACGCAGAAAATAAATAAAAATATGTTACGAAGATTTCACCAAGATGCTAGAGCAGCCGATCCTCTGCACGCCAGTCCTACGGGTCACCAGGGACATGGACGTTGAGGTCGATCTCGGCTGGTTGCCTAAGCGAAGTGCTCGCCTAGCAACTAAGAGCAGCAACCGCGCTGCTAAGCCAGCTGCGCAGGCCAGGAAGGTGCTTATGAAGAAGCAGATGCGCAGGCCAGGAAGGTGCTTATGAAGAAGCTGGGCTATGATGTTGAGACCGCGCAGCTAGACGCCGCGGCCTTCGAAGAGTTCCACAAGGCGGCATCCAGGTCGCTATGCAGGGTCAGGCGGACGAGGCCATGGAGGTCTTCTTCCACGGCAGGAGCCAGAGGGGACGCCAGACTCAGGTGGCCGAGGCCGCGTGCTGAGCAGCAGGTACCTTTGTGTCACAACATTGTTACATTATGTCGCAAAACATTCTCATCTGGAACGTCCGTGGGATGAACATGCGAGCGCGTAGAGCAGTCGTCCGCGAGTTCCTCATCCAGGAAGGCGCCTCCGCGCTATGCCTTGTCGAAACAAAAATTAGTGTAATGTCTGCAAACTTTGCCAATGATCTAATGGGATCGGAGTTTGACTATGTGTGCTTGCCCACTGTGGGTGCGTCTGGTGGTGTTGTCGTAGCCTGGCGTCGTGACGTGTGGTCAATTTCGTCACATGTGTGTCACTCCTTCTCTGTTACAGTGAACGTCGATGTCGTATCAGGCATGAGCATGTCGTGGTCGATCTGTGCCGTATATGGGCCGGTGCTCGAGGAGCTCAAGCCTATATTTCTTGACGAGCTGCGAACTGTACGTGCTGCCATGTTGGGTCCCTTGTTAATCTATGGCGACTTTAACCTCATATATCAGGCGGCCGACAAGAACAACGACCGACTCGACTACCGTTCGATGCGCCGATTCCGTCGCTTGCTCGATGACTGCAGGCTAGACGAGTTGTATCTCCATGGCCGTATATACACCTGGTCAAATGAGAGGCGCAGGCCAACCCTGGAGCGTCTAGACCGTGCATTCGCGTCAGTTGACTGGGTCTAGTCGTTCCCAAACCACCATTTGCGCTGTCTCTCGTCAGATTGCTCAGATCACTCACCACTGCTGCTGCAATTGAGCACCGAGACGTGGGCAAAGTCGCGATTCCATTTTGAAGCGTTCTGGGTGAAGATAGATGGGTTCTTAGAGGTCGTGGCGTAGGCATGGGCGCTCCAGGTGCCGGAAGTTGATTCATGCCGTGCACTTGACCAAAAGCTGAGGGCCACTGCAAAAGCGCTCCAGAGTTGGAGTGCGCGCACGATTGGACAAAAGCTGAGGGCCACTGCAAAAGCTGCACACTTGGCCTCGCGTCGCTGGCTAGGACGATCGCGCGTCAGAGATCGCGGATCAGGTACCTGGAGGAGGGTGACGCAAACACAAAATTCTTTCACTTGCAGACCTGTCACCGCAATCGAAAGAATCAGATCCCAACAATCATGCATAATGGGACGTGGTTCACTGCCGACAAGGCCAAGTCGCAACTCATCTTTGAATACTACAATGAGATCCTGGGGAAGCCTTTTCAGCGTGAGCACTCCATCAACTTGGAGCAACTACTACCTCGGCTGGACCTTCAAGGCTTGGATTCCTGTTTCACGGAGGATGAGGTATGGAACGTCGTCAATGAGATGCCTTCCGCTCGCGCTCCAGGGCCTGACGGCTTCACTGGACTCTTCTACAAGATGGTGTGGTCGGTAATCAAAGATGATGTTCTTAGTGCAATGAATGCACTATGGTCGCTGGACGCGCGGAGTTTCTACCTACTAAACCATGCTCTGATGATCCTGCTACGGAAGAACCAAGCGCCTAACTGCTTGAAGGATTTCCGTCCTATATCGCTCATGCATAGCTTCGGCAAGCTGTTCCCAAAGTGCCTGGCTCGCCGGCTGGCGCCACGGTTGAAGGAGATCGTCGCAGCTAACCAGAGCGCATTTGTCAAAGGTAGAGTGATCCACGACAATTTCGGGGCAGTGCAGTTGGCCTACCGGTGGCTGCACCGGAAAAACTTCCCAGCCGTCCTGGTCAAGGTGGACATAGCCAAAGCTTTCGATTCTATCGCTTGGCCGTTCTTGATTGAAATCCTGCAGCATATTGGCTTCTCACGTCGCTGGACCAACTGGATGTCCATCATGTTGTCGACAGCAAGCACGAGGGTGCTCATAAACGGGCGCCCAGGAAGGAGGATCGCACACGCGCGAGGGCTGTGGCAAGGAGACCAGATCTCGCTGATGCTTTTCGTTATTGTCATGGAGGTTTTGAACTCGCTGATCCGAGAAGCTGACCGCAGGAACTTGTTGACGCCGCTGCCGGGGAATGGGAATGTGATCACTCACCGAGCATCTCTCTTTGCCGATGACATGGTCATCCTTCTAGCCCCGAGACGGGAGGACCTCACCTGTCTATGTCGTATTCTCAACCTGTTCGCAGGCGCATCGGGCCTCATTACAAACGTCGACAAATGTGTTCTCACTCCCATCCGCTGTTCAGAGGAGGTGTTAGCTGAACTTCAGGGAGTCTTCCCGTGCACCGTGGCCCAGTTCCCTTGCAAATATCTGGGGATACCTTTGTCGTTAAGGCAACTGAGGCACGCGGAGGAGCAGCCGATCGTTGATGTAGTCGCAGCAAGGATACCGACCTGGAAGTCGAGCCTGCTCAACAATGCCGGGCGTCTAACGCTTACCCGGTCACCTTGTCAGCAATCCCAGTGCATACCAGCATTGCTTGCTGCCTCTCTCCTTGGGCAATCAAGCAGATTGACAAGAGAAGGCGTGCATTCCTATGGACAGGGATGGAGTCGTGTTCTGGGGGTAAATGCAAAGTAGCTTGGCCTGTTGTTTCAAGGCCAAAGGAGTTAGGGGGGCAGGGTGTTCTTGACCTACGCCTATTTGGGTTTGCACTCCGCCTGCGGTGGGAGTAGCTGGCACGCAACAATGAGGCAAGCACCTAGGCAAGACTTCCTGCGTGCACAGAGAAGAACGTCGCAGCCATGTGCGAGGCTAGCCTCTCAGTTGAAGTCAGAGACGGTGCAAGCACGCTATTCTGGACCGACAATTGGTCCATGGTGGGGATTCTAAAGACATACGCACCGGATTTTTATCGGTCGCTATCCAGGCCGGGGAGGAAACTGCTGCTTCGAGATGCCATTGATGGTCATAGATGGGCGTTGGACAGGAGAGGAGCTGCCACGACAGCTGCTATGACTGACTTCTTCAGAATCTGGTCCCTCGTGCAGTCGGTTGTGCTCCACCCCTTACAGCCGGATCGCTTCAGGTGGAAATGGTCGGCGGATGGTAACTACTCAGCCTCAGCGACCTACCGAGCCTTTTTCACCGGCTCAACCACGCTACTCCGCGCGCGCGAGCTGTGGAAAACAAAGGCACCACCGAGGGTGAAAATCTTCTTCTAGTATGCTCTACATCAGAGGCTTTGGACGTCAGAGCGCAGAGCGAGGCACGGCTTGCAGGAGAGTGGGGCGTGCACCTTGTGCGATCAAGCGCCAGAAGTTTGTGGCCACCTCTTCCTGGGATGTCCGTTCGCCAAGGAAGTTTGGACGATTGTGCTATGCACGGTTCAACTGACCCAGCTAATCCCGGTTGGTGACGATGACCTGGGGTCCTGGTGGATCAGTCACCGGAAGAGGTTGGACCGACATCCCACCCGATCTTCGATTCCCTCTTCCTGTTGCTGGCTTGGAACGTGTGGAAAGAGAGGAAAAATCATGTGTTCCAGCGATCGTCGAGGAGCACACCGGAGGTAGTGCAGGCAATGGTGAACAAGCAGAAGACTGGGTTCTTGCTGGATTCGCGCCGATCGGTGGCATTGTATCGTTGTGGTCACAAAACTCGGGCGCCATGTAATCTAAGACTAAGGAATCCAGTAGAGTAGGTTGTGTTTGCAATCGCTCGTCAAGGCATCTTGCTGAGACCATCTGTTGCATTTGTATGTTTTAAAAACATTTTCCCTCTTAATGAAAAACGGGTGAAGTCCCGGTCACGAAAAAATGTTATGAAGATATGATAAAAAAACTCTATGCTAAACATAATTCAACAACCTTCTCCTTGTTAGCATAGATGAAGATTGCATAAGTCATGGACAACAACATGTATTTCAAATTTGTTATATTCCTTCGGGTATGTGTTGTCCACTAATCCTTTGTAGAAATAGCAAAGAGTGAAGCAAAAGGTCTATGTAATTCAAAAGAAAGAAATGAGGAAGGAGAAAGGAGTACAAATCTATGCTCATGGACAAGTGTTAAGGAGAGAGGGTCTCCACTTTAGGGATCTGACAAAGCACCTAAGGAGTGGACATAATAAGAAGTCATGTTCGGAGAACTAAAATCATCGAACCCTCGTCACGGAGGTAAACTTGGTAGTTATCCATATTTCTCTTTTCGGTATTACATAAGTTTTTTCATTAGCATATTTACTTTCCCACATTACATGATTAATTCATGTTGCATAGTTACTTTGTTACATGTGCATAAAAAAATATTATTGCATTGCATCCTAAAAATTAAGCCCCATGTGAATAATTCTGTGGCATGTAACAACCCATGGGAAAATCCACCGTGGTGGCATAAAAATAAAAATAAATATGCATTCATCTTATTGCGTTAACTTTACATCATAAAAAAGGGGGAAAATAAAATTTAGAAAGAGATCCTGAATTCTACTTTGAAGAATAATCATACATAAGCTCTAGGCTACTAAGACTGATCACTAACGCTTAATCAATTCCATAAGTTTTGTTGTCTATTTGAGCTTCACAGGATTTGAAGGATCAAGAAGAGCTGACAAGTAAGTGGATGCTATGTGCACTGTCAGAGTGTTGTCTTTAACCACCATCATTGACACTCGGCGAGAGGAAGCACAATTGCACTGCCAGTCTGCTACACTTCAAGAGTGAACGACTACGTCAACAACCAGCTTGAGGAAGGACATCCCCTATGTATCCAGCTAAGTATTTCTTTCCCTCTATGATTACTAGTATTGAGTTTGTTTTGCTTCAAAATAATAAAAAGATGCATAACCCTAAAACCAAATAAAGATTTCTTTTTGTATCTATCTATATATATGTCTAGTGTGATCTTTAATTTTGAAATAAAAAGTGATAGTGTACAATGGTTCGCCTGTTAATAAAACAAATTCTAAAGATAATCCCTTTGTATGGAAATGATGAATAGTTGCTCTATCGTAATTCCTTTCAAGTACCTAGTTTTTAGCATCGAATTCTTTTGAGTTTTAGATAAGATTGTTTTGACCTAAGATTTGCTCTGAGCCTAAAACTTATGGGTTATGAATGCTTGATCTTAGTTTAGGTAATTGATGGATATCATATGAGAAGGTCTGAGCTATTGTTTCTCTTGTTCCTAGTAACACTAGAGTTCTGGAGATTTATCTTTTGAAAAACATAAAAATATCATGATGAGTTCCTGTATGACGAGAGCTTAAATTCCTACCATGGCTATATTTGTAGGCTTATTAGAATAGGAAAACTTTCACTTTTATTTACTACTTCTGTGCATTGAGTTTGGTCCAGCTGTGTCAACCCTTAGGAGCTTTTCATGTCGTTAAAATCAAGATCACACACACACTATGCACCCCTTGCTACTTCTACCCTGGAAGTACGCATCACCATATTCACCCATTTAGATCCACTCAAAAGTTGTTCTACTCCTACACTGGGAGTGAACACCAAAAATTTTCCTCATAGGTTTTCCTTGTTTGCTAGCCCAGTTCCAAAATAAATGCTTCAAATTTTTATCATTCTCTTTTTCCTCTCAAAAGATAATTATAATAGAGGTCGGGCTAATAAAAAATGAATGAAAAAAAGTGTGATGAAAAAAAGAGAAAGGAAAAAAGAAAGAAAAAAAAGAAAGAAGTGTGATAAAAAAAGAGAAAGGAAAAAAGATAGAAAAAAAGAAAGAAGTAATATATAGAGAGCAAAGCCCCAGTTTTCTAAATCTTTCAAAGTTTCAAGTTGAGAGAAGTTACCCTTTGTAAAGGAGCATTGTAGAATTAGACTTTCACCCCTTCTACCTTCCATAAATATTCTCTTCCATATTGTTCAATACTCATTTGCAACCACACATGCACGTCTTGATTTGATTGTATGATGAGTTCCTCTAGATCTATGGTTGGACTAGACAAATATGTATTGCAAGTATGTATGAGCTATTTCTTTCCCACCTATGAACTCCACATAATTTTACTAAATGTAGGGTGAGAGAGAAAAGGCACAATGCTACTATGCTTATACCAAAAATACCACATATTCTGAGAGAAAAAAGCAAACCACCATAGTTGCCTTGGTGAGAATCCATAAATACCACATATGAGAGACTTGAGAGGGTCATACAAAGGAATCTCTGGGTTTTATTTTAAAAACTTACAAAAACTCCAGAATGAAGGTTGATCGAAGAACTCAAGACATAATGCTTGACTTGATCGTTATGTCTTTCAATAGCTCAAGACCCAAGTGAAGGCTATAAGCCCCATGGTTGAAGGTAATATGGGTAAGTTTGAAAGTCAGGATGGTTAACTCTAATCTGGAGGAGAGTTCTTGTTTGAACGCATGTGTACTTTTGAGGTGTGAAAGCATTGTAGCAACTCCTGATCCATCGCTGAGTTTAGCTTTGCTCAGGGACGAGCAAAAGGTTAAGCTTGGGGGAGTTTGTTGACAGTAGTTAACATCAATTTTTAATCGTCAACTAAACATGAAAAAAGACCTAAACATAAATACCATCTAGATATAGGGTTATACTAACAGAATTCCATGAGTTTTTGGTGAATGTCTGTTTCTATAGGGTGTCAGCTGAAAAGAACCAAGAAAGGCCCACATGGCAGGTTTACATAGAGATAAAGGGCAAACCTATACTTTTCTGTGATCAGGAAGGTTCAAGAAGGAACTGGACCAAACGGGAGCCTGAATCGGCTCGGTGGCTGGGCGGCCGCCCACAGCCTTGGCCGGGCGCCCGCTGACCTAGATCAGTCAAGTCCAGGCTCGTGGATCCTGCCTCTACCGCCTTTGAGATCCAATCTTTGTCGTCCATTAAGGTTGGTCTGATCTGACAGCTATGGTGCATCCTACAGGGCTATATAAGCAAGGCCCCTGGCCCTAGAGAAAGGTTAATTCATTATTCATGATTCATTGTGGAGATGTAGAGGCGTCCCTCGAAAGGATGATCTCTCACTCTAGAGAATTAACCTTTCTAATGTAGTAGACTAGATCTAGATGAGAGTTCGGGAGAGCGGAGCTGTGCTGCGGTTCTGGAGAAGTCATCAGGGATTTAGTATGTCTTTGTATCTACTCTTTGCAGGACATGCTTTAATATACTTAGCTTCTCTATGTACTTCTATGCCTTTCATTCGATTGCTTAATATAGTTGTTATACCTTAGCATGGGATCTCCACTCGCATCGAGTGCTCTAGTTATCCAGGATAATTAGAGTAGTAATTGATAGTGTAGACATGGTGTCTAGACCAGAGGTTACCTGAGATTGCACCCAATCCTGCGGATTGTTGTGGTAGCCCTAGGATCGTGACAGTCCTAATGGCTAACGTATTCCACCTCGTTGGGTTGGTGTTGTAGGATCATAGCCGGACCTTCCTAGCCCCTTCTCATCCCTTTCCGTGGCTAGTGCTCTGGTGTCCCAAAGCGCTATTGTATGATTGCTATATCTATCCATCCCCTGTTAGTTAAGAACCCAAGTACTAGAGAAGTATATAGGAACCTTGATCTCTCCCGTTGTCCTCTCACTTTAGCTAGCTACTCATTTATCATAGAATTCTCATGTATGTGCTTTCATTCATATATTCTATCATTTATCATTTACCCCTGCTTTAGTATAGTTGGTTTATTAAGTTAGTAGATATATGATAGTGAATTATCAGATTCTTTAACCCATGCTTCCCTGTGGTAAAATATAAATAACGATACCTGGATACTCCTGGTAAAATGCTACAATGGTATATTCTATGTGCTTGCGGAATCCTTCATATTTTAGGTGCACTTAATTTATACCAACAGTGGTAACAGGACTACCAGGGTCACCCTTTTTAGTCATATCAATATCTTCCACATCAAGTGATCCAAAATATAAAATAGTATCATATTTAGTAGTAACAAGATTGGCAGTTTCAATCCTTGGTTTAGGTTGACCCGGCATTCTCTTAGAACTAGGAACAACAACTGCTAATTGCACTAGTTGACTTTCTAACATTTTGTTAAAACTAAGCTGATTTTTCATACCAGATGAGAAATCTTCTAACTTAGCATTGATGTTTTCTATCATTTTATCATTAGCATGAAGTCTTTTATTAATACTCTCTTTCATTCTTCCTTGACTATACACAAGGTCTTTGAGAGAAGGGTAGTTATTGCCTTGGTTGTTCAGGCATTGAGGATAACCATTATTAAAGTTGTTACCTTGAGTGTTGGGGCGCTAATTCCATCCTTGACCTTGGGATCGGTACCCGTTGTCATGGTTGAAGAAGTTGAGGTCTTCATGGGTTTCAGGACAATATTGTCCAGAATGACAGGATTCTCCACAGACTTCGCACGTCATGTGGGAGTCCAATGCTTGCACGGTCTCTTGAGTGCTCATCTTCTCACAACTTTCTAGCCTTTTGGCTAGCAAGTCCACCTTAGCTGCAATCATCCCAGCTTCTTTAAGAGTGTGCATACCTTTCTTTTGGGGCTGTAGGCGTTCATCGCTCCATCCTTGGTTGGATACCATCTTAATTAATGCCTTTGCATCTGTAACATTAAGAGAAAAGAATGCTCCACCGACAGTGGCGTCTAAATGACTTCTGTCGAGGGGGTTAAGGCCATGATAGAGTTCTAGATTAAAATCCAGTCTTCCATACCATGGTGCGGGCAAGCAGCTATGTATTCTTGCATACGCTCTCAAGCCTTGGGAATTGACTCATCAACCAACTACTGAAAGCTAGAATTCTTGTTGCGCAGCGCATTGGTCTTACCCATGGGAAAGAACTTGACTAAGAACGCACACTTTTCCCAAGTTTCTACGGCTTTGCGATTGGAGTAGAACCATTGCTTCAACTTTCCCAACAAAGAGAATGGAAACAGGAGGAGACGAATAGCATCTGGGGTCACTCCCCTAATCGTGAAGGTGCTACAAATCTCCAGAAAGTGTTAGAGATGTGCATTAGCATCTTCGTGAGCCTTGCCACAGAAGGTGCTGGATTACACCATTGTGATTACTGTGGGCTTCAACTCAAAATGAGTGTCTGCATTAATGACATTGGGCACAGTGGCCACATTGGCAGCGGATGGGGCAGAGAAATCATGGATGGTCTTGTTAGCCATGTTCGCGAAAGAAATAGGTGAAGAAACTTCGCTAAGCTTAAAAAGCTAAACACGAAATAACTCAACAGACTCTAGTCCAATGCACCAGTTGCCTTCCCCGGCAACGGCACTAGAAATGCTTGTTGGTATTTGTTAGCGTCACTCACGGGATTGTCAAACCTGACACAAAAAACATGTGATGAACGTTCTTTAGGTTAAGAAAGGATTTATTTATTCCCAAAGGACGGCGGGGTGTTAGTGTATCCTTGGGTAGAGTATGGTGAATTATTGGGCGAAAGATAAAAGGGATAAATGATTGTTGACACCGTTTTTTGACACGTGTCAATATGGACTGAAAACTATGCTGATCGGCAAGGGAGTGGTTCTTCTCCAGCGTTGCT
>CM041631.1:67778562-67790063 GCA_023333625.1 Bothriochloa decipiens
GAAAACTATGCTGATCGGCAAGGGAGTGGTTCTTCTCCAGCGTTGCTTCTGGTTGCCGATGGGTAAGTGCCGATAAAGGACATGGTGATCTCGTACATTGCCGATGAAGCCAGAGGGCTGTTGCCGATAGAAATTGAGGCATGGTTGCCGATGGAAAGCGGAGCTAAAGGACATGGAAAGCAGGTTTGAGTCGTTATTGATGGGTTGCCGATGGAATCTACAGAGATGAGGAGCGTGCCGGTAGAGGTTTCATCGTAAAGCAATGGATAAGAAAACTGGTGATATTTATGCCATTATTTTATTAGTTTATTTTTGAGTCCGACCTTGGTACGAGTCGTTATTCTTTTTATTCCTTAGAGATAAGACTTGTTTAGGTAATACTTTGTCGTGTCTGTTTAGGACTCATAGTACCAGGGTATAAATATGTACCGAGAGACAATGTAAAAAAATAATCATCAATACAACAAACCTATTATTTTTATCTACTTTTTCAAGCAATCTACTTTTCGGCGACTTCGTCACCAGTACTTTTTCCTTTTCAACGAGTTCTTTCAAGAGTCGACGGGCTGCATCGACTTGATCTCCGGCGGCCTTGCAGGTTCCGCTTTTACCGAGCAAGATTCAGGCTTTGACGTCCGGGCGTATCGCTGTCGTCTCGTCTGATCTGTTCAACAGTTATCGAGTATCATCTGAGCTTTGATGTCCGGGCGTATCGCTGTCGTCTCGTTCAGGTTTTATTCAAATCTATCATCCTTGTCGATTAACAGGTCAAATCGACTGGCACGCTCCGGATATCGATTTTGGGTATTAGCCCGGTGTGTTTGCAGATATAATTTTGCATCAACACATCTTTTGGCACGCTCTGTGGGACCAAGTCAACAGATTTATCATGAGGAATACTACCGATATCACTCCAGAGAACATCATCGAGATATCAGAATCAGATCTCAAGGAGGATCAGAGGCAAGCCATGGAAAAAGCTATGGAGGATTACAGGCAGCTCTGCTTGAAGTCTTTCAGCATGAATAGGGGAGGAGAAGTTATCCAGAAGCAAGATCTGCCGCTGCCTCGGCAGGTAACCTTTGACTCCAACCCCGGTAAATTACAGGAGATGGTTAATTCTGCATTAAATCAAGCTTTGATCAACCACTCCATCGTGCTGTCCAATACTGTCTACAATGCTATTGTACAAACGTTAAAGGACGGACAAGCACCAGGGTATGTCGGACCAGCATATCATCAGCCAGGATCGGCATCTACCAGTACTCCATCGGCAACTCCAGCCGTTGAGAGTATAGAAGCGCCTACTCTTTTAGCTATATCAGGACCATCCATCGCTGGCGCCACGCCGATAGGATCAGATCTAACATCTCAGGAGAGGCCTAGTACTCAGTTGAGCACAGATCTATCGGCATCGGCAATGTCAGGTCCTTCAGGTCAACATAATCAAACTGCTGCCAATTGGTGGGGATACGGTATGCCTCCATGTCCATCTACTGCCAATTCTGGACTGCCTCAAGTGCATGATGTAGCAGGGAAGGGTCCAATGACATCGATTACTCCAATTCGGCCGGTGGCTCAAGCGCCGCATTATTCTACTGTACCTCCTGCTATACAGCCATTGTCAATGGGATTCTACGCACCTCCGCAACAGATATTTTATACGAATCCACTGACTAATCCTCCACCAGTTCAACAGAGAGCTTCCACTATAGAGCAGCCCATGGTACCATTCATATCTCAGTCTAGGTTACCTGCAATTCAGGGCAATTATGCTGGCTATCATCCGTCTATACAAGAGCATCAATTGTCTACAAGCTATCAGCCATCGGCAAGCCAGGTGCCGATGAGTTACAGTCTCAATTGGTCGGGGCAAGCGCCAACCCAACAATCTGCTATTCAACCAAGCCACCAAGCAATAGGGACTCAACGGTATAGTCCACAGACAACTGTCCAGGAGCAAGCATCGGCAAAACAGACGATGAACTTTACTCCGCAGGTTAGTACCGTGAATATGCCGATTTATCCAAGCCAAGTGCCACAGGGGTATGTAGAAGCATATCAGCCAACGCCTCCAGTAGAGATCCAGCCAGTGCATCGGCAAGATCATGATGCACTCTTGACCGATAGGATTGCAGAAGTGATGAAAGAGCAATTTGGGATTCAGCCCAAGGTCAATACTTACTCTTATCGGACTCCGTACCCTTCATCTTATGACTCGATTCCTTTCCCGAATCGGTACAAGGTGCCAGATTTCACTAAGTTTTCTGGGCAAGATGATACGTCAACAATGGAGCACATCAATCGATTCATCATCCAGTGCGGAGAAGCAGCTAACAGGGATGAATTAAGGGTTCGATTATTTTCCTCATCATTGTCTGGATCGGCTTTTGCGTGGTTTATTTCGTTACCACCTAATTCTGTTATTACATGGGCCGATCCAGAGAAGCAATTTCATAAATACTTCTTTGCTGGGGTACATGAAAAGAAGCTGACTGATTTGACAAAATTGAGACAACGCAGTGATGAGTCAGTAGAAAGTTTCGTACACAGGCTAAGAGATGTAAAGAATAAATGCTACAACTTAGTGCTTGATGATCGGCAGTTAGCCGATTTAGCTCTTCAAGGGTTACTGCCACATATCAGAGAAAAATATGGGTCACAAGAGTTTGAAAGTTTGAGTCATATTGTGCAAAGGATTTCTGATCAGGACACTAGGGTTTTTGAACCCAGGAAGAATTGGAATAAAAAGGTGTCCTTTGTAGAAGAAGCAGAAGATTCAGACTCTGATGACGAACCAATTATCGGTTTGGCCGAGTGGGTAAAGAATAAGAAGCCGATATCATGTCCTTTCGGTCAGAAAGAGCCAGAAAAGTTTCTATTTGAATCACCAAGGCCGATAGGATATTTGATCTTTTGCTCCAAGAGGGTCAGATTAAGCTATCTCCTCATCATGTGATTCCATCGGCAGAAGAGTTGAAAAAGATTAGGTACTGCAAATGGCATAATGCTACCTCGCACAGTACTAATGATTGCAAGGTGTTTAGGCAATAGTTGCAGTCGGCTATCGAATCCGGGAAAATCAAGTTTGATAATTCAAAAGCTCAGAAGCCGATGAAAATTGATCAACATCCGTTCCCTGCAAATATGGTGGAGGCTAAAGGCAAAACCAAAGTGTTAACATCGGAGACTGCTAGAAGAAATGCATCAGTAGACCCTAAGAATCAAATAACTGTTGAGGACATAAAGGGAAAGGAACCTGCCGATGGCGCTAAAGGGAAAAGAATTGTTAATGAAGGTAGTAGCTCCAGAAGACCTCTGAGGCCTGCTCCATATGGTGTTCGGTATCGGCAACATGAGGATCGGTATCGGCAACAGTGTGAGGATCGGTATCGACAGCAACAGGAAGAGTTACGTCGACATAAAGATCACTGGAATTGTCCGTTTTTCATTCATTGCTGGGAAGAAGGCATTAAATTGCCTACTGCCGATACCTGCCCTGAATGTAATGGTTACTATGATCGGGTAGAGAGACAACATCACTCTAGTTATCGAGGGGTACGCATCAATACGCCGATCAAAGAAAAGGTATCAGCATTTGATCGGCTGGGGGGCAGAGTTAGCGTGCATGATAGGCTTGGCAGGTATATTGATTGTTTTCCAAAGAATCATGCAAGGCTTGAAGAGATGGCTAACGAAAGGGTTCCTGATGAAGGGATATTCTGCCGGGATCCAAACATAGGCCTCCATGAGTAGAACACAAAGCATTATCAGCCTATTTGGAAAACAAAGCTGCCCCAATGGTGCCCTGAAGGATTGACGAAAACTCAAAAAAGAAGGGAACAGCGTATGCGTCAAGAGGACTTACAGTGCCCAAGAGAAAGCATCCCAAAGGTAACAACTCAAGTATGGCAACCAAAACGTAAGGGTGAAAGTCCACCGGCAGATGTTAACATGGTCTTCATGTTGCTGATGGAGTTCTTGGCGCCAGGTGACAAGGAACAAACAGTTTTTGCCGATGAAGTAGCTCAACTAACTCTGGATCCAATGATGGCTGTGTTTGAAAAGTCTGCCGATGATGAAAGGCAACACCTCAAAGCTTTGTTTGTTAAAGGCAGGGTTGATGGACAGCCAGTGTCAAAAATACTCATAGATGGAGGAGCGGCAATTAATATCATGCCGTATGTTATGTTCCAAAGACTTGGAAAAGGAGACCAAGATTTAACCAAGACGGATATGATGCTTAAAGATTTTGAAGGCAATGTGTCTCCGGCTAAAGGGGCATTATGTGTTGAGTTGACTATCGGCAGCAAGACTTTGCCTACCACCTTCTTTATCGTTAACGGCAAAGGTAACTATAATTTGCTCCTAGGAAGGGATTGGATTCATGCCAACTGTTGTGTTCCTTCTACGATGCATCAGTGCCTCGTACAGTGGATTGGAGACAAGATTGAAATTATCTCTGGTGATTCTTCTTATATAATCGCATCGGCTGATTCTGAGACCTATGAACGGACAAAGTGCATATCGGGAGAAGCATGGGATACGGAATTTCTCAGGGTTGCCGATTATGAGCTCACACCGATCCAAGCAGTCGGTTCTAAAGATGAATTTTAATGGATCAGTTTGCCGATGGTGGAAAGCTTGGTCATGGGTTCACATCAGCTGATGATTTAGTGGAAATAGATATTGGTAACGATGACAGGCCGAGGCCAACTTTTATTAGTGCCAAGTTAGATTCTCAATGTAAACAGCAAATGATTGATATTTTGAGGGAATATAAGGACTATTTTGCTTGGGATTATACAGAAATGCCTGGATTAGATCGGTCAATAGTTGAACATCGGTTGCCTATTAAGCCAGGATTTCGGCCTCATCAACAGCCCGCACGCCGATGTAATCCTAAAGTGTTACCTAATATTAAAGCCGAAATCACAAGGTTAATTGAAGCTGGCTTTATTCGGCAATGTCGATATGCTGAATGGATTTCTAACGTGGTTCCTGTTTATAAGAAAAATGGAAAACTTCGTGTGTGTATTGATTTCAGGAATCTTAATAAAGCTACACCGATGGATGGCTATCCAATGCCTGTTGCCGATTTATTGATTGATGCTGCAGCTGGACATAGGATCATCAGCTTCATGGATGGTAATGCCGGTTATAACCAAATTTTCATGGCTGAAGAGGATATTTCCAAGACTGCTTTTAGGTGTCCAGGTCATGTGGGTTTATTTGAATGGATTGTCATGACCTTCGGCTTGAAAAATGCCGGTGCTACCTATCAGAGGGCTATGAATTTTATCTTCCATAAATACATCGGCACATCGGTTGAAATCTACATAGATGATGTGGTGGTCAAATCTGGAGGTTTTGAGAGTCATCTGGCTGATCTGCGAAAAATCTTGGAGTGCATCAGAAAGCATGGTTTAAAGATGAATCCTACTAAATACGCATTCGGTGTATGGGCAGGTCAATTCTTAGGCTTCATGGTACATCAGAGAGGTGTTGAAATCAGCAGGAAATCTATTGATGCAATTAATAAGGTTGTTGCTCCTGCCGATAAGACTGAGTTGCAATCCTTGATCGGCAAGATTAATTTTATTCGAAGATTCATATCTAATCTGTCAGGAAAGATTAAAGCCTTCAGTTCTTTATTAAAATTAAGAGCCGATCAGGAATTTGTATGGGGAACAGAGCAGCAATTAGCTTTAGAAGAAATTAAAAAATATTTGGTAAATCCTCCAGTATTGGTTCCGCCTCAACACGGGAAACCTTTCAAGTTGTATTTGTCTGCCGATGATAATGTCATCGGATCAGCATTAATTCAAGAGTTTGAAGGGGAAGAACGTGTGATATATTATTTGAGCAGAAGACTGATAGACGCCGAGACCAGGTATTCGGCCATTGAGAAATTATGTTTGTGTTTATATTTCTCTTGCACAAAATTAAGGCATTATTTGTTATCGGCTGAATGCACTGTCATATGCAAAGACGATGTGGTTAAGCATATGTTGTCAATGCCAATTTTGAAAGGAAGAATCGGCAAGTGGATCTTAGCATTATCAGAATTTGATTTGCGTCATGAATCGGTTAAAGCGGTTAAAGGACAGGTAATGGCCGATTTTGTTACTCAACATTGCAGTGTGGTAGATTATGCTGAGATTGCTCCATGGACACTTTTCTTCGATGGATCTACTTGCGGTGAAGGAGCAGGAATCGGTATTGTATTAATCTCACCTCGAGGGAAGAAATATGAATTTTCATTGCCGATTACTGGCACTTCAACAAATAATCAGGCTGAATATCAAGCTTTACTGAAAGGGTTAGAATTGCTCAGAGAAATTCGTGCCGATACCGTTGAAGTCTTTGGGGATTCCATGCTAGTCATTAATCAGTTGATCAGAACATATGAATGCCGAAGTGAAGTTTTGATTACTTATCATGAGAGGTGCCTGCAAATATTAAAGGAATTTAAAGATTTTCGACTTGAATACATTCCCAGATTGCACAATGAAGAAGCTAATCGGCTAGCACAGCATGCTTTGGGATATCAACTGATCCGAGAAGTGCTGACATCGGTAATTGATGCCGATGACTGGAGAAGGGATATTGCCGATTACTTAAAAAATCCGTCAAAGAAAGTGGAGAGACGTATAAGGTTTCAAGCTACCAAGTATGTGCTCCTTGATACTGAATTATATTACCGCACTTTGGATGGGGTTTTACTCAAATGCCTTAGTAAAGAGGAATCGAAAAGTCTAATAGGTGAGATTCATGAAGGAGTGTGTGGGGCACATCAATCGGCATTTAAAATGAAATGGATGGTTAGGAGAAACGGGTATTATTGGCCGACAATTCTTGAGGATTGTTTTAAATATTTCAAAGGGTGCCAGTCATGTCAGAAATTTGGTAATATTCAAAGAGCACCTGCATCGGCAATAAATCCTATAATCAAACCTTGGCCGTTTAGAGGATGGGCTATTGATCTCATCGGTCAGATCTACCCACCGTCGAGTAAAGGACATAAATTCATACTCGTTGCTACCGATTATTTCACAAAGTGGGTTCAAGCAATTCCTTTAAAGAAAGTGTCATCGGCAAATATGATTGATTTTGTGAAAGAACATATTGTTTACCGATTTGGTATTCCTCAGACTATTACTACCGATCAAGGAACCATGTTCACATCAGGAGAATTTGATAATTTTGCCATCGGTATGGGGATTAAAGTTCTAAATTCCTCTCCTTATTATGCACAAGCTAACAGTCAGGCTGAAGCATCTAATAAAGGAATAATCAAGCTTATTAAACGGAGAGTTGAAGAAAATCCTAGGAGGTGGCATACTCTTTTAAATGAAGCTTTATGGTCATATCGGATGGCGTGTCATGGTGCAACTAAGGTCTCACCATATCAATTGGTATATGGGCATGATGCAGTTTTACCTTGGGAAATTAAGACTGGTTCTAGGCGTGTATTTTCTCAGGATCACTTGACAGCCGATGAGTATGACACGCTTATGAGAGATGAATTAGAAGCATCGGCTAAAGGCCTTAATTAGCGTCGAAGAAAATAAAAAGAGGGTTGCTAGGTGGTATGATAGAAAGGTGAAAGTAAAAGAATTTGCAAATGGAGATTTAGTCTGGAAATTAGTTTTGCCGATTGGGACTAAGAGTTTGAAATTCAGCAAGTGGTCCCCTAATTGGGAAGGTCCTTATCGGATAAATCAGTTGGCTCCTGGTAACGTGTACATCTTAGAAACCCTCGAAGGAGTTATATTTTCTAGAGCATTAAATGGGAAATATTTAAAGAAATACTACCCCAGTATTTGGACGGATGCATAAAATATAGGAATAAGGATATCGGCATTATATTACATTCACAGTCAATTGACAAAGTTCAGATTGCCGATAACTTGACAAAACCGATGAGTGAAGTCTACAAACTAAGGAAGGATTGAATAGCGGTTATCGCACGCAGGCGAATCTGGTCGGCTTCTTCCACTTCCCTGACGTCCGCATCGGTAGTGTCCTCTATCGGTTTAAGCTTCCTCCTCAGCATCAGCGCCATACAGGCTTGATTGTCCCTGTCTTTTTGAAGAATTTTTAAAGTGTTGGACAGGTTGTCTTTCTCCTGTACGGCTTGGTTCAGGGCTGCTTCCACTTCTTTCAGCTCGGCCAGTAAAGCTGTTCTCTTTGCCGATAGATCAGTAATTTTCTTTTCAAGATCGGCGCTCGAAGCCTCTAAGTTGCTCATGCTTCTGTGCTTTTCTTCGGCGGCCTGCTTGAATTGTAATATTTCTTCTTTAAGTTTTGATTGAGCGACTCTATCGGCAATTCGTCGAGCGGCCTTTTGGTACTGGAGTTGTCGGCTCTCAAGGTGGGCAGCATGAAAAAGGATTTCTTCAATATTGTCGGGGACTTGGCCACGAATCGCTTTGAAAATTGCTCTTGTGGAGTCTGAATCTTGTACCAGCTGAAGTGTATCTTGATGCAACAAAGATAATAATGTTTCTAATTTGGTTCTGACCTCAGCTGATACAGTTCCTAAGGCAAGCGCAGAACTTTCTTCTTCTTCATCGTCAGGAATGTTGACAGTAAAAGAGAATAGGCTATTTGGAGAGTCTTGTTCCTGCGAGGGAATTAGTCAGTTACAGGAGAATGAATATTGCAGAATATTGGTTAAGTTAACTTACTTGCTTCAAAGCGATTTCTTGCATATGGCTGGAGGAGGCAGCTTGCAATATGTCCTCAGCAATGCTTGCCGATGGATCAGTTCTGGCAGGGCTGGGTGGTGGCAAGTCTGTGGCTATATCGGCAAGTGTTTCTTGAGGTGCCGTTGGTGATCCTGGTGCTGGCACATCCAGCAGTGCTGACTGAAGAGATGGTGCTGGAACTGTGAAAAGTGCCGATGCAATTTTTGATCGTTTTGATTGAAGGGCTACATAAGATGAAGCTTTGCGCTTAGGCTGTGGTTCCTCAAACCTAGATGACTGGGGGGCATCAGCACCAGAGGACTGTGGTATTGGATCGGCTGAAATAGCTACCGGTGTGTCCACTTGTTGCTACAAGTAAATGGAGTAATTAGTGCTGATTATAATAGTTGAAATCGGGTTAAAATTGGAGAAACATACCTCTGGAGAGTCGACAAGGATGACGTCTGAAGGTGCGTTGACGGGAGATGGGGGACGAGTTGCCGATGAAGACTCTAGAAGTGTAGAACTCGCGCCCTGAAATATGGAATCGGTAAGTCACAGCAATCGACATCAGCATAAGAAAGTGAGGTGGTTACCTGAGATGACTGTGCCAAAAATATGACCGATTTGGTACCCCTCTTGGTACGACCGCGGCCCACTGGAGCATCTAACGAGGGAGCCTTGTGGCCGATGATGGATACTGGGGAAATCGGCTGCAGCCGTATGACCTTGCCACTCTTACTCAATGTTGGAACCGGGTCATCAACCTGTTAAAGAAAGGGTTAGTTGCCGATGGATTAAGGAGGAGTTGAAAGAAGTACAGAGGGTCAGACTTACTGCATCGGCAGGGATGACGTGATCAGGATCAATAGAGTTCCAGTAAAAATGAGGAGAGGCGAAAAATAGCTGTTCCTTCCATTCTTGCCACCATAATTTGAAGGATTCGGTGACAAAAGAAGCCGGTACCCAGTCAGTAAGATCGGCATTTGAGATATCGGCATTGGGAAGGAGAGTAACAATTCTGTGCCAATCCACATGGCTCGCGATGGTCTCTCTTGGTTTAATCACATCGGCAAAACATAAGTTGATGGGCAATTGTCCAAAAGCTAGTTGTCTTGCTACTGCCGATGGATAGTAGAACTCGTAGGTGGGATTGATATTCTTCCCGCTTCCAAAAATGTTTACCGGGATAGCACGAGGAGTGATTATTGCCCTTAGGATGTCGGCGTCCTGGTTCAAGGCCTCATCGGTAAGATTAAAGGAAAGAGGGAATCTTGTTGCTTCATCAACATACGGGACCCATGCCCGAAGCTCAGAGGGGATGCCGATGTAGAGGCTGTGGAAAAGATTGCCGATCTAGACTTTGTTCGCCTCTGCCCCTGGTAGCACTGCCAGTGCTTCTCCAAAGTTGATGGGGGGCGCGTTGCTGATTCTTCTTCCCCAAGTTGATAGTCTTCAGGAAGACTTCGAGGGAATTGCTAGGCGAACAGGTTGATATGGAAATATTTGTGCATATGGGCATTCAACCACATGTTGATGAACCACCAGGGACCCCCCAGGTTGCCGATGGATTTACCTTGCAGCAGCCTTTGTGACACTTGGTGGAGGAGATGGTAGACTGAGCCAAGAAGGTATCGGCCCAGGGGGAGCTTGACGCCGCTAGCCAACAGTTCTGCTGCAGGGAGGTGCATGTTGGTCGGTCCAACTGTTCTGCCGTAGAAAATAAACTTCTCAAGCCACATATTCAAAAAGGCTGAGTGTTCCCTGTGACTGACGGAACCAGATTTCTTATACTCGTTGATATAGCCAGTCCAGCCGCCAATGTTTCTGGTGGTCAGCCGATGCTCGGATTTCCGCTGGAACAGTGAGTTGTCATCGGCAGAAGAAATGTCCAAGCCAGTAAGCATGTACACATCGGCAAGAGTAGGAGAAGATGGCCCATGTCTAAAGATAAAGGCATTTAGGGTATCCGACCAGAAATAGGAGGCGGCAATTAATAAAGGCTCGTTCCTCTCCATATCGGCAATGGATATTCTGATGCATTGTTCTAATTTGCGTTCCGCCCAATACAGCTCCATTGGCCTAGCGACCCTTAGATACCAGTCTTTCCATCCCTTGGTGGTTTTTGGCCAAGAACGGAAGGTATCGGTCCAGAGTCCCAAGTCAAAATTCTGAGTTTTGAAGGGGATTCGATTGGTTTCTGCGTTTATAATGTCGGTTGGGTCTGGATTTCCCATTGGGCCTAGGCAGATGAAGTGATTCCGATGCGTTGGGATTAGAAGATTATTGCAAAGCTCCTGAGGTTAAAGATTGGGAACAAGGAATAGTCATGAACTGCGCAGAGAAGGAGAAACAAAATGTCAGAGGATAGGCAAGAGGAAAAGACTAACCTTGGGGACGTCGAAATGAATAGCCATGGCCGCGATGGAGATGGAGAAGGCAAAGAATGCTAATGGAGGCTAAGGGTCACCATCAAGAGTGCCGATGATCGAGTTCTTCGAAGAATCGCCTGTTGATGTCGCCGCCGGAGAGAGAAAAGCTAGGGTTTGAATCACAGATGAAAAATGGGCCGCGGCGGAGGAAGCACTATATGGGCCTGTTGGTACAGGATCTCCACTACCACGCATGCAATTCTCGAGGAGAAGTTCAAACGGTTTGGGCAATTATGATCTGAAAGAAATTTTGGCGCATAAAGTATTCTATACTCCGAAATTGGGGGGCATGTGTTGACACCGTTTTTTGACACGTGTCAATATGGACCGAAAACTATGCTGATCGGCAAGGGAGTGGTTCTTCTCCAGCGTTGCT
>CM041631.1:67798338-67823929 GCA_023333625.1 Bothriochloa decipiens
GAGTCAGAGACGCTGGGGTTTGTGGTGCTGGAGGCCATGTCATCGGGAGTTCCAGTAGTGGGGGCTCGCGCTGGAGGAATACCTGATGTCATACCTGAGGATCAGGAGGGGAAGACCAGCTTTCTGTACACACAGGGGATGTGGATGATTGTGTTGGCAAGATCGAGCAGCTCCTGTCGAGGGAGGAGCTGCGGGAGGCCATGGGAAGGGCTGCCAGGAAGGAGATGGAGAAGTTTGACTGGCGAGCAGCGACGAGGAAGATCCGGAACGAGCAGTACAGTGCTGCGATCTGGTTCTGGCGCAAGAAGAGGGCGCAGCTGCTGCGACCCCTCCAGTGGGTGCTGCGGCTGATGAGGCCAACAACGCCTTTGGCTGCCAATGTCGATGCCGTAGCCAAGTAATCGTAGGGAGGCTATTACTATTATGGTTGATGGTCCCTTTTTGCCCCCTTTCCTTGTATAAAATGGGTGAAGGACGCTATGGCAGAGGATTGATATGTTTCAGGATTAGAGGGGAGGAGGCTCAAGCTTCAGAATTCCGATTCACTGAAGAATATAATGAACAGTTTAGGATTGTTAGATTGTAAATGTCTAAATGGTCTTCTTGTTGGCTTACTACACTATACAGTAGTAGTATTGATCCTTTAGTAGGAATTGGTCAACAGTCGACAATGATAATAGTATATCTTGAGTATTGTATTGTATCCATTCAGTCAGCTTGCATTTTCTTTCTACTAGCAGAGAAGGTGAAACGAATTGCAGTGTTTCAAACTTGTTCTAGGTGAGTGATTTTTCTGGGTATTTTTCTCATTTTTTTACGGTAAGTCTAATTTTTGGAAGCTTCTAGAGATATTTTCAATGATGAGTTATATGCATTATAATTCCTTGATCTATATTTAGTATTTTTTTTCTCAATTTTTACTAACCAAGACATTCTCCATGGTCTAGAAAACATATATACTCCGTATTTTTTTAATAAAAAAGAATGAAGCCACCTCAAAAGCCACTTCTGGGGGAGGTGGTAATTTTACAGTCTTGAGAGCTGAAGGAACTGGATACGTGTTTTTTTTTTTTTGTGTGTGTGTGCGCGCTCGAGGAAAAATTTTCGGACGACGAAAATTAGATAGCTCATCAATCAAAGACAAAAATATTTGCGGGATTGGGCCAATGTGCTGAACCTGAGGTATGCGAGGGGAAGTCCACGCAGCGCAGGCCCAGTTGGAGACAAAAATATCTGGGGGATGGGTGGCGCATGCTTGGCGCTGACTAGACGATGAGACGACTAGTGCGTCTCATCCGCCATTCGCCAACCACTCGTCATCCCATCATCAATCCCCAATTCCCTCTCCTCCTCCCGGCCAACCCTAGCTTCCCCTCCCCGATGGATCCGCCGCCCACCAGGGACAGTGATGAGCCGGAGCCCGAAACCCGCGCCTTCCCCGGCGCCGACGACCCCGAGACGTCCCGATCGGAAAGCGACGAGGGTATCCCTCCGCCGCAGCCGCAGCCGCCGCCGCTTCCTCTGCGCCAGCAGCTCATGGGGGCTTGCCGCGCCGACGAGCGCCTCAGGCCGCTGCTCACGCTCAACGTCTCCTGCGGCGCCGCCGACGACCGATTCATCGCACACCTCGCGCAGGTAACCTTTGCCGCCTCCTGTTCGGTTGCCTAGGGTTTACGGATCTATTCATTCGTTCTGCTCGCTCGCTCCCTCCCTCCCTCCCTTGCAGCACTTCGAGGTGTCGGAGGTGGGCATGCTCGCGCGTTGCCTCTGCGTCCCCCTCGTCTCCCTGCGCGTTGGCAAGGTTCAGAGGGAAGGACCCCTCCTCTGCCCAACACACATTAGGTTGGTACTCACTCAATACTTCCTTCGCTCCATCATCATATATGACACCGATATTATGCTTGCAGCGCCTGCTTCATCCTTATGATTTCGCTTGTTGCACTGCCTCTTTCGTGATTAGATTTCACCGCTTTCCTCCTCCTTCTAAACTTGTATATTCTTCTCGCTTGCAACTAGCCTTTACCTATATATTAACAATTAATTAATATTATACGGTTTAGCCAATTGATCTGATGTTTTTGTAACTCTATGTGCTCATTATACACACTTATCCTCTTCTCGGAAAGCATTTTTTTTGTACCCCACCGGTTGAGCATGAATCAGCCTCATATACTTTGTACACTTGCAACCAGGAACTTGTCTTGCGGTCTCATAGGATCCTAAGCTCTCATATTTGCCATTGGTTGACAGGGCTAACTTATCCTCCCAAAAAATAGCTTCTATATTCAACTCAGCTTCTGATTCATATTAAGGCACTGCAATGTGTTGATCATATAATCTGGTATTTCAAATCCTGTAAGTTTTACATGTATAATAAACATGTCATTGACCAATATGTCCTTACATAGATGCTGTTGGAATGATGAAGTGATACTGTAGCTTTCTCTATGTCTCAGCTTCCAGGAAAAAGGCATGCCACTGTATCTATATAATGTGATGATAATGCACAGTCTATGTAATTGCATTTTTCTCGTATTCCATGGGAGTATATTGGTTCATCTGAAGTTACCATACTACTAGAGTTTCATTTAGGCATATATCAGGCTGTATGTACTGACCTGACTAATTCTATTTTAACGCATATGGAGTGGATATGTGTTATACAAGTAACATGATTCAATACATTGTTGGGGGACTGCCATCTACAGTCATCAATGACAACTTTTATTCTTCTCTGCTTATTATTTGGTCTCATGTACTTTTCCTTCCTTTTATACTAGTATCCTAATCCACTTAGACCCATTGAAGTGTCGATCATGTGGTTGCTGCCTTGTGATGCAGCACTCTTTAGTTTCTAATTAATTGAAATTGCTGTTTCTTTTTATCTTTTATCCTCTGTGCTTTCTATGCGAGTATATAAATGTGCCCGTCTTTACTTCACGACACATAATTAATTGTTAGAAGAGACTTTTTCTGAATCATTGCACCTAATTTAGAATGATGTGCATCAGCGAGTGTTCATGTTGATTCTAGGGTTACACAATTCATCTTATTAGTGATGATGGCACTGTTCACCCTGCCAAATAAATTTATCTTTTCACTTGTAGGTAATTTGGACGTTTGTCATAATCTCTGATATATGAGGGAAGAGAAGGTAGTTTCTTTCATGGCCTTGCAATATCAGTTACCTGCATTGATAATGAATAATCTCGTATTACAATATTTGGTGAGACTGATCAATAGGATTCCTGCTTATGTTTGCTATATTATAATGGTCATCTGCAAAATTCTTTAGTTATCATCCGAGTGTTCTGCTGTTGCTGGACACGCCCTAGCATAATTAGTTTGTGCAATATTTTACTTCTTGGTTTACCTTGAACAGATGTATATATGCCCACACTGGTGCTTGGTCTATAACCAATTACTTGTCTTTCCAAGTTCTTCATCCTTAAATAATTTTGTGATTAATAGCCGTGCCTTTTGTAACTCTCTGTTGTTGGAATTGGAGTCCTTATGGTTTCTACGTAATGTGCAATGGTTATGCACACCTCTTTTTTTTCGGGTTCCATCTTTCGCTTTTTTTGTCCTAATGGGGATCATTGGTGCTAACTACTCTGGATATTTTTTGTGTACTCTTTTATTTTCTATTGATACTTTGGAAAATGTTTTTTATTGAGAAGCAAATCATAATTTAATAGCCCTTTTTATGTTATGGATCTAGGTTACTTGTATGGAAGGTTCCACACACTTGATTTTATCACCTGTGAGGATCATATTGATATATTTGGTTCTTATGAGCTCACCTGAAAAATTAATAGCTAAACAAGTTGAACATTTGATTCCCAATGCAAAGGCAATACTGCTGCTGTTCAAAGGGAAGAACAGCAGCGGTGAGTTTCATGCATGTCAAAAATTAAATTTCCTGAGGCAGTGAGTTTTTTCAAGGATGTCAAAATTAGTCTGTTTCCTTTTCTTTGCTAGTAGTGTGCTGTGTGCTGATGCTTGCATTTGTCAGCACTGGCAACCCTTGTTTAGTAACTTCATTTTTCTTTGAGTATCTACTTTGATCTTTGGTTTCCATTTCATTGCCTTTTTTTCCTTTTCTTACTGTAGTAGCTATGTTGTCTATGCCTTTATCAGACAAACCAGTCGTTTGGTGAAAAATTTAGTCATCTTATGCTGATAACAGTATGTTCAGGGATCTCATGTGTGTGCATTTCCTATGTGCAGAGGGAAGCTGAACCTTGTTCTTCTGCCATCATCTAGCATGCGGCTTACCTTTGTTTGTGATGATGGTTATTCAGAGCAACTAGCTCTCTTGAGCAATGGCTTTGAATTTTCAGAGCTTGTGATTGAAGAAATACCAGCTGATAATTCTGGACGCTCTTTCCTAATCAGTATATCAGAATCTAAAGTATTTTACTACTGGTGTGCTGAGAAGTCCAAGGAACATGGAATGGAACTTCTTACAAAGGTTTGTATAAATATACATTGCCTTCATCTTAATTGTGATATGCTAAAATTGTTATCTATATGGGGAAAAAACATAAAACATTATTATCCATAAAGTCGGTAAAGATCAAATCAGTCTATCAAAGTGCTTCTCTGATTGCCAATACACATGTACTGATAAGGATTCTTATTCTTGTTTTTTGTGTGCATAGATGAAAAACCTTTTGGATGGGAGGCCAACACTCTCTGATCTCACTGGCATCTCCAATTCGCGACTTGATGCTTTTGCCACTCATTTACATGCTTATCTACTTGCATCAAGTATTGGTGATGTTAAATCGTTGGGATCACTTAATGACTTTCTGAGTACTTCAAGATCACATGATCAATATTTACAGCTCCAATCAGCTGTTTCCAAAACTTCCAGGTTCCGTGCCTCGGCTACTAGTGCAACTAAGTCAAGCTTTGTCTATCAAGCCAGCCTAAGTCCGAGATCTGGCACTTTTAAAGATGGGGTACCAAAGGCATCGTGTGCAAGGGTTGTTGGGAGGGACAAACTGAAGCGTCGTGTGGAATGGTCGGGCCCATTAACTGCTCCTCTTGATACAAATCCTTTGACAATCAACCCTGATTCTACCAGTGAGAAGTGTGATGCAGATTGCTCAAAGAACAATGTTAGCCCAGTTCCGTTGGACTTGCCTCTTTCGTTTCCCTTGTTGCCTTCTATTTACTCCCTTGGCACTTGTCCGGCTCCTGAGGTTTCTCTGGAGAAACAGTTTAAGCCTTACTATTGCTGGTGCCCACCATGCACATCATCACTGCAATACACTGTCACCCCTTTGCATCTGCCAGCTACATCTGTTGATTCATTGCCCCTACCACCTTTGAGTTCACTGCTAGCAAGTGAGCAGCCACCTTCTTCAGCTGTTTCTGTAAAGCTGGATACAACTGATCTCCCTTCCCTTAATCTTCCATCAATACTGCATGACCCATTAATTCACCTTCCACTTCCCACTTCACCACTTATTCCCCTGCATGGTTCACAGGTTCCAACATTCACGCCATTGATGTCTGATCCCATTGTGCATGTCCCAGTCATTGATGTGTGTTCGGCAGGGCAGGCATATCTAGTGAGTTGTGGACCCTCTGTAACTACAGTTCCCCTGCTCCCTAGCTTGAAGCCTCTGCTGCCAGAATCAGAATCACTAGTCGAAAGAAGCGCAAGGGAAACACTGATGAGGCTCATAGCTTCGACACCACCTGCAAGCAATCCTCAGCTGGCCAACGTGCTCCCTGTGGTCATTCATGGCATGCCTGAAAGTATATCCCGGGCTAGTAATGTAAGATAATTGGTGCTGTTGTTCAATTAGACTTTACCTTTTTGTCTCGTGGCTTATGGTTCTATTTGATTTGGTAATAGGTGAACAAGCATGTTGATGTGAACTCCAATGACAAAGCATTTGGTACGGCTTGTGTTGCTGCTGTGTTTGGTAGTGGGATTGCACACTCAGAGAATGAAATTCCAAGCGGAGATGATTCACAAGAGCCGTTTGCAGAATGTGATGTACAGCATTGCCAGAAAATTTAGTTCATGACACAGTTTGGCACAAGGACCTACATGTTTGCTATGGGATGACGTTTTAGTTTGATTTGCAGTTGCATCACCATAGTAAATAGGGTTTTAAGGATTGGGGAATTTGATGCTCTGTATGCTGCATTTTGTTTCTGTGCCCAGCCAGCACTGTGTTTTGTTTCTGGTTGGCAAATGTAATTAGTAGTCTGCACTGTGTTTTGTTTCGCCAAACTTGCTGCGAGCCTCGTGCTTAGCTTTTTATTTGTTTATAATGGACTTTAGCCTCGCCTCAATCCTTGCGGTGGAATTTAGTTCTAAGTTCCACTCTAATCTGATGTTTATTCAACTAGATCCAAACCACGAGTGTTGGCACAGAGGCAACCTGCCTTTCATATGAAAAATTTAAACACAGCTCGCTTGAACTTAGCATTACAACTTAACATGTATGGTATAGTGTTTTTCTTTTACAACAGAACAACATTTTCTGTCTTAATAAAAAAAAAAAAGGTAAACTGCGCTGGCGGTTTTCAAATTTGCAATGTTGTGTCATCCCGGTATCTAAGCTCGGAAAACAAGTCTATGTCTTTAAACTCCGTTTGGGTGTCAATAGCCTAAACGGATGGAGACCCGTCCACACATGTATGGGGTTCACCAGTTCTATCTCCTGCTTTCTCCTCCCTCGACTCCCCGGTCAAGCACCATTGTGCCATGGACACTTGCATTGCGCCATCCGGGTGTGCCTTGACCACAGCCACCCACGAACTCACTCAGGAACACTGTCGCGAGCTCCATCCGACATGGCTTTCTACAGCCAAAATCCATCTCGTACGCGGCAAACCGGTGGGGCCACCTCACGCTGCGCTGCGTGGGCGCCGCCGTCGTTCCTGAGCTCACCCACCGTGACCCTCGCATTGCATGCAATTGTCGAAGACGAAGAGGGAGGGCATGGGCAGGCGCAATCGCGAGGGCGGAAAGTCCACGACGAACAGGAGGTAGGCGTCGTCCTCGGGTCGTGGAAGGCGAGCGCACGTCGCTGGTCGCGCGACCGCCGCTGCCACGTCGGTCAGGCGAGCGCGCGTCGTGTCGGAGGCTGGCGAGCACCCGCGTCGCCGTCGCTGCTAAAATTGGCTGGCTACCGTGTGGGCCGCGAGCGCCGCTGGATGGGGCACCCGCGCGGCTTCACGCAGCTCCAGCACATGGGCATCGGCCTCGTCGTCTCCGTCCTGCCCATGCTCGCCGCGGGGGCGCTGGAGGTGGCCAGGCTCCGCGTCGCCGCCTCGCACGGCATGCTCGACGACACCACCAACTACCTGCCCATCTCCATCTTCTGGCAGGTAGGGTCCGTGCTTCTGTCAGGTCCGGTTCTAAATTGTTGGGCTCACCGGGTAACTCTCTGTAGGGAATCAGATCCTCTAAAGTCGTACAGATCGACTTTAGTAAAGTCGTTGATCACAGCCATCCAATTCCTATCGAACCGTAAGCATAGAAAACTCTGGAACAGGCTTTGGCCTATAGCAGCCCAATAGGTAGCGACCTCTTCAATCGACGAAGCCGCAGTGCATCGCTCGACACCGGCGCACCTTCTCGGCTGGGCGCCACAGCAACATCGCCGGCGCTCTCCTCCCCTTGCCGCTGTCCCCCACGTCGCCTGCCATTCTTGCCGCGACGCTATCTCTGCCGCCGAGTGCTCCACGACCTTCAGTTTGGACTCCAGGATCCGTGCGGCACCGGAGTGATGCCCGCCGTCGGCGGCCGCCCGTGCAGCGGCGATGCCTTCGGTCGTCGCGAGGCGAACGCGCTCCCACTCCATGGCCATGGACGGAGGAGGCACGTACGCCATCTCCATCGGCCTCTAGATGACGGCGGCAGTTGCAGCGGCGTGGGCCTTGTCCCCGCCTTCTCGGCCTCCAACAGCACCGCCTCAGGCTGTGAGCTGTGACGGCGGCGTTCGCCAGATCACCGGCGCTCACCTCTCTACCACTGCGACGCTGCTGCACCTGTGCTCCTATGGTGAAGCCCATCGGTCGACTGGACTGGGAAGTGTGATGCGAGCATCGGAGCACGGCCGCCGAGGGCGCGACTGGCTGGGGCGCCGCCCGCTGGGGGCGAGGCCGCCGCGGAACAGAAGGCTGGGGAGCTGGTTCTCTGGGGAAACGCTGGGGAGAAGACCGCCGGGGCGCTGGACGTCGGGGCCGGCGCGGTGGCGGCTGGACGGCCGGTCACGGATGCGAAGTAGCGAAGCAGAGGAGTCGAGCGGATGCTAGCCATTGGGCCTGTATGGGCCGGCTACAGGCTGCTTTGTTTATAGTGTTTGTTCGTTTCACGGTTGGATGCAGATTGAACGGTCCACACGAACGACTGGAGAGAGCAGTCGATCCGTATGACTTTAGAGGATCTGATTCCTGTAGGGCGTTGGATTCCAATCCGATACGACACTGTTCGTATTCTTGCCGCGCGCCCAGACAGGAAAGGAGAGGGTGCGATTTCTCTGGTGCTGTCCGCGGTGGAGGTGGTGATTTCTCTGGCGATCTCGGTGCTCCTCTCCGTCGAGGCCCGCCGGAGGTCCTCCCTTGCCGATTTGGAGGCCCGCCGGAGGTGCTTCCTCGTCGACGCTGTCAGGTACTCAGTCATGGCTTCCTCTCCCTCAATTTGAGCTCGTTTGTTTGGAGGCTTTTCTTCCAGATCTGGTTCGATTCCATGTATGGTTGGAAGATTGGGCAGGGGATTTGTCTTTTGTGATGGATGATTGACTGAAATGGGGGATCAGCTGCATATATGTTTTGGGATGCTGTCGGTTCCTTGATTCAGGATATGGGGAGGGGAAATGGAAGAGGGGATGAGGAGTTGTTGCAGCGGTGGTTGTGAGAGCATCTCCAAGTGTTTGCCAAATCAACTTGTCATCCATCTATTTTTAGCAAAACATGAAAAATTGGTGTCCAACAGTTTGGCAAAAGGACTTACCATCCATCGCAACTTGCCATCTCTCCCCACGCGTACTCAGGTTGCTATTGCGGCTTCGCCTCACTTCCCGCACGTGCGTGGACTTCTCCTTTCGTTCCCGGACATAGCCCTTCCTTCCTTTTTCTCTGGGACCCGCCGCCGCCAGTCTTTGTTTGCCTTCGACGTGAGCAGATCCCTTTGTGGACGCCGGCGGCTGCTAGGGCAAGGCAAGGCTTCTTGTTCCCCTGCCGGTTCTCGTGATCATAGATCAACGCCGGCGCATGCTAGGACATGGCAAGGCCGCCACTGTGGGGTAGACATCGCGTAGCCAGGACTCATCTTTTTTTCTCCTTGGCCGGTGATGGTTCTGTTTGCTGGTTCCCTTGATCTTGATGCTGATGGTCGCGCTAGACAAGTCGATGTGGAAGTGCAGGCAAAGAAGTTCCTTCCTTTAGTTTGATTAATTGTTTTTATTCATCGGAACCTTTATTATTGATTCAGCACAAACATTTATCGTTCATGCACGATTCAGTATGCATCTCATTTGTGTTTCTGAATTGGACGTGCATGGTCCTGTTGCTTTGCTTTGCGTATGTGCATATGGTTCTGTTCCTTGGATGGGATGGTGAAGATTTTGTGCAGATAGTCGGCAGATTGTGCTACTGATCGAACCGCACATTCCCTAGCGTTGCCTGGACGTGCTAGTGTCCTTGTGATTGGATGTGGAAGATCCTGTGCTGCACATTCCCTGGTGCTTGGTGTACTGGCCGGCAGATTGTCCTCATGGAGGAGCTGGGCGGCAGAGGGAGAGGTCTGGCGACGTGAGAAGTCGCGGCGGCGGAGTCCTTGCCTTCGCGTGTGTGAGAGAAGCTGTTGCGGCCGGTAAAAAAAAATTGCACGTGGGCCTCCTATTTTGGTTATAGCAAGTCAAAAAATAGTAAACTATTGGAGATGACCTCTTTTTTTTACTTGGCAAACCGTTTTGGGAGTTGGCAAAACATAAAATTTGCCAAGTAAAATTTGGCAAACTCTTGGAGGAGTTTCCTTTGATGTCGTCCTCTATTCCGTGTTGTCATGCATACATCTCTTCGCGGCCATGGATGTGGTGTTCATTTCTTCGCGGCCGACGAGTGCTAGGTGGCGTCATTACTTCTATTTTTGGGATTTTTTGTCAGGTCACTTGTCTACTTTGTTGTGGGTGGTAGGAATTCCTCCATGGCTGCGGTGGTTTTGGTTGTCGTCATGGTTGGTTGCTCGGACGGCATGCATGGTAGTTGTGACACTGGGAATGGGGAATTTTGCGAAATGAGCAATTGCATGATTCAGACTCTATTTTAGGCTTTTCTATTTTTTGTTGCTAGCTAAGTAACTATGCCCCGAGCGGCTCCATGGTCTAGCATACTGAGCAGAATGCAGATGTGTTCATTTCCATGTGCTTGGTGATTTTTTTGGGCGAGCTTTCTTTGTTATTGACTCCGACACTGTAGGGGCTCTGATGAAGGAAGCTTGTCAGTGTTCTTTTCTAGTGTGCTCTGCGTCATGGATTATTCATAGCTAATACTAATTTTAGGTTGTGTGTTGTGTGTATGGAGACTTGCATGTAGATCTGAATATAAGTACTTCGCCGTTTTCCGATTTAGAAAGCAAATTAGTTTCCTATGTAGTAATTGTAATTTACAGAGCTGTTGTTTGAATTGTTTATTACAGTCATGCAAATTACTAATGAAAGCTTCTTAGCATTTTTGTATGTGTGTACCGAAGTTGCTTGTTTTGACAACATGCATGGCGATTGGGATGGCAAAATGGGGGTGGGGCTTGCCGGCAGGGCTCTCGTGTGGCAAGCAGATTTATGGGGGCGGTGGGGTTTTGTTTTGTTCAATTTCTGTAGTATGTGCATCCTCCATTGTTTCTTTGCCCAGCTGCTCCACTAATTGATGGAAAATCTTAGAATGTGTTATTTTCCTGAAAATTAAATGTCCTACTTCTCTTTTTTTTGAAAGACCCGGAGTTCCGGCTTATATTAATAAGGAGAATAGAGAATTATATGCGCAAGCAGCGCAAACAACCTCCCAGTTTTGATAGACTGTCAAGCTGGACGTGGAGGAGTAAACAGACTACTCACGTTCTAAAAACAACCGATGTGCATCTTCTAGCTGCACTATCATGGGGCCTCCAACATGTCTGTCCCAGACTCCGCTACAATTGCAGCAAGGGTCTTGCAAAGCTCTATGTCGTCAAGCCTCGCCGCAGTCCGTAGTTCCTTGATCGCTTCCTCAGGAAAGTCCTGTTCAAAGCTGTTAATGTACTCTGTGACTGCGCATCCGGCGCCGACGGCTTGCCATTGACAAAGTAAAGCTTGCGCATAAGCCTGAGCTGGGCACACTGTACCACCGGCGTGGAGGAAGGACGAGTAGCCTGACACAGGCTGGTGCGGGTGGGAGCTAGAGCCCTTGTAGCTCCTCTGGTCCTCGGCTTCCTAGCCTGCTTCTTAACAGCCGGAGGTGAGACCGGTGTTGGAAGCAGCGGCTCCGGAACCTTCCTGAACATCTTCTTGCAGAAGGCGGCGCGAGCATCGTCGTCCTCTGTTTCCGTGCATCCATCAGTGTCCTCAGCGTCCCTTGCTCCCTGGTCGTCCTCCTCATGGGGTGTGGCCAAGTCGGACAGCTCCTCTATCCCCTGGGGCATCTCCACGGAAGCCTCCGCCAAGGAAGAAGCGACAGCCAACACCGCTTCTACCTCTAGAGAGGCGGCTGGTGCAGGAGGTGGGCGCCCAGCCGCTGGAGCTCTTGATGCCAGAACGAACGAAGCAGCAAGCTCCTCCAACATGGGATCAACCCATGCCGGAGGCACTTCCTCCGTGCAAAGCTCCGACACCAAGGGATCTAGCGCAGCAGAACAGTGTGTAGCATCCACTTCGCTAGTGGGGCTGATCGGCGCACTCCTGCGCTGCCTACGTCGTCGTCGAACTCTGTCGGCACCAACCCGCACGGCCACCTCCAAACTCGGCGGACCGCAATGAGGACCATGCAGGGAGGCAGGTGGGTTGACGACGCAAGCTGCTCCACCACCCTTCGCTGTCGATGGCACAGCACGAGGCTGCTTGCACTCCCTAGCCAGATGGTGGAGGCCATGGCAGCGCAAGCAACGCCGTGGCAATCGGCAGGTCGCTACACGGTGTGAGTAGGAAAGGCAATTGAAACATCTACCGCGAAGCACCTCCGGAATCCTCTTGGCCTGCGGGAGTTGCTTCTAGCGAGGCTCAACTGAGGCGGCCACAGGATGCGTCTCCTGCCGAGCGAGGATCTCCCGCCACCCCTCATCGTTGGGGGCGGAGACCCGTCCGTGGCGACCAAGGCGATGGCGGGCAGGAATATGAGCATCCGGTGGCCGAAGAGGTAAGCCGTGCACCAGCCGGGGGCGTGACCGGTTGCGCGCCCTCCGTCTTCTCCGAGGCTCGCGTAGGCCGCCGTCCTGCCGATCACGACCCAGATCCACTGCTGCAGCTGGCAGCTGGATCCCTCGGGGCGCCGAAGTCGACATCGGCGGGCGACGGGCGACCTCCAGGTATGAGGGCCGCTCATCGTCTGACGCATCGTCATCGTCGTCCGCCCACTGACGCAGCTTTGAGCGCCCACCCGAAGCCGGCTTGAAGGGGGCCGCGTACGGAGAAAGGGTGGATGACGGGCTCGGAGTGGGCGCGGATGGGTTGACGAGGAAGGCGTCAAGGTCGGGGGCGCGCATTTCGTCGTCGTTGTTATCTTCGTCTTCTGCGACATCCTCAACAAGGACCATCGAGAAGATGGCGTCCAGCTCCAAGGACGAACAGGGCGGCGACGCCGGCGGCAGGCAGCCAGCTCCGGCCACCCGCGGCGGCCTTGATTGGGCGGCGGAGCTCCCGGCGGTCGGCGAGTCCGGGGATCCGGCGGCTAGGAGGTAGGCCGCGTCAACAGGCCCCGGCGTCGACGCGAGGGAGCCAGCGGCCGCTGCAGCGCCCTGTGTCCGCACGCCCCCAGCGGCCCCGACCGGCGCCGTCACGGGCGGCTTCGGCGAGGCAGCGCAGGGCGTCGCGGCCGCCCCATCCCGGCCACCAGCAGGCGCGGAACCGGTCGTGGGCGGGTCGGCTGGCGCGCCATCAGCAACGGCCGCGGCCCCGGACCGTGACACGAGCGACAGTGGCGACCTCGCGGGGCTGGCCACAGGACAGTGAGGGGGGTGTGGAGGAGAGGGAGGGGGGCGGGGAGGTGAGCGGGGAGGAACGGGGAGGGCCGCCGGCGCCGGGATGACGGCCAGCGGCGGCGGTGGCGCGGGGTGGGGGGCGGCTGCCAGGGCGCCCCTACGGTTTCACCCGAGCGGGCCGGCCCATAAAGTTTCTCCAACTGCAACAGCATTCACTGTCCTACTTCTTATTAACTGAATGTTTTTAAGACTTGTATAATCTTGAGCAACATTTATTTGTGCTTACCGTTCTCAGTACAATTGAGCTGTGCACTCACATGTATATGTATCCTTTTGTTACTATGCTTCGTTGTTTCCTTTTAGGATATAACTTTATTTCAGGACATATGTTCTGTGAGTAATGATTAATTATCTTTTTTTAGGAAATGGAACTAGTTCAGAATTTTCAGAAAAGCTAAGCTAGTGCATATCAGACTGGTTTTGATCTCTGTTCAGTACATCTAGGACTCGAGTTTCAGTATAACATTGTCATTTTGTTTGTAATTGTGCAAGTTTGGGGTGAGAATTTTGTCTATTGTCCTTTCATAGAAAAAAATTGTCCATTGTCATTGTGGTTGTGCTGCTATATCCCATAATAGTTTTGTAATTGTACCGTTTTAGAGAGAAAATTTTGTCTATTGCCTTTCTATAGAAAAAAAAATTGTTCATTGTCTTTATACTTTTGAGGTTCTAGGGATATGGAAAGGCAATGGCAGGAGTTCGTAGTTGGATTCTTCTCATTCTTATTTTTTATTGTTATCTTCTTTTCTCCCTTAGGAGGGGCGAGCTTTGGTTTTGCAGCCATGTAGCTTGGCGGCTTGGACTCGGGCCCTTGGGATGCTGGAAAGCACAGCAGACAGCACCTTGGGAGTCCCGGACAGGACTGTCCTTGTTCTCCCCTTCTCCTATTCTTCGTTCTCTGCTGGAGCAGAGACTAGTCATTACAGGAGCAGGAGCTGGAGCTGGAGCAGACGGTTCTTACTTGAGCCATGGATGGGCAGGCTACTGGCAAGTGGCGCGGCACGGCTAGCGGGGTGGTGAGCGCGCCCGTGGACCGCGTGTGGGAGCTGGTGTCTGCCACGTCTCGGCTGCGCGAGTGGATGCCCATGGTGGAGTTCGTGCACCGCGGTGGCCGGCGACGAGGGCGTGCCGGGCTACGTGCGCCTCGTGCGCGGCGGCCTCATGTTCCCGCAGCAGCTGCAGCAGCAGGCGGCGTCGTCGTCGTGGGTCAGGGAGAGGCTGGTGGCCATGGACCACGCCTCCCGCCCTTACACCTACCTCATGGACGACGGCAACGTCGGCCTCGCCGGCTCCCGCAACACCATCAGCCTCTTCGACTACGGCGGGGACGGCGGCACAACGCTGGTGATGTGGAGCTTCGAGATGGAACCGGTGGACGGCGCCAACCAGGACGCCCTGCTCGACTACCTGCGCATCCTCTACAAGTCCTGCATCGACACCATCCCGGCTTCTGCCTGCTAGTCCTCTGCTCTGCCCTCCTGTATACTGTAGCAATTGCAATTGTTTGTTTCTTATTCGTCGATTCATAAAACCTCAGGTGCTAGGCTGCTAGCACAGCACAATTACTATCCACTTCTCTGTGCTGCGCAAGCGCAGTGCACTCCAAACATGCACGTATACATACATCAATAATTCTCTGAAATATATACTAGCAATGCCTCAGCATATACTATCATACTGATGAAAATTTGAACAGACAAGGCAACCAAAGAGAAGAGAAGAAAAGAGGCAAGGCATGCAAGCACATTTCACCTTGACTTTATTGCTCTAGGTAATTACCGTTTCCATCACAAATCAACTACTGCCGGTAGCTAACCACCCTATCTGCCCTCCCTTCCAAAAACAAAAAGGAAACGAGCTAGAATTGAATATTTCACTGATCGGGGCCTCAAGCTCAAAGATCAGCGAATAAGTGGTAGGTGCTGGAGTCGAGCATGATGAGCCTTACTGCCGAGACGGCGGCTGCAACAGCCAATGCAGTGAACCCAACAACATTCAGCCAGTGCCATGCTTTCTGGATGGCAGACAGCTTAGGCCCCTTCACCATCAGGTACATGTGATTTGCGAGCACAAACGTCAGTGGGAAGGTACTCAGGGCGCCCGTCAGGCTCATGAAGTCACCGAGGAATGGGAGCACAGCCGCCACCAGCGTGTTCACCGTCAGGTAGCCTCCTCTCACCACTACCCTGAACACCACGTTGTGGATTTCAAAAGGACCACCACGCCCACTTCCATATTTTGTGTCCAGGAATTCGTACATTGGGCTAGCAAATATCTGAAGAATACATGAAACCCAAGTTAGTCACCAATCCGCATCCATCAATGGCATGTTTGGAAGAGGTATACATAGGACTATATATTGCAGTTTGGACTAGAACAAAACAAAGGTGTTGGCTTACATGCAGCGCTATGACTGTCTGAAAAAATGCCGACAGATTTGCAACGGCTTTTACCCAAACTGGGCCTGTGACACTGTTTAGCAGATAACCTGATGTTGAAGAACCATAAGCCCAGTAACCCATAAAGATTACGGCATAGAGAGGCAAGGAGCCAACGGTGAACTGGAACCACAGAGCTTTCTCCATGTTCTTCACCACAGGAGGCCTTATGGTTGCCTGAAATATTATTATTATATATTAACCACAAAATAATGTGATTTCCTTGCCGCTACCAAATTAACTAATACCAGAAAATGATGATCTGGACTCACCTGAATTTCTGGCAGCATACCAGTGTTGTAAGCAAACACAAGGTCTGCTACGGCACCTATTGTAGTGAAGACATGAGTTGAGTGTGATGATTTGGGAATACTATAATCCCTTGCAGGCGAGGTTATCCCTAGTAGTATGAAACATCAGCAATCAAACAAAAACATCATATTAAACACAGAAACGCATATGAAGTCATGGTATCAATAAAGACAGAGCCAAAGGATAATACCATCTCTCAATGACAGCACAAATGCTATCACAATATAGATGAGGCTGAAAAGTGTGGAGAACCCCAACCAAATCCTGAGGGCAGATAAATAAGGGATTCCAAAGGCAAAAAGAGCACAGACGAATCCTGATATTGCAATGCAGTAAGGGAGTTTCAGAACTCCAGCATCACTAAAGAGTCCATATGTTGCCTGCAAAGGGAAGGTGACAAAATAAGTTACCGAGGAAAATATTTTGCTAGATTTACATCAAGAGTAAATGCAACTATATTCTAACCTGTGTACAGCATGCTATCAACAAATTCATCGATCTAATGGAAGGAAAAGCAAGAAATGGAATTTCAGAAACCTCTAGTTTACATGCAGAAGGATCAATAAACAGTAGGACCAAGAAATATGATAGAGGGAGTCATGGGGAGAAGAGAGTTTGGTGTAGAAAAGAAACAGCATATGTATCAATCTGAGGCGATTTCTTTTTTTTCCTGGATCATACCTTGAGAGCTTGTCCAGCTAAGATGATAAAGCCAGTGTTGATCATGAAAAGGTTAATGTACTGCAGAGCCCATGTAAGCCCATAAATTTTTCGTCCTGTAGTGAATCAAATCAAAAGAATAAACAAATAATCGATGTAAGCCCATAATTTTTTTTATTAGTCAAATCAAATCATAAGAATAAAGAAAATGAATCACACTGCTACTTATTGTGACTATACAGGAGGCAAAATAACAATACTGGTGCAAATGCAGAGCTAAGAAGGAAGCTAGTTACTGACCATATATGTGTCCAGCAAGATCTCTGTATCTGATGTGGCGTTTGCCACCGACTTCATGGAGCCGTGCAAGAAGAGCATTAGCATACATGGAAATTGCGGCAGCTAGGAGGAGGCCGCATGTGCCGCCGATCCAGCCTAAAGGGACCATGATTGATCCAGAGTATCCTAGAACATATGCACTGTTGACCCCGGTGGTGAGAATGAAGCCAACTTGATACCAAGGATCTGAAAATTGCGGGCAGGCGGAAAGGTTGAAGGATTTCACCATACTTATTGTGTGCTTTATTAATTAATTGTTAAAATAATAAACGGAGGCATAAATAAATAAATTTAGTAATTATTAGTATGTGTTTGGCAAGCCCACGTGAACATACATGGTTGTTTCCTCCACTTAGTAAAATAAATTGAATAATAAAGAAAATATCAGTACTATTATTTGATTAATTAATACAGATATATTAATGTAGCAGAAGAAATTTCATTTCATCCGTGAAGAAAGAGCAAAGCAGTGGATGGATGAACATGGATTACATAGTCATAGTCATAGTAGAAGCTGGAGTGCGGATGCAGAGATACTAGATAAATAGAGGAGAACAGAAAGGAGGAGGAGAAATGCCGTAATAATACGTACCAACGCTAATCTGGTGGGCGGTATCCTCAGAGATTTGGGGCGTCTCTCCCTTCTCGTCGGCGGCGTCCATGATCTTGATGGGCAGGAGGAGGGGCACCCTGTCGGGAGGAGCCTGAGCCTGATGGTCTTGGCCGTCGTCGTAGAATTGCAGGTGCAGGGGCAGGTCCTCTGCGTCGCAGGTGAAGGACGAGGAAGCCGAGGCGGCCTATAAAAAGGGTAGGAAGGGGGAGGAGGATGCTGCCGCAGCACAGCATGGTGATGCGGTGGCTTCCCCCAAGACCAAAAGTAGCTCGCATCATTTCCATATTCATTTTCATATTCATAAGAATCATGGACGGACGGATGGATGTCGTCCAGAAAATTATAAACAAGGATGGACACGTTTTTTGTTATCGCAAAAGTGGTGGGAATACTGATGGAGAGAGGGTTGCATGTATCAATCAATTAGAAAATCTAATGCGATTTGGTTGCTAAATGCTGCAGCTGCGTACGTATCTTTCTGCTTCCTCGTGATACATACAAGATGAGTGACAGTAGGGGTGTATTTACTTGTTAGTGCGGTCAGTGCCTAATAATGCACCAGTAGTAGTGATCTACCAGTAAGCATATCATACGTGCCATGTGCAACACACAAGACAGAGAAAAGAATCATGAAAAGATTGAGGGAACATAGCATGCATGCCTAAATATTATTATTAGTCAAGTGTGAGTAGCAGGGAGTTATTGTAATACATACAACTACTAGTATGACTGAATGGCTGACTGAATGGCACAACTGTCAACAGGCAGAGGAGAGCGAGCAAACTAAGACGATGGCTCACGCAAGCAAGGCAATCATGGGGAATGGGCAATCAGCATCATCTTTCTTTCTTTCTTTCTTTCTCTAATAATATATATGCAGAGCAGAGCATACTATGTGGGGAGGAGAACAAAATTAGAATAGAAAAGAAGGTCAGCAAGTGGTGTGATAGAATAGAATTGATAGGGAAAGGAGGAGGAGGAAAGTTGGCATCTGGAAGGAAAGAGGAGCAAGGAAGACTTACATCCATTGCTTTCTTTGCTTCTCTTCTCTTCTTGGGCGGCTCTCTCTCTCTGGAGTCTGGACTCTGGAGTCCAGTCAGGAAATAAGGGAGGGAATCTAATCCAATCTGGACTTCTTGCTTGCTTTGTGGTGGTGGTCCGATTCCGATCCAATTCTCTTAATGTCGTGTGGACGACGAATTGGAGCACCTCAAAACTCAAATCAAAATTCCAACTTTCTGGTTGAAATTGATTGATTCGCTGCCACTAGCAGGGCAGGGCAGGACAAGGCAGAGAGCAAATCAGCAAAAGGAAACGTTCGCTCGTTCGTCGCGGCTGACCACGACGAGCAGCACTGGCCGCCTCCGTCCCTCTCCTCTCCTGATCTCCTCGCCTCCGTCCCTCTCCTCTCCTCTTTGTGCCTGCTTTTGCTAAAATTCGCAGGCTGGGCGAGTTTTTGATGGGATATGGGAAGAGGAACAAATTGCGGCAACAACGAGACGAGAGGAGCTAGCTGCTAATGGCGGCGCGGCAGGGATATTTTTTGGTTTGTTATTAAGTATATATATACATGGGGGAAGAGCAGGTATTGGAGACTTGCAAAACAGAAACATGAAAAAAATCCTGGGTTGGCAAGTAAGAGTGAGTTGATGCGATCCAATCTCCAAGGGCGGGCGGTTAGAGTAGTTTGTTGCAGCCAAAGAGCCAACAAACTAACTGCCTCCTTCGTTGCCCCTTTTTCTCGCAATTCCGTTGCCTGCACTGCATTGTTTTGCTTGCCAAAATCCTCAACCACGCACACACGCAACACATTTGTTTTCTTCCGCTGCTCAGTCTCCGCCTCTTGGGTCGCCCAACCAACCATACAATAAATAAATAAATAAATAAATATGCGTAAATATATACATGTGCATACGCAAATACATATACATGGTTATTGGTAATTATAAGAAATTCCCCCCCCCCCCCCCCCCCACAAAATTCATCCACATACAAGGTGAATTTTTATGTCAAATTTTATGATATGACAGAGAACATCCTATTTTGTGTTTCAACCAATATATTTGTCAGTTCTTCATCATTAGGTTTTGTCAATTTCTTATTCAGTTCCTAACTTATCGAAATAATGTTAAAAAGGATAATATATATTTTATACCATAAAGTATTATGTCCTCTATAATCTTATTAAATTTAAAACAACTTATATTATACTTTAGTTTCCTCTCCATAACTATTCTCTTTTTTTTCTTTTATTAAAAAAAATGCACGCACGCAAGCACTGAAGCACCGAGAGATAAAAAGAGAGATCAGGTGCCACCTGTAAAGAAAATATCATCACACAGATACGTTGCAAAAAGAAGTGACATCTCTACTACCGGTGCTCCATAAATACACACCAAAATATCATCAGGGTCATTCTCCTGCTTCAATCAGTTGCATTTCTCAGCCACAAATCCAGTCTCATTTTTTTTACAAAAAAAACATTGAACTCAGCAAAGCCCATTCATTGATAGTACTTCCCAAGATGCCAAACCAAAAGCAATGAAAATAAAAAGGAAACTTTCTATTTCATATTATTCTGTGTAAACACTCGGGTTACAATTGCTTACCAATTCCCTTTTCGAACACATACCATATCATACTATCTAAATAGAAGTATATAGGCATGCAAAAAGGCATCTTTTTCTAGACACAATCGGATTCAATGGTCCCAAAAAGTATAAACAGAAAAAGAAATGACAAATGTGGATTGTGATATGCACTTGTAGTTCAGACATCTCCGGGGTGTCACAGGTCAGACTGCCGTCACCAATAGCAATCGGCATATGCATATTCATGTATCATGCCTGTATGCAGTGCACAAGATCAAGAAATGCAGAAGCATTTACCAAAGTCAGGGCTCGCTAGTGGCCACTGGCCGCACATCCATCATCCATGCCGGGAATATTCGACTCATTTCAGATCCCACTCAACGCGTGATATCCTTTTCTGAAACATACGTAACCTGCATACTGCTCCTTCTTCAAATTATAAAAACATTTTATCTTTTCAGGATACATAGCTTTTAGTATGCATTTACATATACACTATTTCTAGATATGCAGTGAAATCTACGCATTTAGGAAAACTATAGCAACCACCCACCGACCACCCATGAGGGGAAAAAAAATTACAATATCAATGGCTCTTATCTTCTTAAGGTGCTGCGGCTGCAGCTAAACAACTACACAATACTGTGGCTAAAACTGTGCAGCCGCAGCTCTTCCGATCATCTTTGCATATTGTGATTGTTCATAGTGCAAAATCTCATGCCCCGTTTGGTTCACCTAGTAGCTCCTAAATTTAGTCTTATTTAGTAGCTTTTAGCAGTTTTTAGCAGCTTTTAACCAAACATCTCTGGAGTTGCTAAAAGAGACTAAACCTTTTAGTAGCTCCTAAAATTTAGTAGCCCAAACCAAACACCCCCTAAACAGTTGTCTCCCAACAGGTGCACTCTCATACAATATCCAAGATCAATGACTAATGATGACCACATTCAGTTGACATTGCAGAATATAAAGCATACAATATCTGATCAGCTACTCACCTTGATTCTGTTTGCTGACTGTTAGTTGCAAAAATGCTCTTGCAAGAACGAACCAAATATTTCAGGGGTCAAATATCTCTCCACCCTGGAGGACACTTGTACAGAAAGAGAAGGGAAGAAAAAGCCTAAGAGCAATCTGATAGGATTACGGATCCTACCGGGGATGTTGCATAGTCTATAGGGATGACAGGGAGGAGGAGCAGGTCGTGGACCTCGCGGCCGGCGAGCAGGCGCCGTGGCGAGGTGGTCGAGCGAGCGATGGAGAAAGCGGCGGCTAGGGTTAACTCCCAAATTCCTGGCTCCCTAAGGAAGTCGGAATCAATATACTGTTTCTGCTTGATTTGTCCAACGGTGATTACAAATATTTATATGTCTCTCTAATAATAATAATTATAAAAGCACCCCTGGAAATAACCTAATCACGAAAATAATAATAATGGGCCTAGCCCCCTGCTGGCCGGCGCTCCTCCTTAGCCACTAACGGGCTGTCGTCACTGGTAGGAGATGCCGGTCATAACATCTCTCCCCGCCTGCGAAAACAGCTCGTCCTCAAGCTGAAAGTCAGGGTAGTCCGCACGGAAGTCGTCGAGAGTCTCCCACGTCGCATCCTCCACTGGTAGGCCGTGCAACTTGATCAAGATCTTCCAGACTCCCAAGCACTGCTGGGCGTGCAGGACCTGCTCTAGTGCAGGCAGCGCGCGCCCGTCGAGGGTAGGAGGAAGCACGCCCGGCGCCTCCGGAGGATCCCCACGGTGCGGCTTCAAGAGGCCATGGAAGACGTCGTGAACTCGAGCACCCTCGGGCAGCTGAAGACAATAGGCCACGCGGCCGATGCGCTCGAAGACCCGAAACGGCCCTGCCCAGTGTGGCCCCAGCTTGCGTTTGGTGCGCGGGTCAAGGGACTGCGTAGTGCGGTGGAGAAGACGCAGCCAAACCCACGCACCAACGTCGAACTCCACATTGCGGTGATTGACGTCGTAATATTTCTTGGACAGCTACTGCGCTTGGAGAAGACGCTGGCGAACCTTAGTGAGCATCTCGTTGCGAGTGCGAAGAAGCGTGTCAGCTGCCTCCGTACGCGCCGTGCCCGGCCGATACGGCAGGATCAGTGGCGGCGGGTGGCCGTACACCACCTCGAAGGGCGTGGCGCGTAAAGCCGTGTGGAAGGAAGTATTATAGCAATACTCTGCCCATGACAGCCAGTCCACCCAAGCCCGAGGACGATCACCTATAACACAACGCAGGTACATAGCAATCACCTTATTAACCACCTCGGACTGGCCATCCGTCTGGGGGTGGAAGGCCGTGCTCATACGAAGCTTCACACCGGCCATCTGAAAGAGATCACGCCACACATGGCCGGTGAACACGGGATCGTGGTCACTGACAATGGACAGCGGAAACCCATGGAGCCGGACGATGCCGTCGAAGAAGGAGCGAGCAACCGACGCCGCTGTGTACGGGTACCCAAGCGCAATGAAATGCGCGTACTTGGAGAAGCGATCGACGACGGTGAGGATGACCAACTTGCCCCCAACCTTGGGTAGTCCCTTGATGAAGTCCATAGAGATATCCACCCACACCTGGGATGGAACCTCTAAAGGCTGCAGGAGACTAGTCGGCTCCAGGGCCTCCGTCTTGTTGCGCTGGCACGTGACACAAGTGCGCACCCAATCCTGCACCAGAGAACGATCACCAGGGATATAAAAGCCAGCGCGAAGACGGTGAAGGGTCTTCTGGATCCCCTCGTGGCCAGCACCATGCGCCAGCTGAATGGCCTGGTGCCGGAGGTCGCTGACGTCCGGGACGAAGATCCGCATCCCATGCAGCAGGAGACCGCCATCCAAGCGCCACGGACCGAAAGGTCCCCGCGCTCCTGGAGCAGGACAGCATCGGGCGCAGAGGTGGTCGCGTGGTGCACGTTGTCGAGGAAGGCGAAAGAGGGGCCGGAGAGGACAGCCGCGCCGGTGGCCTGGCACCCCTGCCCCCCCCCCCCCCCCCCCCCCCCCCCCCCGTGCAGCCGCCCTCTAGGACCGCGTCCGTGTCGCAGCGGGATAAGGCGTCTGCCACGGTGTTGAAGCGCCCCAGGCGGAATTCGACGTCGAAGTCAAAGCCGAAGAGCTTGCTGACCCATTGGTGCTGAGGTACCGTCGAGATGCGTTGATCTAGCAAGAACTTGAGGTTGTAGTGGTCTGTCCACACTAGGAAGTGACGCCCCCAGAGGTATGGCCGCCAATGCCGCACGGCTTGCACTAAGCCAATGAGCTCGCGCTCATAGGCAGCCCAGCTTGAGATGGCGTGCAGCGAATGGCCGGTTGAAGACGGCGAGGGGTCCGGCGCCCTGGTGGAGGACGACACCAAACCCCACACCCGAAGCGTCGCTGTCGACGATGAAGCCTTTGTCGAAGTCTGGCATCTGGAGAACGGGCCCTGTGGTGAGGGCGCCCTTCAACGCCTGGAACGTCGTGAACGTGTCGTCATCCCAAGCAAATGCGTCGCAACGCAGGAGACGGGTCAGTGGCGCGGCGATGATGCCGAAGTCCTTGATAAACTTGCGGTAGTAGCCCGCAAGTCCAAGGAAGCCCCACAAGGCCCGAGCAGATCGCGGAACGGGCCAGGAGGTGACCGCCGCGATCTTGTCAGCATCCATAGCAACACCCGCCGCGGAGATGACATGGCCGAGGTAGGCAACGGAGGAGGCTCCAAACGAACACTTGGAATGTTTGAGGTGAAGGCCATTGGCACGAAGGGCGTTGAGGACGAAGCCGACGTGCTGCAAGTGCTCCGATGACGAGGAGCTGTAGATCAATATGTCATCAAAAAATACCAGCATGAACCTTCAAAGAAACGGCCGAAGCACATCATTCATCAACGCCTGGAAGGTAGCAGGGGCATTGGAGAGGCCAAATGGCATCACTAAAAACAAACTCATAGTGCCCCTGGTGACCTCGGGCCAGCGAGCAGGCGCCGTGGCGAGGTGGTCAACCGAGCTATGGAGAAAGCGGCGGCTAGGGTTAACTCCCAAACTCCTGGCTCCCTAAGGTAGCCGGAAACAATATATTGTTTCTGCTTGATTTGTCCAATGGTGATTACAAATATTTATGTCTCTCTAATAATAATAATTATAAAAGCACCCTTAGAAATAACCTAATCACGAAAATAATAATAATGGGCCTAGCCCCCTGCTAGCCGGCGCTCCTCCTTAGCCACTAACGGGCTGCCGTCGCTGGTAGGAGTTTGATGTCGACCTGGTTGCCCACCTCCACCATGTCGCCGCCGTCCATGGCTTACGTCGCCGTGCCCATCCCCACGTCGCTTGGCGCACATCCCTGGGCTGTGCCACCCCTGTCCTCCGCAAAGCCGCCGATGGCAGTGCCGCCGGTGTTCACCACCGCCACGGCCACCGTGGCGCCACTGCCTGCGTAGCAGCCTGTGCCGCTGCCTTCGGCGCCCGCTGCGTCCTCTCCGATTACGCTGGAGTCCCTGGCTGCAGCCGTCCAGGACGTGACCAGATCGTTGGCTGTCATGCAGTCCTATCTGGCCATCTGGCAGCAGCAACCGTCGCCGCCGAGCATGGCGACAGTCGCTGCAGCACCCACCACCGGCGCTGTCGTACTTCCCAGTGGGTCAAGCCTCCAGCACCCATTCACCGATGGGATCTTCTATAGGGGTACCGGCGTCTAGCAGATTCTGATGTCGGCTGCGGTGCGGCTGCAGGTTGTAGCACGTGGCCTCCTTGCGCGTCGGCGGGTGCGTCGACGGGTGCGGGAGATGCGTGATCTGCAGCTGCAGCTCCTTCAAGTTGCGCTTCGCTGCGCAAAGGGCCAGCACCCAAAGGACATCACACCACAGTCGAATCTTACTCACCAAGTGTCGGCTGTGGTGCGGCTGCAAGCTACTGCGCGTGGCCTCCTTTCGCGCCGACGGGTATGGAAGATGCGCAATATGCAGTTGCAACTCCTCCAAGTCCGTTGCGTTGGGGATATTCGGCTCGCAGTTGCGCACAGGAGCGGCGAGCATACCGTTTTCTGCGCAAGCAGCGACCTCCAACTCTCCAGCAGCGACGGTAGGGGCCTTGTCACCGGCAGGGACGCACTGCCTAGCGCCAACGCGCATTTCGCCACCGGCCGCCACGAGGACGTCTCCGCTGGTCGCTGTTGCGACCACTTCTAGGTGGTCATACACATGCATCCCTTTCATTCAAATGGTCTCCATGGGATCCAGGTGGCTGTTCAGCGTGCAGATGGTGTCAATCATATCTTCGGGAGTCAAAAATAAAGAGTCGCAGTCTATTTCAGGTCAATAAAATAAACCGAGATGTAAAAGGCTTGTTTCTAGGTGTTAAGTTTGTGTCTAGCAGAGTCATTGTCAGTGTCATCGTTAAGTTGCAGCTCGAGGACGAGCTGCATGTCCAGGTGGGGTGTAGTGTTAGGAGAGTCAAG
>CM041631.1:67846255-67857409 GCA_023333625.1 Bothriochloa decipiens
GGCGGCGGGGCGGGCGGCGGGCGGCGGCTGGGCGGATGTCGGGGGGGCGCGGGGGGAAGGCGTGTGGATAAGATACGGGTGGGTGGGTATTGTTTTAACCGTCGCCTTTGCCGAGTGCCACCTAGATGGCACTCGGCAAAGAGGGCTCTTTGCCGAGTGCCACGTAGAAGGCACTCGACAAAGAATGTCACCTTTGCCGAGTGCCACGTTGGCGGCACTCGGCAAAGAGCTTCCGGGGGCCTGCAGCGGCGGGCGGCGGCTGGCCGCGGCGGGCCGGGGCGGGCGGCCGGCGGCGGAGCGTCGCCTTTGCCGAGTGCCACGTCGGCGGCACTCGGCAAAGATGGCACTTTGCCGAGCACCACTTGGATGGCACTCGGCAAAGTAGCGGCGGGCAGCTGGCGGGCGGCAGCGGCGGGCCGCGGCCGGCAACGGCGGGCCGGGGCAGGCAGCCGGCGGCGGAGCGTCGCCTTTGCCGAGTGCCACGTCGGCGGCACTCGGCAAAGATGGCCCTTTGCCGAGCGCCACTTGGATGGCACTCGGCAAAGTAACTCGGCCGGCCGGCGGCCGACAGCGGCGGGCCACGGCCGGCAGCGGCGGGCCGGGGCGGGCGGCCGGCGGCGGAGCGTCGCCTTTGCCGAGTGCCACGTCGGCGGCACTCGGCAAAGTGTTTCTCCTTTGCCGAGTGCCACGTCGGCGGCACTTGGCAAAGAGCTTCTTTGCCGACTGCCAGCTACGGCACTCGGCAAAGATTTTATTTTTTTTTGAATTTTGAATTCAAACTTTTTCTGTAGCCCAAGTATATTGTATTGAAGTACATGTTCGAATTTGGGTCTTTTTTATAATATTTTACTATATTTTGTTCATTTATTTTATTTACTTGTATTTTGCACGATAATCCAAGTTTGAACTGCTGGTGCATAAAATAATGAGACGTAGCCATTCAAAAAATGGTATTCACATTGGAGAGTCTATTTTGAGGCCGTGTCCATAAACTCACCTAAACTTTTACACGCCTTGTCCATGAAAAACGACCATCCAGGTATGGTAGAAGTGTTTATAAATTATATAAAATCCAAACGAAGTCCGAAAATGACGAAGCATCGCATGTCGAGGCTATGATAAAAATTTGAGAATGTTCGAAGCAAATTGAGACGTCAGATGTCTACAACCTAGACATCTCCACATGTGATCACCTTGTGATCACATGTGGAGATGCGTGGGTTTTAGGCACGCGACGTCACAACTTGCTTGAAACTTTCTCAATTTTTTACCATAGCCTCCACATGCGATGGCGAGACATGTAGTCAGGTTTTGTCATTTTCGGACTCCGTTTGGATTTTATAAAATTTAAAAATACTTTCCACGCGCGTGACTCGGCGTGTTCCAACACCAACACGGTCGAAATTTCACGCGAGGCCCTGTACACGGCCTCAACATGCTCCAAACATCATGAATATTAATTTTTGAATCACCGGATTCTATTATTTCATGTACCTGCAGTTCAAATCTGGAGTTGTCAGAAAAAATCAAAGAAACAGAAAAAATCAACGGAATATAGCTGAATAAATCAAAATGACCCCAAACATGGAATTTGGGATGTACTTAGTGTAGCAAGGCAACACAAAAAACTGGGATCGAAAATCAAAAAAAAATTCTTTGCCCACATCTTTGCCGACTGCCATACAGGCTGGCAGTCGGCAAAGCCTACACCTTTGCCGACTGCTGACGGTGTGGTAGTCGGCAAAGGTGACAGCGTGGATGCCGTCAGGCCCTGGCCGGCCTTTGCCTACTGCCTCGCTTTGCCGACTGCCTGGCAGTCGGCAAAGCCATGGCTTTGCCTACTGCCTGGCAGTCGGCAAAGCCAGGCAGTAGGCAAAGCCTGCTTTGCCGACTGCCTGAGATTCCAGTCGGCAAAGAGCCCTCTTTGCCGAGTGTCGAAAAAAAACAGTTGGCAAAGATTTTTGTAATCGGCAAAGCACCAGTTTCCTGTAGTGCAAGCAAGCAGCTGTGTTGGCAACCAGGCGTGGGTTGGAGGTGCGAGCCATTGATTCATACCTTCCTCTAATAGATTTTATGTGTAAACAACTTAATTGCTCTCATCATTTTTGTTTGGGGGGTTCAGGTCTAACTCAGTGCTTTGTGATGATGTAAAGGATCCTAATGTTCCATCATTTTTATCCCTTGCTAATAAATCAGAATTCAAATTTTGATCCCCTTAACAACACATTCTTCTAGAGATGGATGTGATATGGGGGCAGTAATGCGGTGGAAAATCCAAATTATATTGCACTCCCTCCATTCTAAATTGTACTTCACTTTGACTTTTTGGTTCATGCGTATTTTGTTATGTACCTAAACAAGTGAACTATAATTTAAAACGGAGGAAGTACTTGCTTAATAATGCCCCGAGGTGCAAATTCACCATGTATGCCTGACTTTCCATGTATATATATAAAATATATATTCTAAATATATATAATAGAATAATAGAAAAATGTATCACAGCTTTGCATCCCGGGAAACCATATTTTATGTGTTATATATGTATTTTTTGACCGAAGTGTTATATATTTATTCAAAATTTAAATTGTATCACGATGTCGTAGTGATACTGCACCTGAAAGTTTTGAAAAATGGAATAAAATATCGTCATTGTTGTTTCATATGTATCTTTAAAATTAGGTCGTGACGTTAGCATGGATAATATACTAGTAGACGATCAATGAGCGAGCTTCCTATACTACTGATCTTTGGTGATGAGCTTGGCCTTGGCGTCCCCTTCCTGGATCTGGTACATGTCGCCGAGCCCCATGTGTGCCATGAGGAACCAGACGAGCGTGATGAGCTCGCCACCGCGGCTGAGCTGCCGGACGTGAATGCTCCCCCGGCACTTGCGCGCCGCGAACATGAGCATCTCCCCCCACACCCCCGTGACGAGCTCCCACATGAGCGCCTCGTCCAGCTCCCGGAGCGCCTTGGCCAGGATGACCCCGTCGAACAGCACCGACTTGCTCCGGTCGCCCTTCACCACCGATGGCTTCTCCGACGTGTTGACGCTCAGCAGCATCCTGCGCGCGTCGTCGTGGCCGTCGATCCACGCCCCCAGGTATCCGAAGAACCGCCGCGCCTCCTCGCACGTGTCCCGGTAGCGGAGCAGGCCGATGCCCGCCGTCGCCGCCAGCATGTCCGGCTGCTTGACAACCAGATATAGCATGTACTCCGACAGGGTCTCGGCGATGGGCCGCAGCCGCGCTCCGTCCGCCGTCGCTGCCCTTTCCTTGTCCTCGAGGCCGCACAGGTCGGTGGAGATGTGCCATATCAGCAGGGACTCGTCCAAGTCACTCTGCACCACGCTGTCCAGGATCAGCTTGAACTTCTCCTCAACGACCTCGGCCTTCATCTTGCTGGTATCACCGTTCATCTTCCCGATGGCCTTCTTGATCTCCGTGGCATGGAGCTGGATGGCACGCTTGCCACGAGAGTTGCACAACTCCATGATGTCCTCCTTCCCTTTCACCTTCTCGGCCGCTGACTTGACGCCGTCGAAGATGAACTTGAGGACAGGGGGCCAGTCCTCACCATCCTGCTTGCATAGTGGCACGCGACGGATGAAGACGAAGTCGTCAACGATGTCCTCGACGTGCAGCTTCTCAGCGGCCGTGTGGAGCCACCGCCGTCCGGCTCTGTTAGTAGTGTAACCGCCTGGCTTGCCGAGGCAGTAGCCGATGAGGTTCAGCTGCGAGGTGTTCCCCGACCAGCGCCGAGTCCGCCACCGCTTGGTGACCCGCCGCAGCGACGCCAGCCACCTGAGCCACCGGGACAACGATTCCTCTAGATACACCTTGGCGCGGTCGGAGAAAAAGATCATGAGCAGCGCCGCCGCGTCGAGCGCCAGCGCACCCAACAGCAGCGCGTAGGTGATGCCGACGTCGACGCGCTGGATCCGGTGGCCGGGCTTGTCAAGGAAGAAGAAGATGAGCAACGCGGAGACGAGGCAGCCAGAGCAGACGCAGCGGAGCACCCAGCCGGCCCTGGTGTAGGCGACGGGCGCCTTGGTGTAGACCATGTCGTAGATGAAGTTGAGCTCCACCTCGACCACCTCGAACGCCTCGCTAGCCTTCATGTCTTGGCGGTTCAGGAAGAACGCCTGGCTCAGTCGCCGCTCTTTGAAGCTCAGGATGACGCCGACGAAGAGCCGCCGGAAGATTAGGAAGAACTCGTACGCCCACGCCTCCGCACTCTTGTCGTCGTTGCTAGTGTCCATGTATATGTCCTTGTGCGCCTCCTCCTCGTCCGCGGCTATGGCGATCTGGACGGCGAGGCCGGCCTTCTCCCTGGAGTCGTACTCGGTCATGAGCTTGGCGTAGTTGGGCCCAGGTTCCGGAGGGCCAAGGATCTTCTTGCGGAAGCCGTGGATGCTGCTGGAGTAGAGGCAGTAGATGCGCTCGGAGTACTTGATGATGCCGACGACGAACATGAGGACGGTGGCGTGGATCATGGGGTCGCCCTGCTGCACCAAGCAGAAAAATATGACGGAGGCGGCGAAGAGCTCGAAGAGGAGGCCGACGAGGTGGCGGAGCCACAGCTCGTTGTCCTCCAGGGAGTAGGCGGTTATGGTGTCCGGGCCACCTAAGTGTAGCAGCAAGAACGGCGTCCAGAACACCAACATCGCCATGTGGCTTCCACCTAGGCTGACGTTGCCCACGTTGTAGAGGATGAGGCCGAGGGCGAGGACGGCGACGGAATCGGCGAGGAGGTAGCAGGACCACAGGGTAAGGCGGGACCATATGGCAGAGGACCATCGCCGCGTGGGGCCGAGGAAGATGAGGAGGACCTGCAGGAGGAAGCTCAGCAGCACGGCCACCTGGATCTCCCCATTGTCGTCCTGCCGTCCTATCATCACCGCCGCCGGCTTTGCGACAGGCACAGTTGCACGCTGTGCTTGCTTGATGGTGGTGGTGCTGCTGTGTCTCAGTCTGTGTGTAGTGTCTCCATCATTAATTAGGCACTAAGGTGTGTGAGGTAGCAGGAAATGGAATAATACATTACGTGTATGCATACAGGCATTGCATGCGATTCGCAGACAAGATGTCGGTGATGCTAACACTAGCTAGCTTGTTGGCGACACCGCTACTCCTAGCTTTGATGGAATAAGTCCTTTTCTGCCTCTTGCAAGAGATGGATCGGAGAAAGGACACTAAAGTGCATCAACAACCTTGCACTGCAAGCAATTTATCATTCTCCCACAGGCCGTGGATGAAGCCCACATAAAATTTTGGAACTCAGCAAAATATCTCTAGAAACTTCCAGCATTTGGATTTAGATATAAGAACAATTGGAATATCCAACAAAATTCATCAAACATGCATATCCTCATAAACATCTAAACACACTTTGAAAATTTTCACAATAAAAACCGATCGAGTTCCAGCCAGCATGAATGCAACTAATATAATGTTACTGAGTTTAGACATCTATTAGAATGCTTTGAAAAGTTTCTAGTTTTTTCTTGATATTTTTCCGTTTCTCTAGACCTCAATCCAATTTTCTTTGAAGTTTTCTACTACTACATAAAATTTTTTTGTGAGGCGGTTTCAAATGGCCCTCGGAGACGGGGAGGAATTTCAACTGCCTTCGTTAATGCTAGGGATTAAATGAGGCGGTCTCTTTTTATTAACCGAGGAGGTTACAAATAACCATCTCGCAAAACCGATTTATAGATACAGTTAAAAATAACTGCCTTGAAAAATCTATTAACCGAGCGTGGCCGTGGCGCCCTCTCCCGGCCACGCGTGAGGCGGCCCTTCGGGCGGCGCACGGGGCCGCCATGGCTATGACAGAGGGTGGCTCCATCCTAGCGACGGTGTAGGGCGGCTCAGCCCCTCCCGATGGCTTGGAGTAGCAGCGGATGGCACGCAGATCCGGCCTCCTCCCCAACCTCCATGGCTCTACTGGCAGGTGGGGTTGTGGATCTGGCGGGATGGAGCCACCATGGTGCGGATCCGATGGGATAGAGCCACCACAGTGCAGATTTGATACAAAGGTGACCTCCGACGGCGGGATCAGGTGGGTTGGAGCCTGCTGACGATGGATCTGGCTTCCTCCGGTCCCTGCATGGCCCCACCAACATGTGGCATCGCGGATCCGGTGGGATGGAGCCACCGTGCGGATCCAGTGGATACTGTTGGTAGCATATCCACGGATCTAGGGCGAAGGAGCCCTCCGATGACGGGCTACACGGCGGCGGCGGTCCGTTTTTTTGAGTCATACTCTATTTTTCCGGCGACGACCCGATGATGACTTCAGCAAGCTTATCCACGGGTTTTTCTTTTTTTTTTTTGCTTTTTAATCAATTTATTGAGGCGGGATTCCAGCCGCCTCAGAAAATACCCCATTCACCATGACCTTTGTATCGTGGCTGATACGTTGCCCCTCTCAGTTAATCATTTTTGTCCGCCTCGGTAAGTTTGTTGTGTGTTGTAGTAATTTCAAAGCTAATCTCAAGAACTACAAATATTTTATTTAGGCACCTTGTCGTAAGCACACTGTACGCTGCCGATTGTAAAACCTGCATCATTTGTCGGTTTGTTGAACCGATAGTTGACAATCGTCAGCATTTTTCCAAAAAAAAATCATAGAAGAAAAGCAATATATAAAAGCAAAACTACAGAATAATTCTGTTGGCAAAACTAGTCTTTATGCTGTATTAGCATTTTGCCACAGTAAACACTACATAATTAATTTCAGAGGAGGACATGACAGACAGTGAAAAGAATGAATGAAGATGGTGCAAGCTAAACTTGAATGAAAGCTGAACAACCTTATACAAGCGGTGTCCAATTGTGTGAATCACCTTCCGAGTTTAGCATAATAGGATGTATACAATCAAACTTTTATTTTGGTCCTAGCACTACAGGGTTCGCTCTCTTTACCGACTGCAACGCGCACTCGGCAAAGGCAGAAATGCACTGCAATTCCACGTGGCAGTCGGCAAAGGGCTGTCGACAAAGAAACCGTCGGCGAAGGCGGCTTTGCCGAGTGCCACGTGGCATGCAGTCGGCAAAGCCTTTGCCGAGTGCCACGTCAGCACTCGGCAAAGCCAGGTGGCGCCGTCACCCTGACGGCTGGCTTTGCCGAGTGCTGACGGGGCGGCACTCGGCAAAGAAAAAAATTATTTTTTTTGAAAATTTCTTTGCCGAGTGCCAGCTCGGCACTCGGCAAAGAAAAAAAAATTTTGGAAATTCTTTGCCGAGTGCCTCGCTGGCACTCGGCAAAGCTGGGGATTTTCTAGCCAAATTCCCTAGCTTTGCCGAGTGTCAGCACTCGGCAAAGCTGGGAAATTTTTTTCCTTTTTTCTGTTTTCTTGCATCCAAACATTGCAAAATCATAATTTATATCATAATTTCACCAGGACCACAAGTAGCACCATTTATATCACAATTTCATCACATTTATTACCACCGTCACCATATATATCACAATAACACATATATCTCACAATAGCATCTCTTATCACCACCACAAGTCCATTACAACCATGAAGTTCAACGCAACGAGTCGAACACCACAAGTCGAGGTCCATCACATGAAGTTCAACACAACAAGTCTAGGTCCATCACGAAGAGAAGAAATACATGACAGAGACTTCGACGATACTCAAGTCTAGGAGCATAACACAAGCGACAAGTACCTAGCTCGTCGCACCGTCCCCGGAGCCGTCAGGTTGTCCGTCCCAGAGCCCACAGGGTTTTCCCACGTAACCCACCCTGGATCACGCGGCGCCGATGAGTATGGCCATCCTCCGCCCACCGGCCACGAGTAAGGTGTAGGAGGGCCACGCGGAGGTGGATACGGTGGAGAAGGGCCACCCGGAGGTGGATACGGCATCATCTGAGGGCCGGCACCTCTAGGAGACTGGTTCGAACCCGCCGACTGTACCTGCACAAGTTAAAGGCCAAGTGATGTCATTAGTATCTGCAGGATGGACGCACAAGCTAAAGCAAGAGTCAATGTACTCACCGGGGTCCCTGCAGGAGCGACAGGAGCAGGCACAGGAAAAGACGGTGGAGGAGATGGTGGAGCAAATAATTCAGGCGGTGGAGGCGGCCCAGGGATCTGTAGGGATTGGAAGTAGCCGGCAAAGCCCTGCATCTTCCTATTGTAGTGCTGCTGCACGGCTGTCAGGTGCTGCTGGTAAGCCATCTGTTGCGCCTGCATCTGCGCCTGCATCTGCGCCATCTGCTCCTGCACCTGGGCCTGCAATATTACATCCGCAGTGTTGATTGTAAGTATAGGTGTGAAACGAGTGAACGACGAACGAAACCACACTTACCTGGAAATGCGACATGCTCGGCTGTCGAGACGCTATGGGGATGTCGGTGGAGCTCGTGGGCCTGGATCGAACCTGGCTCAGCGTGGGAGCATCGGACGGGTCGACGGCGCTGTGGGCCATGTGGTACCGGCCGTGCTGCTTCCCTGGTCCCAACCTCTGCAGGAGGTCTGTGTCCAGGGGCTCGGCGGTGGGGTCGAACGTCTCCCCGTAGCACTGGCGAGCCGCGGCGGTGTACTCGGTCGCCTTCTCGTAGGCGGTGGGGTTGCTGTATGCCTCAGGCCCGTCCTCTGAGTTGTAGACGTTGTCCGGCGCTGTCGCCTTGCCCTTGTGGGAGAGGAGGTACCCGGTGAACTGGTTGATTTCCTGCCCACCGTGCGGCTGCGTCTGCATTAAAAACAGAAACATGGTTACAAGTAATGACAACTGAGGGCTAGAAAAAAGACATGAATGGATGCATACCCATCTTCTCATGTACGTTGGGAGGGGCTGGCTCCCTTGGTGGTGTGGCACCCCTCGCATCTGCAGGCGGCGGCCCCGATGGTCATTGCGCCTCGCGTACGCCTCGTCCGTTTGCCACATGCGCACAATCTCCTCCCAGCAGTCCCTGTGGTTGTCGCACCACCCCGGACAGAACTGCATGACATCAAGTATTTGACATACGAGAAGATTAGTGTAATGTTTCACTGAAGGAATCTGAAAGAATGTTTTCCTACTTAATTACCTGCACGTATTGAGCGAAGGTGAGGTCGGTCTCCCTCGAGTTCATGATCTGGCGGATTTGGGGCTTCTTGATGGACTTTCCATGCACGTTGGCATAGTAGTCGTGGATGGCCTGTATGCACGCCTCATGATACAGGTCCTTGAGACGATCTTTGCAGACCGCCTCCTGCACTCACGCCACCTGGTCTGCTTTACCCTCCTCGCACGTGAAGAAGTCCTACACACAGACACATCATGTAGCATTGCAATGTTTCAAGAAGTCCGACGAATGCGTACTATTTAGCAATGCGGTGTGATGAAAGACTCACCCAAAACTCCCTCTTTATCTTTGCCGCGAGGGTCTCGCCACCCACGTCGACGAGGAGTGAGCCCACCTCGTGGGCACCTTCAACTTGCCGTCCACGTCGACAAGGCCAGGGTAGTACTCCTTAATCAGGAGGCCCTGGATGCCATTGATATGGCGTGATTCACCTTCTTCGCTCACAAATGCCTAGGTACTGCACGAGTCATTAAGAACAATTGTTAGTCTGCAGTTCGATTTTCAACATGTCATATGAACAAGTAGTGAAATCAGTAATGGTTACTTACGTCTGGCCCACGGGTGTAATCACCGGGCGTCTGTTGAATTACGGCCGCACCCTAGGAAGTTGCGTGGGCCCGCACGAGTACACCTTGGCCATGCCTGACGAAGTCGAAGCTGTCTAGCCTGGTGTAGGCACGGCGTCGTCATCGTCGTCGTCGTCGTCGTCGCCGCCGCCGCCGCGGTCCTCGTCACCCGTCGTCGTCCCCCCTTGCGAGGACGAGAATGGCAGCCTCCTCGTCGCCTGGCGACGTCCGCTGCGGGGCTGGGACCCCCTACTGGATGACCCGCCCGCCAACACCTCCTCCTCCTCGTCGTCATCGGCGGTCTCCTGCCGAGGGACCTGGTACGCCGAGCGTACGGCTCGATGCGACCGCTGCCGCCGTCCGCTGGGCATTTTGCCGAGTGCCTGCAATGACAAAGAACAAAAGAGTTAGCATAAATAAATGACAAGTACTTGTAAAGGAACATAATAATAACAATATAGTATTACATGGCCTCGTAATTATCTCCGCGAACGGCAATATGGCGGGCGTGGAGTCGTCATCACTATCACTATCGTCGTCATCGCTATCAATATTGTCGAGCTCTCTTAAGTCATCACTGTCATCATCATCCTTATCATCTCCATAGTCATCATCATGTACATCCTCCTGGACAACTCCATCACGCTGCATCTGCCATCGCTCAAGCATTCTTAAGTCCTTGGCATCCTGCACCTCCTCACCCTCGTCCTCATCGATTTCGTTGTCTACTTCCAAGCCCATGAGCGAAGCAATGTCTATCTCCAAAGTACCTTCTAGCCCCTCAGGTTGATAGAACTCATCTTGGTTTGGGTCAAAGTCGTAATCATCGTAGTTTGGGAGAGGCGCTTTGCTGCGCGGCGACACCAAATGCACAAGGCTCCAACCCGCAAGCTTCTTGTCTTTTTGGCACGCCCATGGGAGGTAATAAACTTGCATGGCATCTCGATTGGCCACAATGTAGACATCATCTCCTTTATAGCTGGAGTCCTGTCAAATCTCGACATGCCCTATCGTAAGGTCTTGCCTCATGACATTGGGATCGAACCAATGGCATTTGAATACCACCGGCTTGAAAGTCTCGGCACCCTTAAAGTTGAGCTCGTATATCTCTTCGACTATGCCATAGTAGTCCTTTTGATCCGTGCCGGGCGTACGAACTCCGCTGCACATGGTTTTTAGGTTGGGTCGACTCTCCTCGTGGCTTCTCGTGTGAAAGCGATAGCCATTCACATCATAAACGGTGAATGACTTCACCCTACGGGAGAAGCCACGGCCCACCTGTTTCAATTCATCACTCATTTCTGTATCCGTTTAGGCCTGCAAGGGTGAGGACAGGTAGATCGTTACATTACTCACTCCGGGGAGCAAAGTGGAATCACAAAGTCGAAAAGAGGTTAGTTGGTTGGTACCTTTGTATAGAACCAGGAGATGAAATCGGGCACACCGTGTCTAAGAAGATTGTCTTCTTCTTGCTCGGTAGGAGCCCTATTGCCTGT